>JAWNKV010000326.1:4940000-5312500 GCA_035041805.1 Amiota mariae | reverse complement strand
AGTTCAATTCAATTCAATTCTTTTCTTGTAGTTTTAAAATTTTTTTTTTTTTTTTTTTTATCAACTGTTTCACTGTTATGCTGTGTTGTGTTGTGTTATGTTTGTTCTGGTTCTCGTTCGTGGCTTTCACCGTGCTTTCAATGCTTTTCTTTTCAACATTATTATAGCATTATTTGTTATCGTCCGGGATGCTGTACAAAACACGACGATGGACCATTTTTAACTGGGTAAAAGGAATTTCTTGTCACATTTTCTTCCTGGTTTACTTTGGTTGGTTTAGTTAAGTTCGATTCTGTTCGGTTTGTTTCGTTGAAATTCGCAGATGTTAGCAGAGATGATGATGTTATGTTGTTGTACGAGTATGTTATGTGTTGTTATGAGTTCCTTGTAGTCTTCCATAGATAACAAACAACAGCACAGTCAGAAAGAAGAAGTGCATAAAGATAGATAGAGAGAGAGAGAGAGAAAGAGAGAGAGAGAGAGAGAGGACTATGAGAGAGAAGAGTATAAATTAATTTTAGAGAATGTTAATAAATATTGAGTATAATGAGTATGAGAGCCTAGTTTGTGCTAAATTTTGAGAGATTGTCAAGAGTTGCCAGATTGAACATAATAGTTTTAATAAACATAACAATTATGCAATGTTTGTCTATACAACATAAGGAGTCACATTAGAATATATACCGACACCAAGCACCGCAAGTCTCTGGGCAATATTTTTTTTTTAAATAAAAATTAAAAAATACAATTCAGCAGCTCAAAATTACCACCAATTGACTAATAAATCCCATGTCGTGGAATCTGTGTTCCCCTATGTAATGAATAAATGTTTAAAAATCCAATCCGATTTTAATTAAATTTAAGATTATTTATGTATATGACGATTTATGGAAAATAAAGATAAACGAAATGAAAACATTGCAAGTGATATATACTTTACGGACAGCTTATCAGCCAAGACATGTAAAAATAAAAGGTACTGACATTCCATTAAGCAACGTGGCCTGGGCGTACCTGGGCATGCATATTGACAGCAAACTGACTTGGAAATATCACATCCAGAAAAAGAAAGACCAACTTGTACTAAAATTCAAGCAGTTATATTCGTTTTTCAACAGACAATCGAAATTTCATATTAATGGGAAATTACTACTTTACACATCTGTAACTAAGCCAATATGGACGTATGGCATACAACTATTGGGTACTGCCAAGAAAACGAACATAAATATTATACAAAGACAACAATCTAAAATCCTTAGAGCAATAGTTAATGCTGATTGGTACATAACAAATTATGACATACATAAAGAACTCGGTGTAAAAATGGTGCATGATGAAATCAACAACGCAAGTAGAAGATACCATAACACCTTAGAACGACATTCCAATGTTGAAATGATTGACATTCCATCAGAGGAATTAACAAGACGTAGACGACTAAAAAGGAGCAGACCAGTGGACTTAACCTAGCTGCTATACTTCATACATAACTTCTTTATAATACATTTTTTTTTTTTATATATATTAAATATTATTCTTACAATAATCTGTACATGTGTTGGTCTTGGGGTGTTGAGAGGAACGTTGCGGTATCTCGCGAGAGTGAGGCAGCCGCAAGTAGTACTCAAAAATAAACCAAGCCTTCCATAACACTTCAAACTGACAATTCGAAAATGTTCGCAATTATTGTCAAATATAAACCCCCCTTTTCAATGTTAAAAAAAGTATTAGTTTTTTTTTTTTAATTTATTGTTATATAATAAGAAGCAAATGTACTTCATCTATTGGGATTTAAAAAAAAAAAAAGAAAAAATTTATATGACTACAGTATATTCATTCAACAAATACTAATAAACTTTGCTTTGTCCTTATAGAAAACGTATCAGTTGGTCAAAAGAACAGGAGTGACATAGAGAAGTTTGATGTATCTTCAAGCATCTCTGTTAAATATTTTTGAAAATATCTTACAAATATGTAATAAGTAGTATTTTCATTATTTTTTAAAACCCCCGAAAGTGTGGCAACTTTGTGCGCGCTCATTTTCAGAATACAATGAATTCATTGCACTGCACTCATAAGTAGCATTAACAGTTGACATGCGCCTTAAGAACTTCGAAAGAGAGTGACATCTTCGAAAGGCAACATTAACCAAAAGAACATGATTATATTTTTACACTTACATCAGAAGACAAGCACATAAATGAAAATTCTGTAATAGTTACAAGCAGCAGTAGCAGCCATTGGACATGAAGAGTCGCTGGGCAACATTATGAGATTGCGATTAAAATCGCAAAGCTAAGAATAGAAAAAACCGCTTGCAAAACGCGCCAAAGAAATGTTAACAGATACACAACCACAACATAACACAACACAACACAATAAAATACAAAATACAAAGGCACACATGGCGTATGAGTTACGAGAATCATGAAGCAAGCAGCTTAAGCCTAAACTAATGAATTAAGACGAAGGTTGTGGCACCTATTCTATGCTACTATTTGAGTGAAACTGGATTTTGGGGTGTTGAGATTTATGTCATTAAAATAGTAGTAGTTGTTGTTGTTGTTGTCACACAGATACAACATACACGCAAGCACGCACGCACACTATTATAGTAGTAGAGAGCAAACAAAGGCAACAATAGCAAATAAATTTAATGTTCAACTTTTGACACTGGTGCCGAGCACAACTTCCGGTCTTTGAATTAGCAGACAGGACTAAAGTATACAAACATAAACACTCATACACAGATACACACACACACACACACACACACACACACACACACACACACACACACAAACACATACATACGATTTATGTTTTGATATTTTGTGTGGGTGTGTGTGTGTGTTTGTATGTGAATAAGTATGTTTTGGTCTCATTCATTTTGAAATCTATTCTTTTTTAACTTGAAAAATAAATAATAATAAATTTTCTTTTGATATTTTCACATTTCGTTTCTTTTTTGTGTTTTTTTTTTTTGTGTTTTTTGTTTCTTTTTCTATTCTTATGACAACAGTTCAACTTGTCTACCTCTCTCTGGGTTTCGTTACCCTCGCTGAGGTCATCTGCTTTTCTTATTTTTTTTTTTTTTTTTTTTTTGCAAGATTTTGTTCTTTTATTTTCTTTTTGTTATCGCTATCTCAGCAAACAGTCATCAACGTTTGCCATTTTGTGGCTGAAGAGTCTCCCTCTCAATGAATTTGTGGCGAAAGTGACGGTGACGGCGACGGCGACGGCAAGTGCCATGAGTTTAGAACAGGTTTAAAAAAACAAGTCCTTTTTGACTACTTTCATTCTTTCTGTTGTTGTGTTCATCCTTGTTGTTGTTGTTGTTGTTCTTTTTGATTTGTGTTCGTTTGAGTGCTTGAACATTTTTACGGCGCTCATAAATTCTTGTGCGTGCATGACACCGTCGTCCTCCTAGTCATTGCCTCCATCACCGGCGCCTTTCCTTAATCATGAAGCCAAGAGCAAAAGGCAAAGGAGTTGTTTTGTTAGTGTCCCATGATGATCTAGAGACCAGGAATAACTTTTGGTAGCAAGCCCCATTTTAGTAAGTAGTGTGAGGTAGTAGGCATCCGCATAAAGTAGAAGAAAAAAAAGGATAATTTCGGTTTTTTACGATTGAAGGCAACAACACACATTCATGTGGCAAATGATTGCTACCCAAATGGCCAAAAAAATGTTGTCATTTAACGGATTTTTGATTCTATTGATTTCTGATTTGAGCTCAATAAAATTTTCCTTGTTGGTTGTTGGTTGTGCGTGTTTGCTTGCCTGTGACTAAGTGTTAGTCGTTTATTGAATGAGTGTGTGTGTGTATTTTTTTATTTATTGTAGAACTTCTCTATGTCTGTGTGTGTTAACATATTTTCTTGTGAGTTTGTTAATGATTTGTTAAGGGTTAACTAAATAGAACAATTCTTGTTTATGTTTATGTAATCTTTGAACCTTGAATTACCACCTACTACCTACTAGGACATGTTGATGTAAGCAAAGACTTTCTCTCTACAATTTTTATTGAGAATGAATCCATCTCAATTTCTATTTATGTAATGTTTCTAATAAAACATTCAAAAGCAAGAAAAAAAAAAAAAAAGGAAAAAAGGGGAAATCATTATTTGTGGTTTTCTAATTAAACATTGAATACTCGTAGATCAATTAAGAAATAAATTGAAGTACCAGAAATAACATGAATTAAAATTAATTACTATGCTAAGTAAAACTTTGTTATGTCATGAGTCTTCTGACAGAAGCTACATACTTGTCTCATGAGAGAAATATGATTTCGGACTAATTAAGAGAAGATTTACAATAGAGTTTACAGGAATTGGTGTTAAATGTTTTAGTTCATTGGTTGGAATGAGTGTAATAATTGAAGAAAATCGTTTCCAATTTAAATTTGATACAGAATTTTAATTTAACATTGATTTACTAAACTGCTGTCATCTTCATAATAATAGTTTCTCTTATTTCAAGAAAACATTACTCGTATAAACATTATTTGTTATTTTTTATTTGTCAATTAATAACAAGTATCAGCAATAACAAGAATTAATATTCTAGTCTAATTAAGCAGCAATTAAACTTCTTAAGGTGAAATATTATAACAAATTGAAACTTTTAAAAGTTAAAATAAATCTATAATAATTCTTTTTTTATTTAAATCTTTTAATGTGTGCCGAAATCCTAATAGAATAATAAGATTAACATTAAGGTAAAATGAAAGATACTTTTATCTTCTTAAAATAATCCTATTAAATGATTAACTTAAATGTTTATGTTCAAATTTATCTCTCTAAATAGAATATAAATTATATAAAAAATATTGAAAATAATTTACTATTTTATTAAATTAAATAAAATTTGCTTTTGAAAATGAACAATCTCAAGAATTTATTGTTATGAACATTTCTTTGATAATTTTTTCAATTCTTTTTTTAACGAAATGATAATTAAAAATTGTGTTTTTGTTTTATTCATAACTTAAATATTTTTATTTATTTAATTAAAATCTCAAAGAGAAGAAAGCAAACTCAATTTTCACAAACAAAAAATGAAATAAAAATAAATAAACAATGAGAAAAAAGCAAATATCACCAGTATTATATGGCATGTGGCAAACATATAAAATCATATGCAAATGAGTTGTGATAAAATTCAGAATTCTATAGAAAAACCAATGGATGAAATCAACTTATTACTTATGGAGATAAATGAATGTACGAGTATGTAAGTGTATGTGGATATACTTAGTATTGTATAAGCAGATATAGACATACTATACTAGTATATATGTATGTATGTATATATATCTGTAATACAGGGTGGCGCAATAGAACGTGCATATTGCGTCATCTTTTCTCGCGATGAAGTTTACAGCGAATTTTGAAGTTGGATCTTAAACTGCATCCTTATAAGCTCCAGTTAAAACAAGAATTAAAAGAGTCCGACTTCGAAGTAAGGTTGGGATTTGCTGAAGAAATGCTTAGTCGATTTTCCACTTTTGACAACATCATTTTTTCTGACGAGGCTCATTTCCATTTGAATGGGTTCGTAAACCAACAAAATTGTCGTTATTGGAACGACGAGAATCAAACATAAAGTCTACATGAACAATCCGAGGAACATCAGTCAACTAAAGGAAAATATCCGTGGAGAAATACAATAGCAGCAATCATCCCAGATTTATTGACAAGAATTTTCACAAATCTGCGATCGCGTTTAGAGGAGTGCCGTCTTCGAGAGGGTCGTCATTTAGATGATGTTATTTTTAAAAAATAAACTATATTTAAGTACCTAATTATCCTATCTTTTATTTCAACTATACCTTTTGTATTTATTTTGTTAGCCTATACTTAATAAATGCACGTTCTATTGCGCCACCCTGTATTAGAAATACATATCCACTTATATGTACTATATGTATAAGCATAATTCTTGTGTACACACACGTTATGCATGCATATTTATAACGTCAATTAAATGTTAAATCAATGTTATTAAAACCTTTATGAAATCGATTTGTTATCATTGCATACATAGCACAAATTCTAATAATTCAAATATTCTCTAATCTGTATATGTGAACACATGAGTTTAAGTACATAACATAGTTCATAATTATCATTTTGGTATGGAATAGTATAAATCATCTACTTACATATTTGTGCATATGTGTATTCTGAATGGAATTGTATTTGTATTCAATATAATAATACTTATTCGTTTTTCTAGTACTTGGGTTGTGCGTGTCGTTCACATTTTTTTTTTTTTTTGTTTTTTTGTTTGTTTTTTGAGTTTGTGGTTTCATTTGCATTACTCGTACACAAATAACTTTTTACGCATCGAGTTATTGAAGTCTTAATGTGGTTATGCAGAGTATATTACGAGAATTGATAAACAATACTTTGAGTACTCGTATGAGTGAAATAAGTGAAATACTCGTATCTTGTTGTTGTTTTAATGTCTGATGGATGGATGATTGTTTGTTTGAGGGAATGGGTCTCGTCTCTAGGTAATAACTGTTGTGGCTATTTAAATCTAATTAAATATTCTCAAAAATTAAAGAATTTTATATTAAAGTACATATATTCTTATATTTATAATATATATTATGTTAGGTAATTGCTTACTGGTTGCTTAAATTGGACTTTACATTTTAGATTATCGATCAAAAATTATATATACGAGTATATGGTACTAAGAATTTCTCTTATTACATATTTCAAAATCATATGCTATGCGGACAATGCTGTACTTATTGCTGAAAACGAGGATAACTTGCAGCAACTGCTTTTAAATTTGACATGGAAATCACTATCAACAATAAGAAATCACTTGTCATGGCAAAAAAAAAAAAAAAAAAAAATACACCAGGAAAATACAATCTGCCTACCAATCAAACAAGTCCCTGAATTCATTTACTTAGGGTCTTGCATAACCAGCAATAGAAATCTAAATCTAACGAAAGAATTCAAGCCAACAAAGCAGCATCAATATCAGGCTGCCTAAGAAAAACAAATTGATGTAATGAATACATGAACATAAACTGCAAATTGAGAATATTCAACACATACATAAGACTCATTGTAACATATGCATCTCAGACCCTCGCAGACACCATCACAATTCATCTTCTCACCATCATTGTCAAGATGAACAAACTGCGCACTATAGCCGAAATGTTTTGAATTTATAGAAATCTGCAAGGCTGAGAATTTAAGAAAATAAACTAAAAAATAAAGAAAAAAGTGGAGAGAATAGTTTCGCAGTGAGCCAGACAACAACATAGCAAAGAAGTCACTAGAAGTCACAAAGAGATGGCACAAATTCTGATCTTCGGGATCGACTGACAACTCCTCCTAAAATAAGGCACCTTCCTTACACAAAAAGTTTTAGTATTCCAATTAATACTAATGTTATATTGGTTGAGCTCGCGAGAGCCTCACCAATTCCAATTCCAATTCCCAAATATTGCATGACTAATCTTTAAACTACTAATCAACTTATTCAATTTGATAAACAAAATTTCAATAATTTAATTCTAAAAGAAATCATTCTTCTTTGTGTATAAATAGTGGGTACTCGTACTATACTCACTCAAACTACATTGGAGTATGTTATCAATCTGAACCATACTTATGAATTTAAAATTCTAAAATATTATATAAAGTTAAGAAAGGGATTTCTCTCCTTTGCTAATGACTTATATACGTAATCATTAAACATTCATAGACACAAACTTATCATGAATTTTTTTTTATGTTACAATTTAACAAAAAAAAAAAAAAATAGAAAAAAAATAGGCTAAAGAAAAGTTTAAATTTAAATATACATATTAATACAAAATTGTTCTTAAATAAATAATAATCATTAAAATTAATTGATTCAAGTACTAATGAACTGAACTGAACTGAACTGAACTATACAAATAAAAGGAAACGATAATTGAGTAATAAAGAAAAAGAAGAAGAAAATATTCAAAATTTTCAATACTTCAACACTTTTTCCATATTTTAGTTTCGGTAACACACAGACACACATTTATAGTATGATAAAAAAATATGTATGCCTGTATTTGTTAAGTCAATATGTAAAATAAAATGGTAAAATTTACATGGGTTTACTTTAGTAGTTTGTATCTATTTATCTCTCTCTCTCTCTCTCTCTCTCTCTCTCTCTCTCTCTCTCTCTCTCTCTATGGATGTATGCATAATGCCAAGGTACGATAAAATCGATGCTATTCAAATTTGCATAGGTTGAATATCTGAATAAAAAAGAAAAATAAAACTAAAACAAAATACTTACTTATATACAGAGAGATACTCGTACACATAAAACATATGTAAACATAACAATAAATAAACAAAAACCCCAACCATTCATAGACACACATCTTCTATCTTCTAGCATCTATGTATTTACACAGCCTTCTGTATTAGTAATGTAGTAGTAGTTCGAAACTAAGTATTGGTAACATAATGTTATGTATACGCAATGAGAATTTTGAATGAAATTGAAAAAAAAAAAAAAATATTAATCTCTTTATATTCAAAGGAATCATGTCAAGTTCGCTCGCATTTTTCATAAGAAATCAATATTTCTTTACTTACAAATTCTGTTGCATATACGTAGATGTGTGAGTATTTGTGTGTGTGTGTGTGTGTGTGTGTGTGTGTGTGTGTCTAAAGTATCTGTATAAAATAAAGATTATTTAATTGTGAGAATTTTAAGCTACTTCAACAGACGTTAAAAATACACGCACGTTTAAAGGAAAAAAAAAAACAAAAAAAATTACTTTTCATTAACAAATGGTCAAAGCGATGTCAAGGCAATTTATTGGTGGCTATAAAATATATATACAAAGATATCAACTTACACATATGTATCTATCTATGGCTATGTGTGTCTATGTGTATGTGTTTTCTTTTTTTGCCTTTCATCAATGAAATCTTGCGTCTCTCTTGTTTCTCCTTTATCCTTTATCATCATCATCAAAAATTATATAGACAAAGTGCTTCGCTTCACTTCACTTTCTCTGCTCCTTCCTATTCTTTAGTGTAGGCGTCACTTATTCATTTTGTAACGACCGTGGGAATCTTTTAAGGACACGTCGCCACTTTAATATTTTTTCTCTCTTGTTTACTTTTTCTTTTTCTCTGTTTTGAATATATAAAATTGAAATTTTTTATAATTGCTTGTGGTGAAATTTTCAACATATTTCAATATCAATTTCATTTTCATTGGCAACGCGTTGGCGGCAAGTTGGACTTATAAAATTAATCGAGAGTCTCTCTTTCAAGTGAAAAGAAAAATTAAAAACTAATTAAATTTTTGAGCCCAAAAAGAAAGCAAATATTAATTAAAATAATAAATATTAATAATTTTATCTCGTACAAATAAAATTCTACGATATCATCATTGAAGATGTAAAGTGAATCAAAGTGAATAAACGTTAAAAAATGTTGTTAATTGAAATATAAATTGAATAACATTAATTAAAATAAGCCATTAAAGAAGATTGTGAGATTTAATAAATTTTCACACGAAAATTTCTTTTAAAATACAAAAATCAAATTTATTTTATTTTTGCTTAATTCTAACGAAAGCAAAACAAGGTATGAAGTTTTTGGGAATCATCAAATTTAAATTTTCTTAAGAATTTTACTATTTAAAACTTAAATATTCTATAATTTTTGTTAAGTCCTTACAAAACCACAGAAAAGGTATCATAAAGTTAAATATCATGAAGTTTATTAAGTTTTTTTTATTTTTCAGTAAAATGAGATTTTAATCGAAATTCCTTCTAATGCTAAAAAAACAAAAAAAAAAAAACAATTAATATTTCAAAATTTCTTATTAAATTTATTATTACATATTATTATTTTTTATATTTGTATTTGTTTTTATATTTATTTATTAAAAAAAAATAAATAAAGTTATATTAAAAAAAATATGCAGGAAACTTTATATTTTAATCGAAAAATACACATCCACTATCTTCAAAAATCAAAAAAAAAAAAAAAAAAAAAAAAAACACACACACACTTCAATTATCTACAAAATCACAAATCACAACAAAATCTAATTAATTTTAAACAGCAGTTAATGTTAATGTGTTATTATAAGAAAGGACCAATAACACAATAGTATTTTCAACATCTTTTCCACCAGTGAATCCACACCTCCATTTGAAAAGTTGTAGAATGATAATATTTCTGGAAGTTCAATTAACTGGGTCTGTGATGCTGTGATCGATAATACCAATATGAAATTTTTACATTTTTTGGGAACATATCTACAATAAAAGTCACACTAATCCTGATAATATGAATCACAAGTTTTTCCAAAAAATATAAATCGATTCTATGAACAAATAATTGAAATATCAGAAAAGTAAGAAAGAAAGACTGTTTTTACATCCAATGCGATGTCTCATGGTTTAAAGTATATACTCGTACATATAATTCATTTTAAATCATTTCTCATTTTTCTTTTGATATTATTTCTTACAGTAGCTTTGAAACTTAATAGGACAATTCACTTTCACTCAATGAAAAATATTCACAAAGAAAACATAAAAAAAAGATAAAAAAAAAAATTCTGATCTTAAAAAAGCAAAAAATAATGAAAAGAAATCCTTGCCAAAACAATCACAATCACAATCATCTCTGGAGGCACTTAAGTGTATTGTATCTTGACAATTAAAAAAGGATAATTTAAATCGCTTCTCAATGAAATATCTATCATCAACACCATTTTACTTATATTTCAACTTAAACATTCGCCTTATTCATTCACTTAGCTTAAAAGCCAATTAATTTATTGCCAATTTATACAGATGACAACTCAAATGCAACCGAGTAAATATGTCGGCCTAGTCGCCGACTTAATGCCCAACATCAAAGCTATGAAGTACTCTGGTATGTTTATGCACAACTTTACTGGCGGCTCAGGATTTATAAAGAAAATATATTCCTCAATACATTTGGTCCTTCTTGCGATCCAATATATATTCATATTAATTAATGTGGCCACGAATGCTGAGGAAGTGAATGAATTATCGGGCAATACAATTACAACGCTCTTCTTTGCCCATTGCATAACTAAGTTCATCTATATGGCACTAAATCGGAAGAACTTTTACAGGTGAGTTGAATAAGTTACTACTCGTATTAAAGATGGAAGGCTGCCAGACAACTTGGCTCCTCTGCTCTTGTTGGTTGGTTGGTTGAAACTTGTTGGCTCATTTGCTCTGTCTGGCAAATGCTTAATTGATGTTTGAAATTAATTAAATATGCCATGGGGCCGAGGGCACCATTTGTGAGTCCTGTCTGCCACTTTGCCATCTGCCTTCGGCTTACATCTTTCATCCTTCATCCTTTTTGTCGGCCATCATTCATCAGGCAGACATTTTTTTGTGTGTGTGTACGTTCGTTCATTTGTTCGTTGATTCGTTCATTGTTGGTTTGTCTGCTCATTAATCAAGCAATTCAACTTTACAGAACGTTGAACGTCTGGAATCAGGTGAACTCACATCCACTTTTCGCTGAATCTGATGCGCGTTATCATTCGATTGCGTTGTCGAAAATGCGTAAGCTTTTCTTTTGCGTAATGTTGACCTCAGTGCTGGCATCTTCAGGTGAGTGTAGCTCCACCAGTTTTCCAGTTTTCTCTTTTTCAGTTTGGTTATTCAGAGCTTATTAATTAAACTGACAATTGACAGCTTGGACTACGATTACGTTCTTTGGTGATAGTGTAAAGTTCGCCTTCGACAAGGAAACCAATTCGAGCATAACTGTTGAAATACCCCGTCTGCCTGTTAAATCATTTTATCCTTGGGATGCAAGCAGTGGCTTCTTCTATATGCTAAGCTTTGGTTTCCAAGTCTATTATTTGTTCTTCTCCATGGTGCATTCGAATTTATGCGATGTTATGTTCTGCTCTTGGTTGATATTCGCTTGTGAGCAATTGCAACATCTTAAGGGCATCATGAAACCGTTAATGGAGCTCTCCGCTTCGCTGGATACTTATAGGCCAAACTCAGCTGCCTTGTTCCGTTCGTTATCGGCAAATTCTAAATCTGAACTAATACGCAACGAAGGTAAGCATCTTCAACAACATAAATGAGCAACGATAATGATTTTCAACTAAAGAGCCATCAATCCATAAATAAATATTGTAGAAAAAGATCCCGGCACTGACATGGACATGACTGGCATCTATAGTACCAAATCTGATTGGGGTGCACAATTCCGTGCACCTTCTACCCTGCAGACCTTCAACAATGGCAACACTATGAACGGTAATGGCATGAATGGTAATCCCAATGGCCTAACCAAGAAACAAGAGATGATGGTACGCAGTGCCATCAAGTATTGGGTTGAACGGCATAAGCACGTAGTGCGGTGAGTATGATAGTTGAGTATAAATTCTCTACCGTGTGAAAGAAAATTTGAATTTAAATTAAAAGATGATGAGGATGATGAAGAAGAAGAAGAAGAAGAAGAAGATGAGATTACAAACTAGTACAATGCAAACTCTTGAATGTTGTTTGTTTTTTTATCGACATAAGATTGCGATGTAAGTTGTAAGTTGAGTTGTTTTTCGTTTTCTGTTGTTTCTGTGCAAAGTAATCAGCGTAAATATTTTATAAACAAACAAGTAAAAAACACTATTTCAGACTCTTTTACACGAGTCAAGTCAATGAGTTATTCCTTGTTGCTTGTTCAATTCAATTCAATTCAGTTCAGTTCGATTCGTTCTCAGCTTCAACTCAATTGCCTTCCGTTGTTCATCGATTGATTTCTTGTACGAGTATTCGTGCTTCATAATACATGACTGATGATTGCATGTTTGCACTATTCCAATAACAATGAGTTCAGTTAGCTGGGATTACTTTGTATATTACTACAACCGACACATGTTGGTTAGCTGTTTGGGGAGTTTAAACCACCAACGGCATATGAATCTTCTTACTTCTTCATGCATTTTGATTTACTCGTAGTTATTGTGATGTTTGTTACATTTGATAACATTGAAAGTAAATTGCTTTATTATTGCGAGTACTGTTTGACCTTTGTGTAAATATGTTAAAGTTATGGCATTCAGAACACTCATCATTTGGCATATGCATAATTAAATTTAATAGAATGATATACTTACTTCTTTAGAAATGCAATAAAAAGGCTTTTACTTAACTAATTCTATGAGTTTGAATAATCGTATTACATGATTTAATGGTGAGTTGTAATAGTTTATTACTACGTTTATGCGACAGCCGAAACGGTTTTCAGTCGATTCGGTTCGTTTCGTTTCAGAACGCGTGCATAAACACTTTTTCAGTTCGTTTTGAAAACTCGAAGTGACTTGAATAAGCGCATCTTTCAAACACGTTGGTATTTTTTAAAAACGAATTGAATCGTTTCGCAATTCAACTGTTTGGAAAATATTGTTTTGTACGGTGTTGCCATATGGTTGAAATATTTTTCTTTTTTGTCATTTTCACAATGATTTTCTGAATTATAGATTTAAAAATCATTGCAAAATGTTATTTAAAAATCAAAATGAACATTATACATTGAACATTGGTTTTGTGCAATGTAATATTAAAAAAAAAAACTTTATTTTGAGAGGTGAGCTACATCATATTTTATGCATATGGCAACTTTGCATAAGCAAACAATACACGAATTCGTTTTCATTCAGAATGCAAAGACGCCGCACGCATAAACACATAAATAAAAAGTCTTCTGAATCGAACCGAATCGAGTTCAAACCGTTTCGGGCGTCTTATAAACGTAGTATATGACACTTCAAAATATATGAAATAGTTTCAGAGAGGATCTAGTTAATTGTATAAGAAGTATAATTTGTAATTATCATATAAAAGCGACTTCGTTCCTTGGTCTCTGGTGTATTGTGAAGAATCTAAACTAAAGAAAAATAAAAATAAATATCAAAGCTAATCATTATACGAAAGCCACTTTTTTTTTTTTGAAGATATTAAACTGAAATCTTATCCATGATAATCATTTTATCAAGTACTAAAATTTAATTTCCTATGAAATTGTTAAATAAACAAAAAAAAAAAAATATAAAATGAAAAAAAAAGATAATTCAATTTATATTTTCAGCAAAAAAAAATAAAAAAAAAATATTTAACTTGTAAATTGTTTAAACCAATGAAAATACAAAATCTGTATCTCTATTTTTTCTGACACTCTTTACACACACACACACACACACATACACACATATACACACACAAACACAACCATGAATGAAACTATAATAACACGTTTGCCTGTTATGATGATAATGCCGACGACACACTACACTTCAACATCCAATAACCCAACAACATTCAATATCCCGACAACCATTATCCAACAATATCAACACTGACAATAATGACAACACAAAAACAACAACAACAACTACAACAACTACAACAACAACAATAACAACAACAATGACAAATAACAATAACAGCTTAGTGGCTGCCATCGGTGACACATATGGCGTGGCTTTGCTGTTGCATATGTTGACATCAACCATTATGCTGACGCTTTTGGCATATCAGGCAACCAAAATTAACGGGGCCAATGTTTATGCATTCACAGTGATTGGCTATTTGCTATACGCATTGGGGCAGGTGTTTCACTTTTGCATATTCGGTAATCGTCTCATCGAGGAGGTAAGTGTGTAAACATATCGACCAAACAAGACAAAGGACAATGACAATGAACATGAATATTACAATACACTTGAGTCATGCATGCATGCATGCATGGCAATCAAATAAACAGACAGACAGACAGACAGACTGAACAGACTGACTGCCAAAGGACACAGAGGCATGCCCCTAGGGAGGACATGTGTGACAAAATGAAGGATTTTTTTTTTTTGTTTCCAGCTAACAGATTAACAGAAACACACTTACATATAGTCGCACATACATACGAGTGTCAATGCACATTTGGCAGTCATTGAAAAATTGAGCAGGAAAAAAGTTCATATTAAAACTTTTCTTTTACTTTCAACTTAACTGCAAACTACAACACTAACGATGACAATCGTTCATTATCATCATCGGCATCATCGGCATCGTCATCGTCACATCAAATCACTTGGATGGACCGACCCACATGCAATGGATGAAACTACTACAACTACAACAAAAATAGAGCTCATCTGTCATGGAGGCTGCCTACTCATGTCACTGGTATGATGGTTCCGAGGAAGCAAAAACTTTTGTTCAAATCGTTTGCCAACAATGTCAGAAGGCCATGACTATATCGGGTGCGAAATTCTTTACTGTCTCATTGGATTTGTTTGCCTCGGTATGTATTGGGTCTATTATATACATCCATCCATATGTTTAATGTAACAGGCAGACAGATGGACACACAAACAGTCAGACAGACAGACAGACAGACAGATATTGGAAAGTGTTGGCCATCAATTGTTGCATGAGTTTGCATGTTGCATTTCATAGTGTAAATATCCTTACAAGTTTGTTAGGATAAATATATGTACTCGTATGTATGTACACACAAGATGAATGAATATGCTGACAATGCAGTTCAATGTGTTTCAATGTTAAATGCTTGACAATTTAGAAACATTTGAGAGACAACAAAACAAGAAAAACAAAGATAGAAACTTTTATCTTATTTCATTTATTTTGTTTTCTTTTAAATATAAACCAGGTACTTGGAGCTACTGTCACCTACTTCATGGTGTTGGTTCAATTGAAGTAAAACATGACAGGACAACAATGTCAAAGAAGAAGACGACGACGACGACGACGACGACGAAGAAGAAGAAGAATAAGAAGAAACATGAAAAGAAGTAACAATAAAACAACAACTATAACTACAGCAATAACAAAAAAAAAAAAAAAAAAGCAAAAGCAACAACTAATATTACAATGTTCTAGATACATTGAAGCATAGTAGAAGAACTTTGCAACTTTAAAAACTCTTTTATCCTCCTGACGCCATTTTGATAAATTGTTGCCATCACAAGAGAAGGAAACATCAAACGAAAACAAACATAAAAAAACGAAGAATATCAAAATATTCGTGTCAAAGTTTTTATTTCTTTTTTTTTTTTTTGTTTTGTTTTTATTATAGAACAAACTTAATTTTCATAGTTTCAATCCCCAAAACGAAGCCAAACGAAAGAATATAATCCTTACTAATACTTTTTTACCCCAAGCTCTACTACTACTTACCTATATACATATGCACACAGAGTGATTTTGGGCAATGGATTTGGTAAACAAAATAAAACAACACACAAAGTAAATATTTGAAGGACCAAAGAAATAAAACAAACAAAAAAAAAAAAATGTTAAAAATACACAAAAAAAAAATATATGGTTTTTATATGTAAATTTTAAGTAAAAAGAAACACAGTATTTTAAATATTATATACACTTTGTTAAATGCTTATATTATGAAAACAAAGAGATTATTATATATCTACTACTTATCAATTTGTATTTTGATGTTATAGTAAAATTCATCAATAAAATTGTAGTTGAACACACAGATAAATAATCACTGAATCTTTTATTTCAATTTTCCATTTATTGAAAGAAATGACAGCATTTTGGCTTATGATACTTAGGCCAATTAAGCGATGACTACAAATTCTTTCTTGGGAGCTGCTTCACAAGTATTAGGATGCTCATGATTTCTTTTTGAACGATCGCACGCAGTAAAACAAACATAAAATATACATAAAAACATAATCAAATTACAATAAGTCAGAAATGAAAAGAAAGGCATAATTCAAACATAAATGATAATGACAATTTTAAACAAAATTCAGAGGCAATGTAATAAAAACAAACCTCTTTTACTAATAAGTTTGTAACTTAATTGTTTTAACTTCAATTCGGAAGTAAAATCCATACAAATCTTTTATGCCGGAAGCTCGAAACCAGTAAACCATCAAATTTAAGTCCATTAAAAAGTATCAGAAAAAAAGCTATCAAAAAAAAAAGTGTTTTTTTTTTTATCAATAAACAAAAGAAATTAGCAACTATAAAATAACAAAAGAAACAAAAGTAACCAACAGAACTGACAACTGGTGGATTTTTAAGCCAAATGTAACAATGCCATGTGGCATGCAACATATAATCGTATTGACAACTCAGCTAATTGGGTTCGGTTGCAGTGTTTCCGTCTCTTGTTTTAGTGTATAGGGAAGAAAAAGCGAAAGCCCAACACACATGGGTACATCATCATCATCATCATCATATAACGCTGAATTGCACTAACACAAATATAGTTACTCATTCATTCAGATACAAATAAAATTTGCCACAAGCACGAACTGTAAACAGGCAACACTGTTGTTGCCACATTTGCCACCATGATGACGATGACGATGGCAATGGCGATGCATCACTGATGATGATGGCCATTTTTAAAAGCCACGATGTAAAACACACATTACTGCGACTTCAGACAAAACCCAAAAAATGTTTGAAAATAATGTGAAAACAAAATTTGAAAAAAAAAAATTATAATAATAATTGTATTTCATTTTTAATGCACGAAATCACATTGTTTTATGGATTTTCGTTTATTCGATTTTCGATAGAAATATGCGATACATTTCTAATGCAATGACAGAAATGGTGACGATGATGATATATTATTATTTTATTAAATTTCTTTTCAATTCAGTTTTAGTAAATAAAAAAAATAATAAATAATAAAAAAATTCAATGCAATTGATTTGTTAATCATCAATGAATAATAATAATCAATACTATTATTTTCAAAGTGATCACAAGGGATTTAGTGTGGTTTGATTTCCATAATCTTCTTAGTAAGAAATGAGTTTAAAGTTGCGTACTTTCATTGAAAGATGAGTTTAGTTTTTCAATCACTTCATGGGTTTAATAAAACTGAGGTTTGTATCTATCTTCCCTTTCTTCTATTTAAATAAAATTATAATTTTTCTTTTGTTCATGACCTGTAAACTCGAAAAGTACTTTATCGATTGATCTGAAAGTTTAATACAGCATTGCATTAGACTATGATCCTTTAATTTGTTGAACAATGGATAGATTAGATTAGGAGAGATGCGGTAACTAATACAACTCGTCACTGCAGCCTCGAATAGGCTTATTGTGAAAACCCTCATATAATTTCCGAGATTCTGGTATTCATAAGAAAACCCAAGATTTTTTTTTTTTTGTATGCAAATCTTGAAATTACGTTTCGTTCCATATAATGGCGTCCCAGATAGCGGAGTCTGGAGACTGCAGAAAGGCTTTTGTCCAATTAGGATGATATAAATTATTATAAATTCTTATATCTTAATGTAAGTAGCATAATTTGGCTTATTTGCATCTGATAATCTATTCAAGAAAAATGTTTTTTCTTTTGTTTGAAAGATATACATTATCGTATATGACAAGTAATCTTGAGAAATCAATCTATTTGATTTTATCTTAAAAAATATTTTTCATTTAATAATGAATTTTGAAACTTAACTTAAAGAAAAATGATATTCAAATTAGTCACACATTTCATGGCAAAAAAAAACCCTAAACTTGTTAAAACTATAATAATAATTAATTATTAAATTAAACAAAAAAAAAAAAAAAAGATGACAAGCAAAAGTTTATGTTATTTAAAATCATGAAAACATCTTCAAATGAAAAATAACTAAAACAATTTAACAAAAAAATAAATTGTTTTCGAATGTAAAAGACTTTCATCATGTTGTAATCACTTAATACTCTTTTTTTTTTCTTCTTCTTGGATTTAACTAAAATTTTTAATGAAGCAGATAAACTTGTTTATATACTATTACATACTTATAAACAATTTTTAATATGCTCTTCACACATAAAATTATACTAAACTCTTCATCTTTAGTCTTAACTAAAATATCAAGAAAGCTGAATATAAAAGAAAATACATAAAAAATAATAATAAAAATAAATATTTGGCAAATGCGGCAGCAGCAGCAGCAGCATTAAAGACCTAAAATGTTTTAAGAAACACTTAAACACAATGCAAGAAAAGTAATCCATAAAGTGTACTTTCGTTTTAATTATTGTATTTTATACAATATTTTAAAGTTACTATGCTTTAAGCCAAATTTATTTTGTTGTTTGTTGCTGCAACTACAATATTATATTTAGCAAAAACAATGAGTAACAATTGTTGCCACAGTATAATACTAAATGTTGGCTATAAGTTGGCCAAATTATTTATTTTTCTGTTGTAGATGAGACAAGCGAATGATGAATGAATGAGCAAACAAACGCGTTAATAAGCAGTTAAATAAATATTAAACAAAAAATTATATTGTAGAGTATAAATTAAACTTTAGCAACATCTATAGTCTCATTGCAACTACTACTTAGTACAATACAATAGAAAGACTTAGTACAATAAAAGAAATAAAGCAACAATATTTTTATTGCTACAGTATTAAGTTAATTAGTAAGTAGGTTGTTTTTTACCAAACACTGAAAGTGTTGTAAAACTTTTATTATTGCTAAATTGGATCTGATTAAGAACAATGTAACAGAGCTATGAGTTATGGTAGATACAAAGCAATGTTGGGTCCAATCCAAAATCCAAGGTAAATGATTTAGTAAAGAATAAAAATTATAGTTGCTTCTGATTATGTTGATTAAATAAATCTGGTGACTTTGAATGAATTCCCAAATGATCTGTGAACTTATATATTGCTTTTTGATCAGTATAATAGTAGAAGAATCGAAACATCTATACAATATCTTGAGATTAAATATTATTAACAAGCACATTGACAGCAAGTGATTTAGGATGATTTTCTTTGCATTTTATGTTTCTTGATGGATTCAGTTAAAAAAAAAATGTCAATTAGTCGTGATTAAACATCCATAAATGAAAAAAAAAAAAATAATTCCAAAAGTAAACATTGAGAGCTATTAATAAAAAATACAGGTCAATTTAGCGTTACTTTTCCAAATTTGTTTGCGAGATACAAACGAAATATAGGAGGAAAAAAAAATAAAAATTAATTTTGTGAACAACACAAAAACTGTTTGTTTTATTTACTTACTTCGATCATCTTATTTTAAGGAGGATCGATAAACTATAGGAAATATTTTAATAAAAGGAGCTAAAAAACAGTGTAGGACCCATCAACGTAGCAAATATGCTGGTCGGCATGATGCTGGTGAGTGAGCACAACTGGACACTAGTAGCTAAATATAGTGAAAATATTATAAGATGCAAGAAGCGAGACCTGCACGCAGGTGCTTCAGCTGACATATGAAGTCAGAAGTCCTTGAAGTAATGCGAAAGCAGTTCCAGCATGGACACTTATCCTACAAGCTGGGGATGTTTTTAGTGGCACACCACATAACGGGGATTCGAAGGCACCCTTGACGATGCGAAGGCATTTTCGCTCTCCATAACCGCAAAAAAAAAAAATGCTATCTTCATAACCATGAAGAAGGGTTAATTATTATTATACAATTTTGATTAAATGATTTAATCTAAATTTCAAAATACAATTAAATATATTAAAGTTCCAGATTTTGATATTATACAAATGAGATTCATACTAAGTACAATACAAATGATACAAATGATTGTAATGGTAAAAATGATTCATTGAATTATTGAGATCGAGTGGAAAACATTTTCCTTGAATGCATTAAGCTTGACATTGATTGAGATTCTCTTTTATAAACAATTCTAATAGTTTAATTTTCATAAATTTCTTGTAATCGAATTTAAAATATATACGCAAGTATCGTATATAGTAGTAATGTAAACAAACAATGGAGGAAGTCAATAAATTGTCATCTAATAAAAGATACGAAATGTCAAACGACTAAGTATAATAAAATTAGAGAAATTAATTTTCATTCATAACTTTGTAGTTTTAATTTTAATAATAGTATACCACAAAACACCCATTGACTTTGAATTGTTTTCATAAATGTTTGATCAAACAATAATTAAAATAATTTAAACAGAAATACAATATTACAAAATTGTAGTTATTTTATTTTATTATTCACTTTCTACCTTTTCAGGGGCATCTCAGATGCCGCATCTGTCTTTAATCGAATGTTCATTGGTATTTTTAGTAAATATGCAATTGCAATTTACATAAAAAACTTATTTGAAAAATAAAATCCAAATTAAACTTTGATTTTCTTAACCAAAAAAACCAAAAAGAAAAAAATAGTAATATCAAAAGCAAAAAAAAAAAAAAAGAATTGAAATGAAAAATCAATTGTTGCATGCAAAGTTAATTAACTTGAAGCATAAAAATTTCTTAATTGAAAAAATCAAATTGAGATTGGGAATTGAATCTGTTGAGTTATAAGTCTGAAGAAATGTTTTATACAATAGTTAGTAACTAATAATAATGTAATAATCATACCAAGCGCAATAGCAGAGCGTAGCGAAGTCCAACTTTTTATCCAAATCTCTGTCTACATCTAATTGTTTGTCTGTCTGTCTGTCTATCAGTCAGTCTCTCTGTCTGTCTGTCTGTCTGTTTTTAGAAAGACGCGCGATTGCGTTTTGCTTTATGATTTTTTTTTTTTTTTGTTCGTTAATTTTAATAACTTTTTCTTTGTTAATTTAGGCTAACAAATATTGCATTTTTCGTTTTTCTTTTAAAATGTATTTTTATTTAATGAAAGAAATGTTTAATAATTTTATATTTGTTTTTGGCTTAGAAGTGTAAGTGATAAATGTGGTTACAGAGAGGTTGAGCTAGAGAAGGTACCAAATATCAGATCTCAATTGATCATCGTAACTATTTTGAATATTTCCTTGCATTAAATATTTAGGATTTGTAATGTTCGACACTCACCACAAGAAGAAGGAAAAAGTACACAAATTGGACTTATAGTTAAATGTAAAATTAAATAAATATAAAAGACTTAAGACACAAACTTCTCATTAGAAGTGGAAAGTTGCTTTCTATGGTTAAAAAAACCTATTCGTTGATATGGGCGCTCAGGTTTGAGTGACAGAATCGAGAAAATTGTAGAGGAAAAAAAAAATAAATGCCGATAATTTAAAAATAAAGGAGTTTTCAACAAGAAAGAGAAACAAATAAACAATTGCACCAATTATCTTTAATTTAAAAATGTTTTCGAATGTCTAATGAATTATGAAATTATACTTATTTACTATACTTTTATTAGCTAGAATTTTTGTTTAATTTTCTTTCTGTTTCTATTGTTAATGGCAATTAACAACTCTGAATTCATTTCCTGTTTCTGTTTTTGTCGCATATGGTTTGAGTTCTATTTCTGTTCTCTCTAAATAGAAACTACTTTAAATTGCCTGAGAAAATTGAAGATTCTTGGAACATCAATTCCAAGAATTTAGTTACCAATTCTTGATATTGACCCTGCAATACTCTTTTGCATAAATTATATTGATGGCTAATGTCATTAGACTAATATCCTAAACTGCATTGAAGCATATAATCAAGTAACAATAATCATCAATTTGATATAAAAAGAAAAATATATAAATCTACCTATAATTTATATAACTTCATTAAAACAAACAATAAAACTATACATCCGTTGACCTTTTTCTTTCTTGTTTAGTAACCAACCAAACCCCTTTGCAAGTGTACATCAAGACCAATAACAATAAATGGTCAACGCCTCTGAAAAAAAACTAAAGACAAAAAAGACAAAAAAAAAGAAAAAGAAATAAAGTAAATTGCAAACTTTAAAACAAAAAGAAGAAGTTAAATTTATGAAAGAAAAAACCTTAACTGAGTCGTCTGACTCATCCCAAAACTAAGTAAAGACAAGTGAAGAGCTCTGAAGTAGTAGACATGGAAACTATTTACATTTGTACACTTACTACTTACGTATACCTGATATTTATTGTTCATGCCATTTTAAATTAAGAAAAATAAACAAAAAATAAAAAGTTCGCTACAATTTACATCGCTGAAGCGTGCAATTTTCGCATTTTGTCTGCGCACATGCGCTCAATGAACTTCTTGCGCAAACTCAACGCATGCATAGACTACTCTCCCTTTCTTCCTCCCCCTTATATTTCTCATTCTTTCTTTCTCTCTTTTTTTCTTTTTTTTTTCTCTTTATATCTCTATCTTTATCTATCTACTTGTTTTCATATATAAGTATTTTTTTTTTAACAGTTTCTTATTCAATGAGTACGAGTATATTTAGATATGTGTAGTATATTTGAAGTCCCAACACTCTAATTACTTCATGCGCAAGAGCATTTGACTAAAAACATAAAATCATCAAATAAAAATAATACTCGTACAATAATTTGAAACAAAACATTTTTTGTACTGTCTACTACTACGGATATACTTTACTCTTAAGTATGAATATATACGAATACTCGTAAATGTATCTTCATGTACTCAACAGATGAACATGTATCTCTCTTGTTTTTTCTGACCGATTTTCTTTGCACGGTTTATTTTATTGCCACTACTTGTGTAAGTTGCAATCATTAGACTCAGATTTACCTATGTATGCATATACGAGTAGTAGTACTTTATGACTTTAACTCAGATACTCGTATATTTTTGGCTTATTCTTCTTTGCTCTATTCGTGCTCAATTTTTATGTTTTTTTGAAGTGGAGTCGCAGTCGCCGGCTACGTTGACTTCATCATATTCATCAGCGTCTGAACGTTGCGGCGACTTCTTGTTTAGCATTTATAAGGAGCCCAAACATGTTTTCAATAGTTCAGTTTAAGTTTTTGACTTTGGCGTGTCGGTTGTGGTTGTGCTATACTTGGCAGCTCTCAAAATTTAAAAAAAAAAGGAAAGAAAAATCTTCTTTCATACGCCGCGTATATCGCAATAACATTTTATAAGGATTTATTACTATTAGTATTTATTTTTGTTGGAATTTTGGATAATTTTGAAAAGAAAAACCAAAAAATAATTTCAAGGTGAGCAAATGTTTCTATTTTTTTCATTCTTATTGTCATCATCATTATCATTGTTACAAAAAATCTGCTTATTTTTTGTTTACATGACAATTAAGAAAAAATAGCAGAAAAAAAAAAAAATAATAAAGAAAAACGTTTTAACTTTTTTGTTTGTGCTTTATAAATATTATGAATTTGGGTTTGGCTCTTTACAAGTCTTTAAAAGCATACAAAGTGCAAATATATACAGTAACTTTATAACCCGAGGGCATTTCAATGTTTTGATGCTTTTTGATGCTACAAGTAGCAATAAATAAAAACAATAAATTTGTGCCTCTTGAATTTTAGTTCAATGTTAATTGAAATGAAAACAAAAAAAGTTCAAGGAAATGAAGAATGTTTCAAAAAGAATAGAAAAAAAAAAAAAAATTCAAACAGAAATTTTATTAAAATTACAATAAAATGCAGTAATAGAAATACAATAATAGAAATCCTTTTTCTTGATGAGTAATTTGAAAAAGTAAAAAAAAAAAAAAAAAAATTAACTAACATGAAAAAATTACAAATATTAAAGTAATAAATTTATAATATTTGGAATGAAGAAATCCGAGAACTAAAAGCAACTGCAACTACATTTTTAAAAATCATTACAAAAAAAAAAAAATAAAAAAATAAAAAAAATAATGAATGATATAAGGACATATTTTGATTATGATATTGTGGTGATGATTTTCAATTATTCCTTAGGTTGATTGATTATTACACATATCACAAATACGAGAATAAAAATACAAAATACATGGGGAGCATAATATCCAATGAACGTTTAGTGAGGATATTTAAAAATAATAAAAGAAGAAGAGTGCTTAATAAGCCAAATTTTACTATTTTCTTCTTTGCTCTACATCAGCGCCTTCATTTTTTGTACTTCCTTTTCCATGTCTTTTTCTTTTTACTCATTAGTGCTGTCAAAGTGCTGATTTGACTTGTCGTATCAATATTTTTATCAAGACAATTCTACTTTTTATGATCTGTAATTTTATTTGCAAAAACATTAAGTTTCGAAATTTTGTTATATCTGTGCTTTCGTTTTAATAAAACTTTTTGTGGAACTAAAGAATGTTAGTAAGATTTATAAGGAAACTTCAGAAAATATATGTATAATGTTCGATTCCCATTATGGAAAAATGAGCACCTTCATAAGGTAGAATTTCTAATTTATCTAGTTTTATAACTGAGAAAACTATGTACATGTAAATAAGAATAGCCTTCTTAATACTTTCAAATTTTCGTATTTATTGTGAACTTTCTTATTTTATTTTTTGGGAAAATACTTAAATTTAAAACGAAGTCATAAACTACTTAAACTTTAACCTTTCATTTACTGAAGTATTCAAATCTAAACCATTAACCAACCAATTGGACAATTAAAATATCTTTTATGAATCATAAAATATTGAGTTAATATAAATGTAGGTAATGAAGCATAAAACATATTTGCAACACTTGCACTTGCCCCTTTGACGACATCAAAAAAAAAAAAAAAAAACATTAAAGAACAAAAGCAAAAAAAAAAAAATAAGATTTTTACTTTCTAAAGATATAAAAAAATACATAACAATAAAAAAATGCATTCTCATACTATTGTCATAAAAAACCAAGAAGAAAAATGAAAAATATAGAAATAAACCAGAAATAAACACTACAAAACGGAATAGTGTGCAATATGCGAATGCGTTTTTGATTTGAAGTTGAATTGAATTGATTTTTGTGTTGCTTCTACTACTTCTTTCATTTAACTGCAGCACATTTACTTGCTGTAAACTGCTTGCTGTTAGTTGCACATGCTGCTAATGTTGCTACTATTATTTTTCTTTACTTTTTGTTGTTATTGTTGTTTCCATGGTTTCATTTTCTATGGTCCAATATTTTTAAAAAAAAAAAGAGGCAACTATTAAGACTACCAACACTTACTACCATAGTTTGTTGTAGATTGTGGCGATCGCTCACGTTTCTTTTTCTTTTTCATTTTTATTTTACTTTTTTTTTTTCTTTAATTTTTATGTTAGTGTTTTGTTTGTAAATGGAACACAAGTTTCGAAGTCAGTCCAGGCATCGACATTCGTTTACTATATGGTAACTTATTGTTGTAAAATCACTTGGTGTTGTAGTTGTTGTTATTTGTTGGTTGCAATTTTTCGTTGCAATAAGTTGCAAAATCTTTATGAACAGAACAGGTTTTCTTACAATTTATTTTCCTCTTATTTTTATACTTTACGTTACTTATTGTATTTTGTTGATGTTGTAATGTGGAAATTTGATTGGGCTAAGAGCAATATAGTAATTATTGTCTATCGGAAATGTTTAAAATTCTTGAGATTCTTATTCTCTTTTGATTATTTAATTTAACTTAAACCTTTGTAGAAAGTATTAGAGAGAAAGGGATTTTTAAAATTAGAATCTCCCTAAACTGGAGATGGAACATGTAATCATATTTACATACATTGAATTCATTGGGTCTTTGAACTATATAGATTTTGAAGTAATGGACAAGAGTTCTTTGTGTATCTATTATACCAGCTATTGCTTGACCCAAGAATTATTGATATCCACAATTTCCTATAAAGATTAACAAATTCAACTTTCATTTTCTCTCTCTTCATTATCATAAATATTTTCATTCTGTTGTTTTGTTTTTTTTTTTTTGCAATTTCATTAAATCTTAACTAATTATATATATATATTTTTTTTAAACAATAATTTTGTTTTGTGGTTTTGATTTTGTATTTTTAATAATAATAATTACATAACATCATCATCTTCTTTTTCTGAGGTAACATCTCCGCATTCTTCTCCTCATGTCTCTTTGTCATTGTCATTGTTAATTCGACCTCCTTTAATTCATTCACGTGCAACCAAGCGAAACCATTAAGATGTCAAAAAATGAATTAAAATTGAAATTAAAAAAGGTTTTATAGCAAAAGATGAAATACAATATTTTTGATAAACAAAATTTCAATGAAAGAAACATTTTCAAAATAATAAAATTTTAAAGTAAATACAATATAAAAATATAATAAAAGATAATTAAATAGCGCAATGATGGGGAGGAGAAATTTTATATTATTTTGACAAGGTTATAATTACATTTTATGTGGTTTTTGTTTTATTTTGTTTTGTTATGGTAGAATTATCTGAGGTCAGTAATTTGATTGCTAAAGAAAATAAATTCAATATAATTGCTTAAAAATGATTAATGTACAACACTTCAAGGTTAAATCAATATATGTAAATAGAAAAAGAGACAGAAACCTTCAATTTTAATAAGCTTAATGTACAATTTATGAGATAATGGAGAATGGTTTACATATGAATTTGGTAATCATTTTTTGGGTTTGCATTTGGTATAAACCAAAATAAAATGCACTCGTGACCCAAATAAATTTACATACACAAGCTCAGATTAGTAGCCTTTGCTTTATTAACAATAACATGAAATTTGCTTAGTTAAAAAAAAAAAACGAATTCGGGAACAGTTTCATAACCAATTATTCATTCTATATGGGGAATAGACTTTATGAATATCTAAATGGCCACGGAAACCAGCAAATACTTTTAAAACATCTCCAAAAATTCCTTAACTCATGTCTAAGACCCATTAAGAATATTTAATATATCTACTGAGAAGACTGTAACTAAACCTTTAGTGAATAGTTTTAGTTGAACTAATCTACAATTCCTTCTCTCACTCTCACTCAACTCAAACAATTTATACTTTAAAGCTTCAAATTGAAATTACTCTTCCCCACAGATGATACTCTTGCATCCAACGCCACAACAACGCGTCAGCATACGCGAGGAACTACGTGAACCTGAAGATCCAGCAGACATTGAGCGTGATATAAAAATGATACGTGAATGGCTGGAAACGCAGCCACATTTGCCCAAGGACATGGATGATATGCGTTTGACGACCTTCTTGCGTGGTTGTAAATTCAGCTTGGAGAAGGTGAAAAAGAAGTTGGATATGTACTACACGATGAGGACTGCAGTGCCGGAATTCTTTGCCAATCGGGATATTCAACGTGAGGAGCTCTCTATTGTTTTGGATTATGTGTAAGTAACAACAAGTAGATATAATTGATTATTTCTTAATTATTAATATCAATTAATGTTTTTTAGGCATTGTCCAACTTTGCCGGGTCTAACACCAAATGGACGACGTATTACCTTTATACGTGGCATTGACTGTGACTTTCAGGCACATCATATTCTTGATGCCATGAAGGTGGCTCTCATGATCGGTGATGTACGCTTGGCTGAGGAAAGTGTTGGTATTGCTGGTGATATTTTCATTTTGGATGCTTGTGTTGCAACTGCATCGCATTTTGCCAAATTCTCACCTACGGTTGTCAAGAAATTCCTTATTGCCGTACAGGAAGCGTATCCGGTCAAGGTGAAGGAGGTGCATGTGATTAACATTTCGCCATTGGTCGATACGATCTTTAATTTTGTAAAACCCTTTGTTAAGGAGAAGATACGCAATCGTATTTCATTCCATAATGATGTTGAATCATTGTACAAAGTTGTGCCACGTGATTTGTTGCCCAATGAGTATGGTGGCAAGGCTGGCAATATTGTTGAATTGAATCAATGGTGGAAACAAAAATTAATTGATAATACAAAATGGTTCCAAGAGCAAGAGGAGAAGAAATCGAATGAAGCATTACGTCCGGGTTCACCAAAGACCAGTGATGATCTATTTGGCATAGAAGGTACTTTCCGTCAATTGAATATCGATTGATTAATGGATTGATAGATTGATTGATTGATTGATTCATAGATTTTTTGAACTTATTGCATATACTTACTAAGTAATACTCTATTATCAGATATTTTTAGCTTAATTTGTTGTTAATTTCTGTTCATTTTGTTTCGCTTTTCTTTTAAATGCTTTTCAAGTATCTTCGTCGTATACGTTTTTTTTGTACTCAAGTAAAAGTTATCAAGAATATAATACAATACAATACAATATTCGTACAATAAAATTGAAACTGAAACTGAAACTATAATCTATGACATTTTCATTGTGTTGCAACAATGTGTGGCTAGTAACTGTGAGCAGTGCCACGTTACGCCACGCCACGCCACGCCACGCCACTGCCAATTGTTGCTGTTAAACAAACGACCACACATGGTTACACTTTAAGCCAAGTACTCAAGGTAAGTTACACATCGTCACCCACATCATCAACATCAACATCAACATCAACATCAGCATCAGCATCACAATCATCATTGATATCGACATCACTGTCAATGGTGCTTTAGAAGAAAAAAAGTGGACACTCAAAATACACTTGCAATACTTTGTGGCATGTACTCGTACTTTAAAGGCGCCAATCAAATGGTTATTGTTGCCATGCCATTGCATTCTTACAGTGTAATGCATTCACTTTGCTATCCCTCTATATCAGCGGTTCTTAAGCTAACATAATCGTACTCTTGAACATTTTTAAAGTGTTAAAAAGTTGCATACATTTAAAGGTGATGTGAAAAATGCTTAGCAGACTCCTGGTAAAGTCATCATGTAGCCACAAGTATATTAAGAACCGACCACAATTCAAGAACCGCTGCACTATCTCTATGAATTACCTTTTTTTATGTTCTACTTCAGTTCTTGCTTGCTTGCATCCGGCATCGGCCATCCATCCATCTATCTTTCTATCTATTCATCCATTGGCACCATTTCTGTTCATCGTCAATGTTACTTATCCGTTCATTGTTCTTTTTACTGTTGTTCTTGTTGTCGATAGATGATGCTTTCATTGTTATTTGTATTGTTGCTATTGTTGTTGTTGTTGTTTCTGGTGGTGGCCAAAACGGAAACGGATACGGAAACTTGTCGCATTTCTACCGTTGGCAGTTGTTGTTGAACTCGTTGTGTATTAGCTTCATAAGAGAATCAGCTCGTATACGTTGCAAATAAACTGTCTGACATATTGCTTACACATATTCACACACACAGTTACACATACATAGAAATAACTATAGATAGATATGGTGAAAGAAAGAGTGCAGCAGGGTCAGAGAAAACTTTGTATTTCGAAAGCTAAAGTTTCAATCCTTACATTATTCGTTCGTTCATTCCTTCGTTCGTTCAACCATTGTTCAATCTTCTATGACAATGACAATGTGAGAATATTTACACACACACACACACACACACAAACACACACACACACACTTAAACTCACACAAACATACACTCATGTAAATATTAGTGAATATATGATACTCATAACTAGACGACAATCATAGACTGCGCCACTTGAACATTGCGCTCTTGTCTTCATCGACTCGGATTATTATGCAAAATGATAATAACAATTTTAATATGTCATACGAGTATATACTATAAACACACATAAGCATGAATGTGTATATATATATAATATGTATCCAATATGTTGATGAATGGATTTATCAATAGTTGTTAATGGCGTCGATAATAGCGATATGTGACAATTGAATTGACAATTGTTGACATCGTTTTATGTTTCATGCATTCTATGCGCATAATTTAAATTACTTATTTTTTTTATATATAAATAATGATGTTATTATTTTATAATGATTGGGTACAGGTTATGACACATGCGATTTACTTCATTTCATAATATATTGCAGCAAGTTTATAACAAAATTTTGAATTGAAATATTTTTAAATCAGAATAAAATCAATTTAATAATCATCACTTACGATAGTTTATACTATGTACACTGGGTACAATAAACTGAGGAGATTCTTCTTCATAAACAAATAGAAAGTGAAAGTTTATTGAAAAATTGTTGCCTACCTCAAGGGAGGCATAAGACATCAACGTTACAAGGAATGTATTATACTATGTAATGAACTTGGGTCAAATTTAGATAAAGAAACTAAGGTTCAAGAAAAGACTCAACAAGTATCTGGAGTAGTTCGAGATTTCTTTTGTAATATACAGCAGATTTACAATTGTGAATCGTACTCATACTACACTCAATAATAACACTGTGTGACACAAAAAAAAAAAAAAATTTTAACATTAATAAAATCACATATTCCTTATTAATTTGGACATTTAAGAGTTATGATAAAGAAAATCAATAAAAATAGCGAAAAAATATTACTTATCTATCAAAAATCATACTTAGATTAGATTAGATTGAGGAAAGGGCGAGAATCAGAATACACCTCGTCACCGCGGCCACTAATGGACCTATTGTGACAACCCTCTTGATCACAGTTCCTCCGATATTCTATTATTCATCAAGAACTCCAGAATCTTTCTCGGAGATAAACCTGCAATATTGATTGGTTCCAGATATTGGAATCCCAAGTATCGGAGTCTTGTCCATGCCAGACCCTCACAGTGCCATAGCACGTGCTCTGCTGTTTCCTCCTCTTCATTGCATAGTCTACAGTTATCATTGTTTGTGAAACGCATATTGCGTAGTTGCTTCAGCACCTTGAAATTACCAGATGAGTTTTGTTATGTTTGTGGGAAATATATTATTAAATCTCAAAGAAGAGTTCCAACTGACAAGATTAAAAATGTGTATTTACGTTACTTTGGTCATTCAGTGGTGCAAGATAAAGAATGGACCCCGAAATTTGTTTGCACCACTTGCTACATTTAGTTAAATGACCCGTTTCTATGAGTTTTGCTGTGCCAATGATTTGGCGGGAACAAGTAAATCAATACAATGATTTCTATTTTTGTTTAACTAGTACCAGAGGAATTTCAAAAACAACCAAGAGTAAATTAGAGTATCCAAATGTAGCATCAGTAACAGACACCACACATGAAGAACCTTTTCTTTCAAGCAATAACGAAGAAGACATTGAGGTAAATTCACATACGAGTATATCGCAGTATGAACCTCCTGAACACTCCATGCTGCTACCACATTTTATTGAGCAGCACAAGTTGAATGATTTTATCCGTGTTCTGCATTTGTCTGTTCGGAAAGCAGAGGTATTGGGATCTAGATTTACAAGAATGGCACTTGTTATCTCCTAACATGAAAGCAACTGCGCCCAGAAAAATAAATAGACAATTGACCAAATTTTTTACAAACACTGAGTCACTTTGCTTTAGCAATAATATTACTGAACTAGTGAAAGAGATTGGAATACCTTACGACAAAGACCAGTAGAGGTTTTTTATTGATGGTTCCAAAACGAGTTTAAAAGCCTTACTACTCCACTACTAGGACTACTACTTGCATACTCAGTGATTTTAAAAGAAACATATGAAAACATGAAACTAATTTTAGACTTAATCAAATACAAAGAAAACAACTGGAAAGTTTGTGCTGATTTGAAAGTTGTTGCTGTATTGCTTGGACTGCAGGGAGGGTTCACAATGTATTGTTGTTTCCTCTGTATGTGGGCGAGTAGAGACACCAAAAATCACTATAAAGTTAAAGATTGGTCAAAAAGAACTGACTTTGTTTGTGGTGAATCAAATGTTAAAAATGAAACTCTTATTCCACAGGAAAATGTTATTCTTCCACCACAAAATTATTTTCTCCAAATCAGAAATGTTTAATGCCCAGACTGTTATGTGGCTCATTTCTTCTTAATAATAATTCATAATAATAGAAAATAAATATGATTTTTGATAGATAAATAACATTTTTTCGCTCTCTTTATTGATTTAATTTATTATAACTTTTAAATGGTACGTGTTAGAAGAAAATCGTTTACTTTTTCGTGTTCAGCATGAATAAATTAATAAAGAATAGGTGTTTTCATTAATGTAATATTTTTTTTTTTTGTCGCACCTAGTCTCTATTCATCAGTTATAATAGCATGGCTACTCCGTAAGCATCATGCTTCCCTTCTCAACAAACAAACATAGCAGTTATCACTTTGTGAATGGTGAAGCTGATAATAATATTCAAATAGTAGATTTCTAAGCATTGCCGTATTCGTATTCTCAAATTATTACATTGATCTATCAACCGACACAGTTGCCACTATAACTGATTGTTGAATCACAAAGCTGTCACACTAACTACTTACAATATAATTCGGGAATGCCATCAGCACAACGAACGACCACCATACTATTATGCCCTTAAAGACTTCGCCGTTGGCCCCTATACCACAAGTATTCACCAACCATACAATTAAATTCATCCAATATGAATTACATATATGTTTCACTATTTCATAACGACATAATTTCTTACTTACTTACTTAGTTAACGAATGACACCTTCCACGACTATTATAATAATCAATACAATTTAATCGTCTCAATTCAATCAATTTAATAGACCTAAAATGATTATTATTAAACAAAAACCATTCATTATTTTATCTAATATGAATAGACATACTTACGAGTATGTATTTTAAAACAATTACTTTAATATATTTATTAAGTAATATTTAGATAATCCGCCCAACAATTTAAACACCTTTTTTATCTATAACAGTCTAAACCATAATTTATTGAAATTTTCCAAAATTTTCCGAATCTATAAAAAGATGAGTTAAGTCGATGAAATATTATAGTGTAGTGTGTCAGTTTCAATTGGATCAAATACAAAAGAACATGAGTGCAATCGACTATAATGTCCAATATAAATCAAATATCGAACGTCGTGATCTCTTTGGCTTCGTACGTAATTCATTGTGTGTAGCTGCAATGCATCCTTGGGAACTTGAACAGTTTTTGCCGAATTGCCTACATTATTTTGGTCGTTTTGTTGATATTTTCTATGAGTGTTTTTTCTATTGCACAGTAGTGCATGTAGCAGTAATTTATATATATACCATATATTTGGGTTTAGCCGATTTCGATTTGGAATATCTGATGAATTGCCTATCGCAATTAATTATCTATGTTTGGGCCACTCTGATGCAATTATATTTCCGACACATACGACCGGATGCATTACATAAAATGATTGATTTTGTTAATTTTAAATATAGGACCCGTTCAGCTAAAGGTCTGTTAGAAGGCATACAATATAAGTATAGACGATCGCATCATTAATTAACCAAATTTTAAGGTCTCACTTATGTGACTATGGATGAGTGCCACGCAAGATCAACGCGTTTCGTTAAGAGTTTTGTTAATTGCTGTTATGGGGGCGCTTTATTTTTGATTGTCTTTCCCATTATTAATCAGGATAAAAGTTTACCCTTAAACTGTCAGTATCCATTCGATGAAAAGGTACATAAGTAAAAAAATTTGTAAATCTGTAAAATTTTTATTTTAATTATTATTTTACAGCAACCTGTGATCTATGAAATGCTATTCATTCTACAATCATTTGGTCAATTACATATCGCTGCAGCTTTTAGTGTATCAAGTGGCTTATTTATGGTGTTGGCCATATTACTATCCGGACAATATGATATACTGAATTGTAGTTTGAAAAATATTATAGCAACTGCTTATATTGAATCAAGTGCAACGCAAACAGATTTGAAGTATGAAGTACGAGTATTTATAAAGACGATTAAAAATAAAATTCTAAATTTCTCATATAGACAACTTAAGGAACTACATCATTTGGCTGACTTAGAACAAGATCAATATTATGTCGCAGTAGAAATTCATTGTGACCTTAATGAACTTTCCGCAAGAACATCAAGCATGGTACAAACAAATGTCCCTTCAGCACTTAAGGGAGCCTTAAAAGATTGCATTGCACATCATCGATACATTACTGCCGCACTAAGGAATATGGAAAATTTTTATAGTCCCATATGGCTGCTTAAGGTTGGCGAAATAACATTTTTATGTTGTCTAATGGCTTTCGTTTCAGTGAAAGTAAGTACAATATTTGTTATTTATTTTATGAACTCATACATAATATTTTTCCAATTCAATATGTTTGCTTTATTAGTCTTCAGCTGGATCATCATTTATGCGTACACTTTCAATGGCTCAATATTTGTTTCTTATACTTTGGGAGCTACTCATCATTTGCTATTTTGCTGAAATCATATATTTGAATAGTCAACGTTGTGGTGAAGCAATACTACGTAGTCCTTGGCATTTACATATGCAGGACATGCGTAGCGATTTCCTTTTCTTTCTATTGAATTCTAAGCGTCATTTTCAGTTGACAGCAGGCAAATTGTCCAATTTGAATATCGATCGATTTCGGAGTGTAAGTCAAGAGAAATTTGAATGTACATATTTCGTTATTATGTACTTATACTCGTATTTATATTTCTTTCTTCATTTATTTAGACTGTGACTACGGCGTTTTCAGTTTTTACTTTGTTACAAAAAATGGATGCTCGCAATTAAATGTATAATTAAAAAGTTCCTAGATATACAATATTGTTTACAGATGCATTTACGTTTTATAAATATCAAATGTGATCTTATTAAAGTTAAATGTGTGACATTCATACAATTGCCTTTTTATCTACTTATAATTTTCATACTAACCATATTCGAGATAATATTGTACAAAGCAGACTTTGCCACTTTCCAAATGCAGTCATATAAATATACACAATAAATTAAAAAAGCAAGTTTTCTATCAAGAAGTTGTTGGGTATTGCATCCTGAAGAGATCGAGATAGATCCAGGTAATACATCAAATAGGTTTCATATAAAGTTAATGCCACTCAGAATTGTTTTTATAGGTAAAGCTTTACTAGTTTTTCAGCTAAGGACTTCAAGATTCAACAAACTTTATTATAAGAGTCTCCTTGTTTTTATCCAATTTTTGCACAAATAGTGAAAATCAAGGGAATGAAGTTTTCTAGCATCTGCATTCTATGCGCATAATTTGAATTACTTATTTTTTTATATATAAATAATGATGTTATTATTTTATAATGATTGGGTACAGGTTATGACACATGCGATTTACTTCATTTCATAATATATTGCAGCAAGTTTATAACAAAATTTTGAAATGAAATATTTTTAAATCAGAATAAAATCAATTTAATAATCATCACTTACGATAGTTTATACTATGTACACTGGGTACAATAAACTGAGGAGATTCTTCTTCATAAAAGCAGAGATATTGGGATCTAGATTTACAAGAATGGCACTTGTTATCTCCTAACATGAAAGCAACTGCGCCCAGAAAAATAAATAGACAATTGACCAAATTTTTTACAAACACTGAGTCACTTTGCTTTAGCAATAATATTACTGAACTAGTGAAAGAGATTGGAATACCTTACGACAAAGACCAGTAGAGGTTTTTTATTGATGGTTCCAAAACGAGTTTAAAAGCCTTACTACTCCACTACTAGGACTACTACTTGCATACTCAGTGATTTTAAAAGAAACATATGAAAACATGAAACTAATTTTAGACTTAATCAAATACAAAGAAAACAACTGGAAAGTTTGTGCTGATTTGAAAGTTGTTGCTGTATTGCTTGGACTGCAGGGAGGGTTCACAATGTATTGTTGTTTCCTCTGTATGTGGGCGAGTAGAGACACCAAAAATCACTATAAAGTTAAAGATTGGTCAAAAAGAACTGACTTTGTTTGTGGTGAATCAAATGTTAAAAATGAAACTCTTATTCCACAGGAAAATGTTATTCTTCCACCACAAAATTATTTTCTCCAAATCAGAAATGTTTAATGCCCAGACTGTTATGTGGCTCATTTCTTCTTAATAATAATTCATAATAATAGAAAATAAATATGATTTTTGATAGATAAATAACATTTTTTCGCTCTCTTTATTGATTTAATTTATTATAACTTTTAAATGGTACGTGTTAGAAGAAAATCGTTTACTTTTTCGTGTTCAGCATGAATAAATTAATAAAGAATAGGTGTTTTCATTAATGTAATATTTTTTTTTTTTGTCGCACCTAGTCTCTATTCATCAGTTATAATAGCATGGCTACTCCGTAAGCATCATGCTTCCCTTCTCAACAAACAAACATAGCAGTTATCACTTTGTGAATGGTGAAGCTGATAATAATATTCAAATAGTAGATTTCTAAGCATTGCCGTATTCGTATTCTCAAATCATTACATTGATCTCTCAACCGACACAGTTGCCACTATAACTGATTGTTGAATCACAAAGCTGTCACACTAACTACTTACAATATAATTCGTGAATGCCATCAGCACAACGATCGACCACCATACTATTATGCCCTTAAAGACTTCGCCGTTGGCCCCTATACCACAAGTATTCACCAACCATACAATTAAATTCATCCAATATGAATTACATATATGTTTCACTATTTCATAACGACATAATTTCTTACTTACTTACTTAGTTAACGAATGACACCTTCCACGACTATTATAATAATCAATACAATTTAATCGTCTCAATTCAATCAATTTAATAGACCTAAAATGATTATTATTAAACCAAAACCATTCATTATTTTATCTAATATGAATAGACATACGTACGAGTATGTATTTTAAAACAATTACTTTAATATATTTATTAAGTAATATTTAGATAATCCGCCCAACAATTTAAACACCTTTTTTATCTATAACATAATTTATTGAAATTTTCCAAAAATGAATCTATAAAAAGATGAGTTAAGTCGATGAAATATTATAGTGTAGTGTGTCAGTTTCAATTGGATCAAATACAAAAGAACATGAGTGCAATCGACTATAATGTCCAATATAAATCAAATATCGAACGTCGTGATCTCTTTGGCTTCGTACGTAATTCATTGTGTGTAGCTGCAATGCATCCTTGGGAACTTGAACAGTTTTTGCCGAATTGCCTACATTATTTTGGTCGTTTTGTTGATATTTTCTATGAGTGTTTTTTCTATTGCGCAGTAGTGCATGTAGCAGTAATTTATATATATACCATATATTTGGGTTTAGCCGATTTCGATTTGGAATATCTGATGAATTGCCTATCGCAATTAATTATCTATGTTTGGGCCACTCTGATGCAATTATATTTCCGACACATACGACCGGATGCATTACATAAAATGATTGATTTTGTTAATTTTAAATATAGGACCCGTTCAGCTAAAGGTCTGTTAGAAGGCATACAATATAAGTATAGACGATCGCATCATTAATTAACCAAATTTTAAGGTCTCACTTATGTGACTATGGATGAGTGCCACGCAAGATCAACGCGTTTCGTTAAGAGTTTTGTTAATTGCTGTTATGGGGCCACTTTATTTTTGATTGTCTTTCCCATTATTAATCAGGATAAAAGTTTACCCTTAAACTGTCAGTATCCATTCGATGAAAAGGTACATAAGTAAAAAAATTTGTAAATCTGTAACATTTTTATTTTAATTATTAATTTACAGCAACCTGTGATCTATGAAATGCTATTCATTCTACAATCATTTGGTCAAATACATATCGCTGCAGCTTTTGGTGTATCAAGTGGCTTATTTATGGTGTTGGCCATATTACTATCCGGACAATATGATATACTGAATTGTAGTTTGAAAAATATTATAGCAACTGCTTATATTGAATCAAGTGCAACGCAAACAGATTTGAAGTATGAAGTACGAGTATTTATAAAGACGATTAAAAATAAAATTCTAAATTTCTCATATAGACAACTTAAGGAACTACATCATTTGGCTGACTTAGAACAAGATCAATATTATGTCGCAGTAGAAATTCATTGTGACCTTAATGAACTTTCCGCAAGAACATCAAGCATGGTACAAACAAATGTCCCTTCAGCACTTAAGGGAGCCTTAAAAGATTGCATTGCACATCATCGATACATTACTGCCGCACTAAGGAATATGGAAAATTTTTATAGTCCCATATGGCTGCTTAAGGTTGGCGAAATAACATTTTTATGTTGTCTAATGGCTTTCGTTTCAGTGAAAGTAAGTACAATATTTGTTATTTATTTTATGAACTAATACATAATATTTTTCCAATTCAATATGTTTGCTTTATTAGTCTTCAGCTGGATCATCATTTATGCGTACACTTTCAATGGCTCAATATTTGTTTCTTATACTTTGGGAGCTACTCATCATTTGCTATTTTGCTGAAATCATATATTTGAATAGTCAACGTTGTGGTGAAGCAATACTACGTAGTCCTTGGCATTTACATATGCAGGACATGCGTAGTGATTTCCTTTTCTTTCTATTGAATTCTAAGCGTCATTTTCAGTTGACAGCAGGCAAATTGTCCAATTTGAATATCGATCGATTTCGGAGTGTAAGTCAAGAGAAATTTGAATGTACATATTTCGTTATTATGTACTTATACTCGTATTTATATTTCTTTCTTCATTTATTTAGACTGTGACTACGGCGTTTTCAGTTTTTACTTTGTTACAAAAAATGGATGCTCGCAATTAAATGCATAATTAAAAAGTTCCTAAGATATAAAATATTGTTTATAGATGCATTTACGTTTTATAAATATCAAATGTGATCTTATTAAAGTTAAATGTGTGACATTCATACAATTGCCTTTTTATCTACTTATAATTTTCATACTAACCATATTCGAGATAATATTGTACAAAGCAGACTTTGCCACTTTCCAAATGCAGTCATATAAATATACAATAAATTAAAAAAGCAAGTTTTCTGTCAAGAAGTTGTTGGGTATTGCATCCTGAAGAGATCGAGATAAATCCAGGCAATACATCAAATAGGTTTCATATAAAGTTAATGCCACTCAGAATTGTTTTTATAAGTAAAACTTTACTAGTTTTTCAGCTAAGGACTTCAAGTTTCAACAAACTTTATTATAAGAGTCTCCTTGTCTTTATCCAATTTTTGCACAAATAGTGAAAATCAAGGGAATGAAGTTTTCTAGCATCTGAAACATCAGTAACAGCACAATTGTTCTTGCTACATTGATTGTTTGTGATCGGACGTGCAGATCTGATCATCAGTTCCTTGATACGCAAGTCAATATAACTTTTCTTCATTACATGACTACCGCCTCAAACTAAATGTCCCAATTATCAACTTGAGAAAACTTACTACAATAGTTGAATGTTATAGGAAGTTGCTGTCATTGCAAGCGCAACAAGCTCCAACTGACTACCGCTTCGGACTCTGCATATTCTCACTTCTCGACTTGGAAATATATTGCTCGACCATAAAGATTCATCTATTCTTTTTTTCCTTTTTATTGTAGAACATCACCCATTTTTGGGTTTTATAGAAAGTTGCTCAGGGTTACCACTAGTTAACCTTTACACTCATAATAATAGTTGGGTCTTCTTCTCAGCATCATCACAACATATAGAAGAATCTAAATTCAATTAAAATCATTGAAAATCCATTAAATATAAGTTTTGGTGAAAGTAACCAAGCTTTTGGCAAAACCAAAGTCAATTCTTTATTTTTTTTTTACAATTTTCATTCCAAACAAAAGGCTTATTAAAAGTTTTTCTTTTTCAAATTTAATCAACTTTATTTTCATTTTTCTTTATTCAAGTTATCAGCATTTTTATTATAATTTCTGATTCATTTTTTGTTATCCTTGATTTGATATTAATTTATAAATAAAACCAAAAATATTTTTGTAAAAAAGTTTCATTATTTATAAATTAATAAAAGCAAATAAAGTTATTTAAATAATTTATACAAGGTACTTGGGTTTTATACTACTTACAATAACATATTTAATAATAATTTGTCATTATATTTATTAATATTTTTATTAATAGTTTTCACTTCTGGAAATCGGTGTTTATTTATTGATTACACTTTGCCACACAAACAATTATTTTGTTTTTAATTTCTTAATTATTTTTTCAGTTTATTGCTAAGTAATAAACAATATTATAGTTTTATGTATTTATTTATAGAGAAAATGAGTTTGCCTTATACTGAGTTTTAGTTTAGTCCTTTCTTTCTATAAAAAAGATCAATCTATTTGTAAGTCAGTTTGCTGTTTTTGCATATGATAAGCGTTCGACGATTAAAAAGTAAAGAATATTTAATAAAAATTTTAAATTGTCAAAATAGTCAAATATAAGTCGAAATATTTACTTCAATTAATCGAAACTTTTACCTCTTGCTCCAATTGTAATTTTACATCGTTTTATAAAGGATCATTGGAATAATTGTAGAAATCAAACATTCGTGTTTTTTTTTTTTTTTTTTTTTTTTGATTATTTGTGTGAACTTATACTTTTGTATGGATGCATTCGAATCTCCTTGTCGCATTGATTTTCTACATGTATATGTAGTATACTTTATGGCGTCTCCGATCTTCATATACTATAGAATATTTTCATTATCCTGTCATCTCTATATACGTATGTATCCACAGAGTAAAATTTCTCTCTTCTCTTATGTTTGCCCCTTGCACGCATTTAAGCATCAATTGCTCCATGAATGCAATTGAAAGAGATCAGTTGAGGATGAGTGAAGGTACATTAATTTTTTGACGTCATCTATGTATATGTTATTGTTCTTAAGTAAACTTATATTTACTATATATATATATAACTGTGATAATTGGCAAGTAATTTATGGTTTTGCCTTATTATCTGTGTGCAGATAAGCATGTATGGGAATTACAAACGAACGGGCAAGGGCTATTGGATTCTCCTTAATTTCGTTTATGTACAATAATTTTTAGGATCTTCAGTTCAAAGTGCCACAAGCATCACTCCAAAGCGTTAGTACTTATTGACACCAGTGTGGAAGATGGAATAAAAAGAGTGTGCACCTACTTATTTTCCAGAAGTTCATGCTTGTTATTTACCATATCTATTTCATTTTATATCACTTCTACAGACGCTCATAGTCAGAGTCTTCTTGTAAGCTTCTAATCCCTTTATATTAAATTCCATGCATGCATATGCAAATCTACAAATCTATTATTCTACTAAACACATAAGCATACTCATATTATTACACAAATAAATCTCTCTCTCCTCTCTCAAAAACACTCTCTTCCTTTAATCATCAATTCTACTCATGCATGCAATTAATTAAGATCATTTCCCTGTTCATCTTCATCATTAACGTATAAAAAAAATGCATCGGTTCGCGTCGGTTAGTCGCAAGTGAGTATAATTTAATTAATATTGTTTTAAAATCATAATTATTATGTTTTGTATTAAAAAAGTGTTAGTGCTAAGTGTTTTTGCATATTTTAAAGTGAAAAATTAATAAATATCATATTTTAAAAAAGTTTTTCTTGTGTTTCAATTCGCTTTAAATTCAATACTTATGTATATCGCAAGTGTCGTTTTCGTTTTCTTTATAGCCGATACCGTTACTTTTTCGTTGACTGAGAGAATTTTGCTAATGTTTATTCTCATTTTTGTATTTGTTATTGGTTTTGAAAGTGATGCAAATATGAACCATGAGAGAGAGCATTATTATGCTGAGAGAGATCAAAACGAAGATTGACAGCATTAAAATTTGGAAAAGGTAAGTCATAACCATTCTTCTTCTTCTTCCACTGATACAATTTATATTAGTGCATTAAAAATGAGGGTGGGAGATGATATGTAGGTTTTGTTATCATTTCATGTTTTACCTAACAAAGCAACAAAAATGTATTATAAGCACAAGACAAAATGACTTTGTTGTTTTTCGTTCATATTTTTTTACAAAAGTATATTTGAAGATAGAATAGAAAGCATGGTTTTTTATATCTAAACACACAAAAAACTTGGAGGTTGTTTTTGATGTCATGATGTGATGTTATGTGACATGGTAAAGATAAGATTCTTTAAAGTCATATTCTTTACATCTTTCTTATGGCAATTTGAATTAGCATCGTAAGATGGATCACGATGATCTTGATCATCCGTTCGTCTGTGTTATAGGGTATCAAATCCCACATATAAATTAATAATTATAATTCAATTTGTTTTCTATCCCTTGAATTTTTATATGAATTTACTTAAGTTTCAATCGAACGCTTATAAAAAATCTTAGTCGCACAAAATATATTGTAGTAACTACTATTGTAACTCAATTGGTTTTCATTAAATATTGTCAAAATTTCAAAGGTTCTGTTAATAATTTATGTTATTTCTCTTTTGTTTAATTTAAGAGTATGTAAGTCGAAACATACTTTCTCTCTAATGTTTCTCTTGACTTGGCTTTTATTCGAATTTAATACAATAAAATTGATGAGTTTGTAGATTTTTGTCCATTTAAATATTAATGTTTGTACTCGTACATTTTGTTTATATGTTTATATATTTTTTTTTTGTTGAAGTTTACGAAAACATTCTCTTTTCTCTTGAAAATACTATAAACAACATTTTTTGTTGGTTTTATACTTATATAATTTCCAAATGATTACTTTTGAACTTATGTGAATTGATCAATTTTTGAGCAAGAAGAGATTTTTCATTGAACATAAGAAATTTATAAGTTTTCACTTATCTCAATATATCCTTCATCTAGTCTTTCTTTGAGTATATAAAGAATTTGTTAACTTAGAGCTAAGGTTACATTAGAAAAGGTTCGTTTTTTTTTTTTTTTTTGTTATTTTTTCTTGATTTATTTACAAAATTACAAATTTAGTTATTAAAGAATAATGGTTGAAATCGCCATTTATAATGGTTTCATCATGTTAAGATGTTTACAAAATATTTACAACATTTCTTTTTTATTTTATTTTTTCTCTACCCATCATAGTATTTTAGGTGGGTCAAAGACTATTAAACAAATATACGTTTCCATTTCTCTCAAAAGTTTAACTTTGTGCAAATGTGTACAACAATCAAAAGGCTCATAAGTAAGACCCCATAAATAGTATATTAATGTGTATATTTCCTTAATCAGATTGAAAATACAAATAAAGCCATGGTGGTGTGACTCTGTCTCTCCTTATCTGTCACATTTGGTATGTAAGTAGATTCCCAATTATTGACTTATTGCAAAACAAAGTGCAAAGTGTAAAATCCCTAGAATTTTCAAAGTTTGAATTCAAAATATTCAGCATTTATTACTTCCCAGGATCTAAATGGATATGTTCCCTACAACCTCCAACATAGCACACATAGAGCCCCCATAGAATGTGCTAGTATACTTGTATATGAATTATGATAACAGCTTGTATATTCTGTTATAGTTAAATAAGACTTTTGATGATCGATCAGTTCTGTGTTAGTTTGTCTGTATAGATTCACATTAGTTCATCAACTATTAGAGGAAACAAGATGTCTTCGTACTTATCCAATCTATAGCATTATGCTAGAGGTCTGACACTCACAAATACGACTACATTCCTACTACATATGTATATTCAAAGCAGAGATCTTAACAGTTTGTATATTCTATTAGAGATAAATAAGACTCTTAATGATCGATCAGTTCTTTGTAGAAAGTTAGTTTGTTAATCATTAACTTCTTAAGATTCACAACTATTGGGGGGAACAAGGTAAGGTGTCGTACACATTTAATCTATAGCGTAGTTCCTACTTGTTATAAGTATACTATGTTCTTTTTATTAAAGACCAATAACTTCGTATGGATTTCACAACATGCATCATTAAATGAAGTTCATATTAATCATATTTTAAGCTTTATAACATTTCAATTTATAACAAAAATTTAACTCACAAAAAATAATTTTGTTTTTTTTTTTTTTTATAAATTAAGGAAAAATGTTTTCATATTTAATATTTTTCAAAAAGAATTTTTGTAATAAAAAAATCAACAAATTAAATTTCAACCAAATTAGTTTTGCAATATTTTAGAAAAATCATTTTTGTTTTAATGAAAAGATTTTTAATATCTTAACAAAATATTTAAATAAAAATAAAGAGTATTTAACTCGATTAAATTTTTGTTGTCATTTATGGGAATTTGTAATTATTTTTTTTCTATATATAAAATGTCTTTTTCTTGTTAATTCGAATTTCTATTATTTTTAAAATAAATTATTATAAGTATTAACTTGTTTTTTTTCTTTTGCGTGTAAACGTTTGGAATAATAACAATGTACACATCAATTTTGTATTAATAAATTAATTCATTCATTTAATTGCTTGGGGTTTTAATTAATTTTTTTATTGTTTTTGGTTCTTAAAATTAGTTAAAAAATTTACAAATTTGTTAAGCAAAGAATATTCTTTTTTGCTTTAATATTTTTATAAGTTTTTACAGGTTTTTTTTTTTTTTTTTTTTTTTAACAAGGCTGCTGACAAAAAATGCTACAATATTTACACTTAAAATTGAGATAAGTCAAAGTGATAGTAAACTCTTTGTAATTAAAGATGTGAATTTACACATATTTGTTTGATGTGGTTTCTCTTCTTTTTGGCTTGACCAAAGGTTTTGCAATGTGATCGAATAACAATTTGAACTTGTGACTCTTCAGTCTGATTTTAATTCAACAAATTCTTTAAAATATATACTAATAAAGAATATAATGAATTTTAATAATAATAATTTTAAACTCCTTGTCATTGTTCGCTTTTGACTGATGGTTTGTTGCAATACCTTTCAGCAGCCTTATAATTGATATACATATATTATTATTAGTACATAATTTTCTTTTTCTTTTATTGCAATAAATTTTTGTTAATTTTTTTCATTCAATTAAAACATATACAAAGAATTTATATGTTTTTTTATTATTATTTTTTTTTTTAAATATATTTTTCTTTTTAATGTTTATTTATAGATTTTTGTTTTTGTTTTGATTATTATAAATTAAAAAATATTTAGTTTTTCCTTTATATATTTTTATATACACACTATGCCGACAACAACAAACATTTTAAATTCAACAGCAAAATGTGCAAATACAAACAATAAAAAAAACAAATCATTGGTTATATTAAGAAATTAAATCACTTATATTATATATATGTGTAGATTCTTTTCAATTTCATCAAATAACCAACAAACAAATTAAAATTGTTTTTTTTTTTTTTTTTTTTGAATAAATGCAATTTTTATGTATTTTCGTAAATTAAATTTATAAAAATTCTTTTAATTAAACAATTTAAGACGACAATATAATGAGTTTATGCTGTTGTTGTTGCTTTTGTTGTTTTTATTGCTCTTTCAACAACATTGTTGATGTTGACGATTATTGACGCCTTCTTTGTTTATTATCAATCATCTTCATAGATGACTTTATGGCATTTATTATTTTGTTACATTTGTAATTTATCTTATTGTTGTTCACATTATTGGCTTCTTTTGTGTCTTTGTTAGAATTGTTCATGTTGTTTGTTTTATTACAATTGCTGCTGCTGTTGTTTGTATTGCTAATGCAATTATTGTTGCTGCTGATGATGCTGTTAATGTTGCTGTTGTAGTGTTGTTTGACTAGGCCGCCTTTTATTGCTTCAAGCCGCTAGCTTGAATTTGCTAATGCTGTTATACTCGTGCTATTATCATGATTATAATGTTCAACATTAACAATCACTTGCACTATATAACCTTGTTGTATATTGCATTCATCAATTGGTACCTTATCACCCAACAATTTGCCACTATAAAACCAACGTTGACAGCAAGCATCAACACCTTCAAGAGCCTAAACGGCAAATTAATCAATTTGAATGAAAAGTAATTAATAATTGATAAACACAAAATTATATAAATATTAGGAAAACTTACCTGTAATTTCTTTTTACATTGTCCAATTGTATCCTTTGAATAAACAGGCAGTTTTACATCAGTCATTGATGATGATATTCTTAATTTTAAAAATATTTCAGTGCCACCATCAACTGGCTCTGAGAATTCAGCAGGTGAATCACGTCCATTTTCCTCTTTAACCGTATTTATTGGATATGATAGACAATAAATGGGTACCTTATATTGTGTGCCCAATTCATCATAGCATTCTGTGAGGTAGCTGTTGGTTGTGTGTTCGAAGAGATTAAGAGAGAGTTTAAGTTACGAGATGCTATATTTTATTAATATACTTATAGTATAAATTAATCAATAATCTAAAAAAACAGTTTGAAATATAAACAGATAAATAAAGAATTGGGTCGCAGTCCGAATTGACCCAAATATGTCGACCAAAGGTCATTTATTACTCATTTCACACATAATATATTGAGAGTACAATAAATTTCTGCAAAGGGGGCAATGTGTGGTTTGCAAATGAGAGTATCCAAGTAGGCGGCACAGGTCGCAACATGTGGTCGAGCAGTAGAATAATTTTGTCGTATCTGGAATTGTAGTGGACTCGTTTTTCATTGAGTGTTCGGTTCAATCTCATCATTTGTATGGGATAGAGAACCCACCCCAATAATGATTACATTTGCTTTGGGCAACTTATATTACAAAACACCAAACAGATTCTACCAAATACATTTATAGCTCACAATGATTGATTTTAAATCTGTGTATTTAAACGATCTATCGACTCAAATCAATTAAAACTTACATATGTCATAACTTATCCTTAAAAAAACTTGGTTAACAGTCCTAAGCAGTTCAAACAATTTGGTTCTATGCTTCAAAATATATAGAAGAAGTACAGTATTTAAATAATAGTATTTAAATAAATAGTGTACTTCTTCTTCAGGGTTTCTAATCCAAGATCAAGGAATTTTTTTTTGCGAAGAATTAGTTGAACATGAAGTTTGTCTTAGTTATTACAGGGATAGACATCTATTACAGATAGTCAAAGATAGTTACCACTTGATTGGTTTTTTGATTAATATGCAAAATTTGAACTACAAATTCCGACTTTTCCGGTTTTCTGAACCGCACCAAACTTCACAGGGACACTCTCGAGACTTTGCTATAGGTTTCCTGAAAATCGATCAAGCGGTTTCGAACGTCATAGGAAACAGACATACATACATAGTCCCAATTTTCTATAGATAGATGAATCTAAAGACATGTGTTGCTTACAAGGAGAAGTAAAATTAGAGGAAATCCCTCTTACACTCGACCGACTACACTCTCTTCAAATATCATCGTGTGAATATAACATAAAGAATGATCTAATGAAAGTTTTCACAAAGAAACTAAAATTTTACAGACCACAATTAAAATAATGGACATGATATTTACAATAAAAACTTGAATAAAGGGTATACAAAATAAATAAATAATCAATGACTTACAGACCAAACAAAACCAGACAATCGTGACTATTACAATAAAAATCTTTTATTTATTTATAAAAAAGAAAAATTCCCTAAGCTACTATTCTAGTAGAATAACAAATGATGTGAGGGAAAGAGAATGCAGACGGCGGAACCATACAATAATGAGAGCTAAGTTTATCTTATCAACAACATACATATGACACACATGGTTCTATTCTATAACACAAATGGGTCTTGGATCTACCTGATACTAAAATATACTCGTATATAGTATTAATTATCGATTTACTCAATTATTCATTGACAAGCTTAAGTTAGTAAAGACATTTCTAATGAAGATTTTTGCCTTCAATTCTTATCAAATGTTGGTTGGTTGGATTTGCTATTGTTTTGTTTGTTGTATAAAAAAAAAAGATTATGTTTGTTTAAGGCAAAGTTTATCTTGACATTGGCATATTGAAACACACTTAAGTGTAACAACAAAAAACTCATTAGGAAAACAAAATATAAAATAAAAACAACAAAACCTCTGACCCTCTTCACTTACTTAGTAAAATGTCGATACTCGTATAACAAACAAACAATTAATATTGTAGTAGAGTCAGTTAGTTCGTTAAGTAATGTCAAGTTCAAAGTTTCAGTTTTGAAATATATATTTAAAATTCAATAAAGAAAGGGGGTTTCTCTCTTCTATATACATACGTACTCGTATACAATGTAAAATATATAAAGAATTTGAACAGATAAGCTTTGTTTTGCTCTGAAACATTGAGCAAAATGTAAGCAACCAGAATCAGTAAAATACAAATTGTTGCTTTAAAGCCGATCGCCCTTAACTGCATCCAGAAGCCAATTTAAGTAACACAGTACATATAGTAGGTACATGTATCTATCTGTGTGTGTGTTTGTGTTTTGTATATTGATTTTATATACACCAACTTGTTGTTGTTGTTTACAACCAACCAAAATAAACAACCCAACACCATCAACAGCAAAAACTAATTACATAGTAGAGTATAATGTGCCGTCATTACACATAAACTCAACTCAACCCAACTCAACTTGTTTGTCATTACATATAACTAAGCTAGTAATACTTAAGCTCTCTCAAAGATGATAAAAATCTGCAATAACTTAAACTAATTTTCTATTAAATTAGTTTAGTGTTTATTTACCCATTTGGCACGGAGATATTTGCACCATCCAATATTGCTTGAGCCAATTGAAAATCTAATGATTCAGCGGCATTTGTTGCTGCCCTAAGAGCATCCCAGATTTCTTTGCGTCCATCAAAAGCTGGTGCAGTATCCCAAAATTCATCACGTCTCGAACGTAACTGACCTTCAGTTAATGGTACATCGGAACGCCAACGTATTGTCTCATGGCAAAGTGGACGATTCTTGCGTGCTGCACCGGCCATAACAATACCTAAAAAAGAGGGGAGAGGGAATGAGTTTAGTTTATAGACAAATAAAAAAAAATTGATATTAAAACAAAAAAATATAAGAATGAAAGAATGAAAGGAAAGAGAAAAATGTCAAACAAATCAAAATGTCAACATTTGACGTAGTACTTAGATGGATAGATAGACAAGTTAATCGTTCGACTGTTGGAAGTCATGTGGAGGACGGAGAGACACAGAAAGCGAAAACGTCCTTGTAACCATTTTGTGCTCTGTTGTCACACACACAGTCCCCCCCCCCCCCCCCCTTTGCACTTACCGGAACAACTCACAGTCAATCACTTCTCTCTCTCTCTCTAAGTGTTGGAACGGAAGTTGGAACTCTTCTCTTACCTGTCGTTGGTGGCCGGGAAACGCTTGCCGATGAGACACTCATTGTTTCATTATCCGCATTCATGCGACAAACGCAGGCACCCATTTTCGTATGTCTTCTGACTTTCTTTCTTTCACCTACTACACTGTGCCCCAGTAGAGACCCCAAGAGCGAGCAACCAACAACAACAACAACAGCAGCCAGCAACACAATTTAAGATTCAATCACACAATTTTGTATGCGTTTGGTTGTCGGTTTTTTGCCTGCCTTTAAATGATTTTATTTTAAATTTACAAATTTATTTTGATTTATTATTATTGTCGTTATTTTTGTATATGTAATTTGTAATTTGTAATTTAATTTATTAATTTGCGCGTTATATCAAAAAAAAAAAAAGTGTCCACATTTATCACCCCGTCGACCGCGCGCCCTAAACGATTCGACATTGATGATTTTATACACTTTTTTTGTGAAAAGCAAAGCAAAAAGAAAAAATTTACATTTTTTTGTTCATTTTTTTTTTACAATAAAAATGTCTTTTTGTTTTTCAGTAATTTTAATTTCATCAATTTGCATACGGCAATTTTGCTTTTTTATTATGTTTTATTATGAAGTGTGCGATATGTTTAATTTTCTTTATTTTTAAATAAATTTGTGCATTTGCAATTTGTCACTTTTGTGCGCGTTTCAATTTTTTAATATTGCTGCGTTCGTTCGTCGTTCTCGCGTTTTCTTAAAATATTTTGTTATTAAATGTTTTTTTTTTCGTGTGTGTGTTTGTCTTCAGTTGATATTTGCCAACTACACACATATTCCATGATTGGCAACAACAGTCGCATGACCAAATTTAGTACCAAAGTATGAGAGAATGATGAATATATCCCACCGGAAGTGTAAAATGAATTGTCAGTTGCAGCTGATAAACGTTAGATGGCGCTTTTTCACAAACAAAAAAATTGTAAAGTTTCAAATATATTGATATGGACAATCAATCTTCAATATTTCAGTTATTTTTGTATAACATTTACATTATTTTATTAGTTTTAGTTAAAAGAGATTCCAATTTGTTTAAGGTATCAAATACATCATTCTTGTAACCCTTATCATCATCATCATCATCATCTATTATGACACTTGAAATTAGATTTATTAGTGAGAATATATCCATCGGTATAAAGCTTAATACTCGTATTATCGTCATCCTTATTAGATTATAGCATTCAATGTTATTCTTATCCATGCTTTGTTATGCCATTTTTAATGTCCCATTAACAAAAAATTCCGGTGTTTTTTTGAAGTATATTATTATTGTTTTCCTCTTCACAAATATGAGATATACACGTATATACAATACGAGTATATGTTATGTTCTTAAAACTCTCTCATTTTTCCAAAATACACTTGGTATTTTTTTTTTCTGTTCAAATTACAGTAGTTCGAATGATGGAAGAAAACTTGTATAGAATTTTCACTTTAAATTCTCTACTGCATTTTGATTTGATTTGATCCGATTTATTGAAAAATTGAGTAATAGGAGTTCGTGTAGTGAAATTTACGAGTACATAAAATTTCTAAGTAAACATAATTTTTGAAATCAAAATTTTATATTCGTAAACGAAACAGAAATTTATTTTATTGTACAGAAAAAATTAGAAAAAAAAAAATATAGAAATAAACATACCCGAGAAACGATAAGAAAGAGAAATGAACTTACAAGATCTGAACGATGATTGCATTTATATTTTGTTTAAAAATCTTGATGTTTCGAGTCAATATAATTTAGCTTGCGTTTGTAAAAGATTTGAACAAATTTTCAAATGTTTTGCAAAAATTCCATATCGTCACATCAATTTGAAGACTTTGAATGCCGTTCGGCGAAATAATGAAGAACATTTTTTGAAACTTATCGGTTCCAATGTGAAAGTATGGGATGGAGCTTTCGGTGTACAAAGAATGGAAAATGTTTCGAAATATTGTACAAATTTGGAAGCAATAAGATTGGATTACTGCAACAATTGGCCATTGAAATATTTTGATTATTTGTTGGAGATGAAATCTTTGAAAACAATTTATATATATTCAAGTCTTTCTAAGGAAAACACGATTGAACGTCTTACTGCCGTTTTACAACATTTACCGGAATTAAAGCATTTAAGTTTGAATACATTGCAACATGTCGGTAAGATATTGGAACTTTAATTGATATACTACATATACATAAATGTATTTTTGTGGGAGAATTTATAGCTTAAAAGATCTTAAATTTCATTTTTGTTCGGACCATTTAAATAAACAAGAGAATACTTAAAATATACGGTGGCTTGAATGGAAATGTCTATACAAGATATACGAGGGCAGTTTGATAAAACAGTGAATTTTTGATGTTCCCGCGTGGTACAATAACATTAAATGCAAATCTGTTACTATCTATTAATAGAATACACCTATCCCCCGATTTACGCGGTAGATATGTTCCTGAGAAAAGCGCGTTAATCGAATTAGAAAATTTTTGTATGAAAAACCGCGTAAAGCGAAAACATGCTATAATATACATAATTCAGTCATTTATCTTTAAAAAAAAAAACTAAATTTAAAAACTTAAGAGCAACGGTCTATTCATAAAATGACCAAAATTAAGGCACAAGAAATATAAATTAAAAAATGTACCAAGAAAATCAATCATTGTCATCACATTCGTTGACAATTGTTCTTTCCTTCCTGCTGATTAACAATCATGATGTCACTTTCACCTTCCAATACTTGATGCGATTCAAGTTCGATGTTAAATGAATTGGAATGAGATCGAGGAATCTTGGTAATGAAATCTGTCATTAACAATTGTGTTTGATTTTTGGTCAAATCCTTATAGACCTCCTCATATTGAAGTAAGCGTTTATATAATATCCCACTGAAATAGCAGAGCTCTTTCAACATTTGGGAATAAGAAATTATATTCTAAAATTGAAAGTGTCAATGTGACCGTTCGAATGAAAAAAAAATGGCTAATTTGCCGCATGTACTGTGAAATTTTGAGCATCATATGGTGAATTTCGTATACTCGTCAAGTATTATTTTTTGTGTAAAAGATCCATCACAGAAACCAACGAAAGACTTGCTAAATACTAAGGAGACTCTGTACAATCTATTTGAATGGCTAAGACGTGGTTAAGACGCTGTGTGTCGCCTAAAAAGAGATTGTCACTTAAGAAATTGTCGATAAAATCCATGAAATTATATTGGACGATTGGTGAATGAAAGATGCGTGAGGGGGACCTGTACCTGAACTGAGCAGGTACATTTCATTTTACATAAATAGTTGGACATAGTTGTGGTCTTTTAGATAAGGGTTTGCCAGTTTTTTGGGATGCACGCAGTGTTATTCACATTGATTAGGGTGAAACGATCATCGAATATTATTCATAGCTGCTGGATAGATTTGACATTGATGTAACACAAATGACCGCATTTGGGGAAGTAAAAAGTGATAATGCACACGTGTAGAGTTGGCATATTCTCCAAATTTAGCAACCTGGGACAATTATCTGTTTAGGTCGTATGAAGAGGAGATCATCATTGAAACAAATGACATTGAGAAAACCCATTATTTGAAAGGAATAAATAAAAATGGACTAAATATATCGAAAAGACTACATTCTGAAATAAAATGCTTAAATAGATTTTATTCAAAAACTCACTGCCTTATTAAATTGCCCTCGTCCATCGTCTTATCATATCAAGTGGTCTAACAATCTATTGGTATCACGATTTCCTACACAAAAAAAAAAAAAAAAAAAAATATCTTTGTATTACTTATTCTAATTAAATATTAATAACAATTACAATTCATTAGGAAAACATATAAATAATTTATATGGTTTAGAGACACTTGAACTCAACATTGATCAATCTATGGAACCGGAATATTTTATCTCTTGTTGCATGAGCTTGCGAAATTTGGAAAGATTGGAATTGAAACGTTTCACAACGTGTCACTTTACAAGTGAAACATTTCAGGCAATGGTAGAACATTGTAAAAATCTTGAAATGTTATTATTGACTATATACGAGTTTAATGTTGAATACGAAACAGTTGCTCAATTGCCGAATCTAAAATATTTCATACTCAATTGTTTACACCTGCGATCGGAAATGATTGAAGCTCTGGTCGAATATAAAGCAAATGATCTTATTCTCTTAAAGATTCCATTATTAAAAATTGAACAGGATATGGCAGCACTTATTGGAAAACTGGTAGCTTTACGTGAACTTCAGTGTTGGCCGGTGGATAATGGTTGCTTTAAGTACTTGTGCAATTTAAAAAATTTAGAAATACTAAATTTACAATTCACTAGAGTTACGAATGACATTTTGTTAATGTTGTTAACTGCATTAAACAAGTTGAGATTAGTAGATCTATATTATTGTATTTACATAACACCGGATGTAGTTTCGCCGATTTTGGACTTATTGAAAGAACGATCTCAATGGGATAAGGATGTATTTCGATATCCATTGGAGCTTTGTGTAAGAGATACTAAAATTGGTTTGGATGACTTAGAGGTAAAATGATTCTATTACTCGTATTTCTTTTTAATTTAACCTTTCGTTGATATTTTTGTTTAATTTTCTTTTCAAGAATCCTGAATTGCTTGAAGCAAAACATTTGTTATGCCTGACGATGCAACGCAAGACAAATTATAGTCTGAAATTTAAAAGAATTTTTGATTATTGTTTTTGTTATAAAAAATTATATTGAATAAATTATGTTACTTTTTTGCCCACTTTGGAACACAAAGATCAATTAGTGTATATTCTTTTTATTATCATTGATTATCGTTTCTGATTGGACTTTAAAGGTCTCATGTGACTGGGAGTGGTTGCCTTCCAAAACATCCTTATACGAGTATAAAAAATAAATGATATAAAACTCGTTTGTTGTCTGACAAAGTTCTCTAATATTTTCCATGCCACTTTGTAGTTCTATAAATTCTATAAATGTTAAATATTGGATCTCTCATACTGCAACCTCTGATAAGGAATCTTTCATATAATGGAATAATGGAATGGTGATTTGCAATAAACACTTCCTTGAACGGTAGCCAAACTACAAAATTTCCATTGCCTTGCCAATAGTTTTAGACATTCTTTGGCTTATATTTCGAAATCATGTAGTCCCGCTAGGAAAATACGTAATATGATGAATCATTGCAATCAAGGCCAATGGATTTCCATTCCAATAATTCCATTTTCTAATTTTAACCCATCAGTATAAAGTAACAGAAGTATTGCATACTTCTCCAGTTTCAACAGTTTCAGGGTAAGCAGCATCGTCAGTTAATATCAAATTGCAGCAGTGTGAATATTAAAATATTTAATTGGATGCAGCCATTGTGATCCTAAAACTGTTTGTAAATGTTACAAACTTACAGTGAACTCACATACAACTTCATTCAAGTGATTATTCAAAGATTCTGTTGTTGAAAAACTTTATTTTAAAAGTTTACTTAAAATTTCCTATTCTATACAAAACTTATAAATATTATAAGAATTTTAATTAAGAATAATCTTTTATATCTCAAAGATTTTTCATAGCGAATCAATTTATTCACACCGATTTACCCTGTCCAAATATTATAAAATAATCCCCTCTCACAGCAGGTGAATAGACAAAAATACTTAAGTGCTCGTTCATAGATAATTTCTTCTCCGAATCGTAAGTTCAAAATTGCTAAGTCGACAGAAGCATTCATGCAGCGTTAATCAAAGGATAACGAATAAAGGAAGGACATCGAAGTCCAATTTCCGCTCAAAATGAAAGAAAATGTAAATAAATCAATGTGTGATGGTGGTGGAGGGAAAACTGAGGGTTTTTATTTTAAATATTTAAACATATAAAAGTTTAAAGGACCGTGATTTTCTTATGAAATAATGGCTTGCTGTTTATGTGTTCGCTTGTATTGACAAAGGGATAAGGGGTGATGTGATGTGATGTGATACGATGTGATGTGATGTGATATGTTGGTCATGGTAATGAAGCGTTCAAATGGAGGCGTGCATCGGAACACGGGTCTTGAAATCACCCTCGGAAAAATAAATGTACGAAAATAAAATGCGCGTTTATCAAAGTCAGTCAACGGCAGCGCCCCCTCCAGACGTCCTTAGCTAAGCATTTAAGATTTATACACAACACATACACACATGCCAGAGATTTACTCTTCGGCTACATGCTGCTAACATATGAGTGAGCATTAAAAGGTCCTTTTATCCTACGGCATTATTCGCTGCTGCTGATTTTGCTGCTGCTGCTGTTGTCGTTTTTGCTAATGTGATACGCATCAATTTATGAAATTTTGAAATATTATGACTGATTTTCTACAGGATAACAACAACAATAATAACAACAACAATAACATTAAAAAAACCGTATGGTTACGTTACGATCTTAGTAACAGGTTACATTTATATTATATCTTCCTACATTCTCTAGGGCGAGGAAATGAAAACCGCCGTGCCGTCACTGACAGGAGCAGCAGCGGGAACCAAAGTATTTTTAAGGATAATGTCAGCTTGCAACGTCAACGGCAACAGCAACAACAACAACAACAACCACTGCAACAATAATAATAATAATAATAATAATGGGAATATCATGGGAGAGAAAATAAAACACAATACCAAATTATAAAGAACAGTTAGGTAAAAATATCAAATGACTGAAATTATGTGGGACACAAATACAATACACTACGAGAAATAAATGACTAGATTGTATCATAAAAAAATGCGATTTACAATGGGTTTATATTATATCAAATGTAAATCACTTTCTTTGGATTTTCAAATTAACAAATTATTCCTAAAATTATCAAAAAATACCATTTTTATATAAAAGATTCAGTAAATAATGAAGATATTCTAACTGTCGTTGGTGGAAAAAGATTTACTTTAGTAAACCTCTATAAAGAGTTAGGATTATACCAAAAGCTAGAATAGAGATCTTCAAAACAGTAAACATATGATTTTTTGCAAGCAAACTATTTGTTTGTGAGCGTATCACTTAGAAACCACTTATTATATTCAAAATTGAATTACAGAAAGATAAGATAAGCTTTATTGTGATTAACATAAAGTGTTCATTTCATCAAAATCGGACTACGGACTCAATCAAAATTGATGGTTCAAATTTTGCTTAGAGTCATATAAAAATTGGTAGAAAAGTTCTACTTTGGTAAGACATATTAGTTCCTCCATTTTTTTGTCTTTATTACTTCGGAGTAGGTGCCCTCTTAGAGGCTCTTCTTCTGTTGTCGTGCACCGTGACTCAGGAAAGGTTGGTTCGTCAAGTCCCTGACTCTTGCTGGGAGCTTCCCCAGCAAATCGGTTAGCTTCTTTAACCTTAAAGAAAATTTTGCGATTCTTTTTTGTCAGGAAATCAAAAATGTTATGAATAAATATAAATTATCAATTAATCAAGAATTTAATCTTTTGTTGCTAATAAAAGAACATTCATAGTCGTTCGTTTCATTTTGTTTTTCTTTATTCTTCCTTTTCTGATTACTAAAACTGTTCAATTTAATTCATTCAAAAATCCTTTTCTATTCTCATCCTTAAACAATTGTCAATAAATGAATAATTTATAGTAGTCTTAATAAAATATTTTAATTGAATTCGTTTCTTTGAGTGTAGAAAAACGGAAATGTGACACCTACATACAATGACTGTCATTGACGCCAGTTTTCCCCACTTTAGTTATAAAGCCAAACTCATGATGTCAGCAAAACGTTTGCCAAAGTACGTAAGCGACTTTGACGTAAAAGGACCTGCTAAAATACCACGTAGTATTATGAGAAGAATAAAAAAATGAAGAAAATATAGAAATTGCTAACCAAAGGATATACTTATTTTTACAAAAGACACACTTCTATATTTGGATGAGTGTTGGTGTGTGTTTGTGTGTGTTTGTGTGTGTGTGTGTGAGAACAGGACACAGCTTGAATTTGAAATTGAAAAAGTTATGCAAATCTCTGCTGCAGCCTGTTGTTGTTGTTGCTTGAACTTCTGCTGATGACGACAACGACAAGGACGAGGTCGACAGGACGACGATGACGACAACGACAATGTTGACAATGTGACATTGTCAGGAAACATGAAATGAGAAATACGAGAAACGAATTAGTTACACTGCAGGAATAACAGTAACAACAACAACAACAAGAACAACAGCACAAGGGAGTCAAGGTGCATATGAACATGAACATACGACAGACAATATCATGACAACGATGGTTGAACATGAAATGATTTATAATGTAACATAACACACAGAGAGAGAGAGAGAGAGAGAAAGTCAGTGAGTGAGTGAGTTAGTTAGTGAGTCATTGCGAGATGTCAATTTCTTACAATTATTTATAATTACAATAATAATAACAACAAGGACAAACAGGAAGCGCATTGAATAAACGTAATGAGGCAATGAAGGTGGCAACATTGGCAAGTGGGAAATTTTTATGGGATTTTGCTGACGCACGATAAATATAGACAGCACAATATACATACAATATAATCCAACAAAAAAGAAAAAAGCAAAGAGGAAGACAGTTTACTTCCGCATTGTGTTTAACTCGACCGTTTCCTTTCACTTTACCCTTCCAGTATTTCTCTCTCTCTCTCTCTCTCTCCCTCTCTTTACTCTTTTGCTCTGTTTAATGCCCAATGGTTGGCACATCCTGCTTATTTATTTTTTTTTTTTTTCTTTTTTTTGTAAATGCTAATCTACAATCGTTGCTGCTTAATCGCATCCTGATGCCAGCTACAACAGCAACAACAATAATAAAATCAAGAAGGATACTGAACCAACCAAAACATAACCGAAGTAAACTGAAACCGTGTTGAGTTAAATCGAGTTGAGTGTTTGCCTTAAGCATTAAACACTTTTTTGCTATGACTACGCAACAGCAACAGCAGCAGCACCAACAATAATATGTAATAGCTAAAGGATACGCACGCACACAGGACCTAAGTAAATAAAGTTTTTCAAAAGTATTTTAACTAGAAAATGTTAAATTGTCCTATCTAACTGTTTGTGTATGTGTGTGTGTGTGTGTCCGTCCGTCCGTCCGTTCGTCTATCCACAAGAGAGTATAGACAAACTCCCCTCACTAATTATAATTGCAAGCGCAGCAACATCACCAACAGCATCCTTCTTTAAAAACAAATCCATCTGTACATACTACATACATAAATAAATATAACACCCTACTAATCTCATTCCATAGCAGCAGCATCCTTATACAATACAATATTTCTCCAACTGTTACGTATCTGTTTGATTCTCTGCCTGAATGAATGCCTGCCTATCTGTCAGATATACAGACAGATAGACAGACAGACAGACAGACAGACCCTTTGTCTCAGCCATACGCTGTCATCTTATACTCTAATGCCAATTTAGCGCTTTCGTCTGATTTTATCCTACTTTCAGGATTTCCACTTATATTTTGGTTCGTTGATTCTTTTCATATCATTTCAGTCGCTTGCTTTTTAAGCACATTTTATTTCATTTCATTTCATTTTGTTTTACTTTATTTTATTTTATTTATTTTACTTTGATATTTCGCATTTCATTGATTTTTATTATTTTTCCAATTCTCAATCTATTCCCCCCATTTTTTTTTGTTTTTGGCTTATGTATCCTTTGATTGTTAAAAGGAAACAAATGAATAAAAGTTTTGTTTGAAATTAGTCTTAGTCCTCAGATGTCATCATCAGATGGTGGTCAATTAGTAAAAGGCTTGAGATAACATTTGGAAATTGGGTGATTAGATGAGGGAGAGAGAGAGAGAGAGAGAGAAAGTTTGATTTGATTGTCAGTGAAGATTGTGTTTTAATAAACCAAATTAAACAAAAAGTTATTAAAAAAAAATAATTTTAATTTGTATGATGAAACTAAGCCATTAACTAAGTTTCTGATAAACATTATGAGAAGGCAAAAGAAGCTGCATTTATTATTTGTCTTAATTAAAACCATGTATGCTTAAATATTTTATAAGAATTTTTCAACAGCCTTGTTACTTTTCTTCGTATGTCATTTAAAGCAAAGAGTTTAGGATTAATTGTCCTCACTAATTTGCATTAGAAATGCTTGAATTTTCATTGTGATTCAGTCATCAGTTTATTTGTGACTTTAAGTAAAATAATAAAATCATAATTTTTACGTAATTTTATTGCATTAATACTTATAAGCGAAATGCATTAAATTTTATATTAAATGCTTTATTTTCCATTTTTGCTTTAATAAAGTTGCGTGTGCGTTAGTTTGTGTGATTTTTTTATGTTTTCTGCTAAGAAAAAGGGGACTTTTTATGGATTTTAATAAAGTGCCAAGTGTTTATCTACTCCTTCTTATTTACTTGGTGTTCATGTTACTTGTCGTTTTTGTTGTCACGAAATGAAAAGGTGAATTGGCGAATTTAATCATCTCAAAGTATTGATATTTTTTTCTCATTTCCTGCTTTGCGCGTTCACCTGCTTTGCTTTAAGTTACGGAAGCAGGGACAAGGGCATTGCAGTCTTAAGCTGTAGGTCTTTATCTTTAGTGCAATAAATTTATTTTCTATGATTTTTAGTTTTATATTTCTATATGGTAAAAATCTTTCAAAATATGTATTGATATTGAAACAATTTTTGGTGTTTCTTATGACAATATTAAATTTAACAAGAACAATCGTTAAGAAAAATAAATAAGGAAAAGAAAACTCTTTATTTATTCATTGAATAAAATCTGCTAAAATATTCATCAAAAGATTTTTCTCACTTTAATAAAAATAAAATGCAAATAACTTTGGAAACATACGAAGATGAAAATCACACAAATACCGACAAAGGCGACAACAATGGTAATGGTAATGGCAAGGAATAGGGAATATAGGGATGAGAGTTAAAAAGGAAGCGGGAACTTAAGATTTCTTTTTGATAACACTCAATTTACCCAAGAAACACAAAACAAATGAAGGAACAAGAAAGAAATAACAGAAACTGCATAAACAAACCAAATGAGGCAAAGCGCAAAGGAACTCACAAAGATATTGTGTGCTTGTGTACTCGTATATCTGTGTGTGTTTAGGAAGCAAATACAAATGCAAGGTGCAATGTGCAATGTGTAGATACTTCCTTTCTTTCATTTCTTTCTTGTCTTTGGCAATAACAAAAACATTACACGCACATCAGATACAAAGATGATGCATGAAACCTGAACGATTTATGCGCATGGATAAATGGACTTGCCTTTAGAGATATACTTACTTGTACAATATAAAATGTGCTTTACCTCACGCGGTTTTTATGATGAAATGCCGAAAATTAAGGTAAACGAGATACGGAAAACTCGAAACAACCAACACACACACACACACACACACAAAATAGTAGAGAGGGAATAACATTTGTTGTTGTTTTTTGTGGAAAAAAAAAAAAGAAAAAATAAATCGCAGAAACATTATTATGATTGATGTTGGGCATGCAAACAACACTTTAGAGAATAACATGAGGTTGCTCTCATGCTATCTGACTGTCAGATAGACGATGTTTTTGTCAGGAATTATTTTGTGTGTGCGAGTGTCTAAATCTCACCAACAAATGAATCAAGTTGTGTAGCATTCAACCAACCATCCTACCAACTAACCGACAATTCATCCTGATGTTCATCCGTCCATCTGTTCGTCTCTCTATTTGTCCTTGCCTCAAAACAATGGCAGCTGTTTCGAGGCTAATGTGAATATAGTTAGTTAGTTAGTTTGTAGTCGACACTGTTCTCATAAACGACAATAGACGACCTACAGACCAAACAACCAACACTCACTTCAAGTACTCACTCACTCACTCACTGACTCACTCTCGCTCTTTACTTTATAGTCAATCAAGTTATAGAGGAGACCCGACCCGACCCGACCAGAACAGAACAGACTAGGCAAAGGAAACCCAACTGAGTTTGGGCTTGGCAGGTTCAAAGGCAAGCACACATTTATATATAGTACCATACCTTTCTCTCTATAACTCACACTCCCTTTATCTTCCATTTCTTATACAGTGACTGGCTTAGTGTCAGCATGACGAAGTTGCCACTGCCACTGCAATCATATTATCATGTGGCCTTTCCACTTCTCTTCTACACTTTACTATCACGCTGTAGATGACGGTAACATGAGATTATTTCGGTGCGATATGAATAGAGCGAAAATTATAAATTATATTTACTTGTTGGTTTTGATTACTCTACTTCAGCACACACACACACGCACACACACTTACTCTAAACATCTAGATACTTTGCTTTGCTTTGCTTCCCTCCGCTCCTTTCTAGCCTATTTTCCTTTTTTTTTTTTTTTGTTGCCTTTAACCTCGCGCTTCAATGTGTTTTGGCCTTCTACCCTCTTCTTCTATTGAAATCTCTTCTTAATGATGCGTGCAAAATTTTTTATAAGTTTGAGTACGTGTATCTCTATTCTCTATTCAGGTTTTTGTTCATACGCATCCATCAGATACAGAAACGTGTATACGAGTACAAAACGCACATTAATGTTTCTGCTGATGCCTTCGTTGTCTGCCTAAAATTGGAAATTATTAAAGAAAAAAAAAATATATATATGAAATGAAATGAAAACGGGGAAAAATAAAATAAATTTCTAAGGTTTGCTTGTGAAAGGATTAAGTGTGCATTTGATTAGGATTTCTGAAATTATTGTTTAGGGAATTCATCAACTATGCGTTAGTGTTAGTGTGTGAGTATCTTTCTATATCTCTTCCTTAAATATTTATCCATGGCCAAGCTGCGTGGGATAGAATTTCCATTGATTGAGCATTCAATCAAGCAAATATTAATGCAAACTTAATGGGACTTCTTAGAGATTTTAATTTTAAATGAAAAATGACTGGTGAAATATTAGCAATTTCTAGCACAATAAAAATATCAAAGACCTTACGAGTATATGATAGATCATTGCTTACATTTCCTTCTTTTGTTCACATGAGAAAATACATCAAGTATTTTCCTTTTTGTTGACAATTTTTAAGAGATCCATCTAGCGATTTCTGGATTTTTGAAGTGAAAACTTCTTTAGGCGCGTTTTGCTAGAGGGTAAAACTATGAATTCGCATTACCGACATGCTAACCGTTATTCAGTTTTGTGCTCATTCGCTAATCTTCTTTTTGTTTTGTATTTGCTTGTTTGAAAATAGCACAGACCAGAGATGTGCAATGAAGACAAAAAACAAAGCTCATGAACACTTCGTAAATAAATGAGCCATAAGAAGTCTCGTATTCATGCAGTGTGAAAATGAGCTAACCCGTACTCATAAAAGAAATGGATAATGAAAATTAAGAAAGTTATGCTTCTGCAGTTTAATTTTCTTCATTCTACACTTTGGATTTCTTCGTTTTGTTAATTTTCTTCAAACAAAGAACCAATTGATATTCCGCATTTTAATTTAATTATAATTTGTTAAAGACCTGAAATTGCAGCGAAGAAAATAGCTATTTATCATAATACTCAAGATACAGATATTCTTACCTCATATTGTATATGGACATACACGCGAAATCCCCTAGAGGGATCGGAGTTGCCGTTTATATTTTGCCTGGCAAATCCATGAGGCAGTTACAAAAATTTTTATTTGAAAATTTAATCATATATACAAAAGAAAGTTCTGAAAAAAAAATCAAAAAAAGAAAAAAAGATTTGACGAAAAATTTGACATCAATTGCAGATGATAAAAATATACCTTTACTTGAATTTTTGAATCAAGCTTTAGATTTGTCTATGTCCAATTATCGAAAACTCAGTACTACACGATACTTCAATAACTGTCAATAAAACATTTTTATTTCTTACTTCAGTTATCATAAGCCTATTGTATCCTTGTTAGGACATAATAAATGTATACATATAACTGTTGTTCGGAGTGCGGATACTGCAATTAATATGAAAATCCAAAAAAAAAAAACTCCATTGTTATTTCATTATTTTATTGTCACTTCGGTCGGCAGTCCCATGACTGCCTATCTTTTTTTTTTTATATTTACTTAGGTGGGTGAATTAAGAAAAAAAATATCCTTTTACTAATGAAAATTACATTTAACAACCAAAAAATTTTTAGCTTTGTCGCCTTTTAAGCGATTTCTCAAGGGTTCGTAAATTAAACTGGCTCACCACTAACCAGTTGCTCACTTGGAACTACGATTCCCTCCGCCCGCTAACTGCTTTCTTCGATGCATTTCGCAGATAAACCAGACAGTTGAACTCGTCCCACGCATTGGCAAAATGTGAATAAACCTCCGTTAAAACTCTATTAAAAACATCCAGAGGTGAAAGTACGATTTCTTGCTGATGTTCCAAAATTCCGAAGACAGAGAGGATGTTGCTTTACAACACTAATATATATTATAGTTTCTTTCTTTGAGTTGACAGTTTCTAAGATATCTTTCTAGCGATCTAGCCTAGAATTTCCTATATTTACTTAGAGTATTTATTGTGTTAATTTTATTGTAGGCTACATCTATGTATATGAACGAGTATATTAAAATGATACTTCCATTTCTTATAATAAAAATGTAGCATTGCTCTGTTATTAATAAATATAAACTTTGTTTTTTTTTTAAATTTTTGTCAAAAATATTTACACAATTGGTTTTATACTTAGCTTAGTTCCAAGATATATTTCATTCATTATGTTTCTATGTACAGTATGGGGTAAATTTATTTACTGTTCTTTATTCTGATCCAATTCTTATAAATGGAAAAAACAATTAAGCCAAGCTCTGAGACATTAATAATGACTCATCCAAAGAACTGTTTTCTTGACTTACAAACTCATGATTCAGCTTAAGTCTATAAATTATTTTATTTATTATTTTTAAATTAAAATATACTACAAAAAGGAAAAATAGAATAAAAAAAATTACAGGTTAAGGCATTTTACTTGACAACAATACGAGTATATAAAGTACGTGTATCATTATCATTTGATTAAACTTTGTTTGATTTAGTAGCACGAAACTCTCAGTCTCAACATCTTTGTCAATTTGTGTGGTAACTTTGCCTACATTTCTCCATTAAATATTTATGTATAACTTAGAAAATAAGAACTTTCGTAACTGAAATTGTTGACTTGAAGTGAACACTTTATATTCAAAGGTTTAACTCTCTTCCTTCATTTTATTTTTTTAAGTAATTCAGTAATTCATATGCATGCATTTTGTTGATATTGAAATTATTGCGCAATCAAAGGGACTTACAACAGAAAATAAGAAGAAGAAGAAAAAACAGAAATAATGAAATGAAATAAAACCAAGCCAAATATCTCCCTCACATTATTTAAGAATACTTCAGAATCCTTTTCAAGTTGTCATACATACATTTAAATTAAAAGTCATCGCTTTGAAGCTGTCGGACTCAAGTTGAATTTCAAGTATATAAATGCACTGAATGCTGTAAACGTTGATGACTGTGCTCGGGATCTTCGGACAGACTTTCGGGGAGTTCTGCACAATCACATTTCCTTTTCTTCTTCTCTCAAAGTACATAAAATGTTTATGAAAAGTATTTTTTTTTTTTTGTTTTTGGATCTTTGTGTGCATTGAATGAATATTTAAATATGCATAATTTATAAAAGCGAATTGTAAGCAGCAGTAAGCAATGTTGATGAGGTATGTAGATGATAGAAGGGAATGTAGGGTAGGTGTACAAAAACCAACAAAATGACAAAAAAAAAAAGTTATGTAGTATTGGAAATTTTGTAATATCAGAAAATATGTAAATTTTGTGGTTTGTTGATTTTTTTTTTTTTTTTTTTTGTAGAAGGCAGTGAAGAAACAAATAATAACGCGTTGTTTGGGCAAATTGTGTGCAGTGATGCATGTAAATAATTATTGGATTTGAAGATTTCTATTCGATTTGAAAGCAAAGCGACACACAAACAGAGAGTCTTTCGATTGACATTTTGTGTCGCATAATGAATCGAACTTATGGTATTAATATCTATAAGATAACAAACAACTTTAAATTCAGTCAAGTTAGATTGTCATGTCAGTTCATATTTGTCCATCTGTTCATTTATTTTGCTGCCGAAATTAAACAAGTTAAACTTATGGAAGGATTTGCTATCTCACATAATAAGAACTGATTATTCCAATTAAAAAGTTTTCCAACGATAAAAATCTACATTTTTTTTCAGCTTGGAACACTAAATTATGAAAATATACAGGGTGGCGCAATAGAACGTGCATTTATTAAGTATAGGCTAAAAAAATAAATACAAAAGGTATAGTTGAAATAAAAGATAGGATGATTAGGTAGTTTATTTTTTAAAAATAACATCATCTAAATGACGACCCTCTCGACGACGGCACTCCTATAAACGCGATCGCAGATTTGTGAAAACTCTTGTCAATGAATCTGGGATGATTGCTGCTATTGTATTTCTCCACGGAAATTTTCCTTTAGTTGACTGATGTTCCCCGGATTGTTCATGTAGACTTTATGTTTGATTCTCGTCGTTCCAATAACGACAATTTTGTCGGTTTACGAACCCATTCAAATGGAATTGAGCCTCGTCAGAAAAAAGGATGTTGTCAAAAGTGGAAAATCGACTAAGCATTTCTTCAGCAAATGCCAACCTTACTCCGAAGTCGGACTCTTTTAATTCTTGTGTTAACTGGAGCTTATAATCCAACTGCTGCTTAAGATCCAACTGCAAAATTCGCTGTAAACTTCGTCACGAAAAAAAAACGCAATATGAACGTTCTATTGCGCCACCCTGTATAATTGGTGGAAAGGCATAATTGGTTTTTAACCGAAAAACGAAACACCGAAATATGCTTAACTTGTAAATCGATAATAGAAATTTGAGTTCTTGTCTGATAATATTCACATATTAATTTATAGAATCCAATATTTACTAAAAGTCTCTCTACAGTATTTTTTTTTTTTAAATAAAGAATGTATCGACTGTGTAGCCTCAAGAAATTTTGCCAAATGTTCATTATGGAATGGAATCAATCAAATTAACTATAAAAACTGGTTAGTTGGTTGGTTGTTCATTTTAAAAGGTTTTTTTTTTCTTTGCATTCGTTAAGGTCACATCAATCAAGCAAAAGGCTTTCAGAGTTCTATGGGTGTAACATCCATTTCGCATACTAACTCATACTTTTTTTTATTAATTCGTATTTTGTTCCATTTTGGTTTTCTTTTTTTTTTAAATTTTTTTAAATTTTTGCAAATTAGAATTTGGTTTTTTTAATTTTATAGGCATGTCTATGTGAGCTGTGATGTGTTGTTCATACATATGGGCGAGTGAATGAATAACAACTGCCTAACTAACCCCTCAACGTTCCGAGATTCGCTGTGCGTGTTATTTTGAGTCTTTGTCTGCCTTTCTATTGTAGCAACTGCCCAAAAGCAATGAAGTTCAGTGTCTTGGCATCGTAGTAGGGCTGTTAATCATATTCGATACAGATAAGCTTGAATGCCGTGTACGTGCATGGAATTTCTTTAAAGTCACTCAGTCATTCAATCCTAAGATCACAGCGACAACCATAAAAATAATAATAATCAACAACAGCAACAATAACAATAACGATAAGGAATAACAAAAGCCTAAACCGAAACGTCATTATCATAAAACAAACGAAACAAACGAACCAACAACAAAAACTGGGCAGAATAGATAGATATACATAACTAGGAATTATGTATTGTACTACTACGAGTACTGTGATGATGAAGCGACCGACGGAACTAAAAATCTTTCACCAGACTTTACTAAATAAATTCTAAGCGGGTTGCCTTTTGCTTGCTTGCTTGCTCTCTTGCAATATTCTCACACACATTAAAATTGCCATTTTTCATTTCATTTCTTTGTACTTACTATTATTCAAAAGAAAGAAAAAAGTACACAAAAAACAACAAAAAACAAAATAAAAATTGCAAAGCGTAAAGCTTCTTTTTGTGTCTCTTGACTGTGTTGTGTATCTCTGTGTTTCTCTATGTGTGATTGTATGTATGCAATAGAATTTGAACTGCAAAATGACCCTGAAGCCTCTTTGCAGCATTGGCTGCAGAACAAAATAAAATTGAAAAAACTGTATAAAAACCGCAAAAAAAAGAGGGCTTTGTCTGTTTAGTTTACTAGTTTCTGCTGCTTCAAGTTGACTTTCACGAAGTGTGGTTTTTTTTTTTGAACTGAAAAGACTTTACAGCGGTTTACACTCATATTTCATAATACATATTCAGTTTTGTTTTCTTCATTTCTGTAAAGGCACTCAACCTCAACCCCTAATAGATCTTATATACATGGGAATGTTAAAAAAAAATAAGCTAAGTTACCAATAACTTTTAACTTTGCGAAGGCATGTAAACGAAGTTCCCTTCTCTTATGGTACAGCATACGTAGATCAAAGAAAAGTCGATTTGTCAGCAATTGTTTGTCTTATATGTAAGTATTACTTCAATGATAAAATATATACTAAGACAAAGACTACTTAATTTATTTTAAAAAATGTCTCTATATGAAGCATATGCAAAATTTGATCCATCAATTTCGACCGATTCTGTAAATCGATTTTGATAAAATAAACGCTGTATAAAACACACAATAAAGCTTTTTTTCTTTCAGTAGTTCGTTTTTTAATCCAATAAGTGTCTTTTAGGTGATGCGCGTACAAACAAACAAACTGACAATCAAAGTCAACAATTTATTATTTGAGATACAAATCCCTTTAATTGATATTGAAACATAAGTAGATGATAAGATCGATTGTGGTTACTTATAGATTTCTAAATATTCAAAAGGAAAAGAAGGAATCCTTTATATTTTTTTTTTGTTCGTTAAAGGTAATCAAAGTACTTACAGATTATCACAAGGAAAAGGCACTCAACTGTCTTGAGTCCTTAAAAACTAATCGATCTTTTTTTTCTGAGAATAAGATTTAATTTCCATATTGCTATTCTGTTTTCTGTTGATCGTCAAATTATTCTTATATCATTGCATACTTAAACTTCTCCTATGCTTGGTAGAGAGATTACTTTTGATACTCATCATGCAAGTGCTCAACTAATGGGATAAATTCTACATCCTATTTGCTATTGAATTTAAAATGCTTCTGTGTTCATAATCTAAATAGAAAAAGCGAACAGAAAAAGTTATGAAATTTTATGAATAACTCTTAACTTTAACAAATCACCTTTCATCCTTCAACAATATCAAGGGTATTTTCCATTTTGTAACAATATTTTCCATGAACAAGAATAATAAAAACCCTTTGCAGTATGTCCAATACACACATACTCGTATAAAGTGATTGCCATAAGCAGCTTTACTCATAGATGTATGTATGAGTTAAACTGGCCAAAAAATATCTACAGTCGAAATTTAAATTGAAATAACCTCAAAAAAAAAAAAAAAAAAAACGAAACGAAATAAAAAAAAAAACAGCAGGATAAAGCGCATGGAGGTGCGAGCGAGGTGGTTGGATGAGGGTAAAATAAAAATATTCGCAGTCAACATTCTGATAGATAGATAGATAGATAGATAGATAGGTAGATACTCGTACTATACTCACTCACTATGCTCGTTCTCATGTATCTAGAGCGGGAATTTGTATGAAATTTAAATAACCTATTCAACATTCAAAAAACGAAGCGACAAAGCCAGCCAGAAGTGGAGACCTAAATACTTAAGTAGTTTTTTGGGGTCTCAAATGTTCCACCTCCTCCTCTATCTACACATACACACATACACATACTAAATTCACTCAAAGAGCAGACAATAGGTAAAGATGGGCGTCAGGCACATCACATCACATACTATACTAAACTTCAGATACTATTATATTGACGTAGGTACACACACACACACACACACTCACACACACACAGATACTTAGTTATACCAAAGATACTTTCGTATACGTGCTTGCATACAAAAGCTGCGCTCGCACTAAATAGACTATGCGAGTGCTGCTGCTGGCTGCTGCTGCTGCTTCTTTTGCTGATGTTGTATCTGCTACTCATACTCTTGTGTAGTATGTTAAGAGGAGATTTAATCTTTATTGATTTATTTCGATAGATTTTAATTTATGACAGTAAAGTAGGCAATAACTTAGTTTTTTTTTTCATTTTTTTTTTTTTTTGTTTTGTTATATTGGTTTTTTGTTTTACTTCCAGTTGATTTTATTTTGGATTTTTCGCTGAACGTGCTTTCAGGAGATTTATATGTACATACATGCATATAGAATCTATGTACATATGTGTATGTACTATATGTATGTGTAAGTATGTATCTTGAATCTCTATGCAAAGACGCGAGCGTGCATATGATATACTAAGTACTATGTGTAGTATGAATGTAAAGCTAATCGATTTTGTTTTTTGTGTAATGGCTTAAAATTATATGTTAGTTTGAGTTCTTTTTTTTTTTTGTTTTTTCTTTATTATAATTTTATTTTGTTTTCAAGATTAGTTTTTCATCATCATATTGTATTGAAGTATGTGTGCACAATATAGTTGAGATACTTTTTGTATTATACTCGCACGTATGTGTAGATACGTCGTTATTTGATTTTATTTTTAGTTCAAACATTGTGCTTTATCATTAATAAATCTTGATAAATTTATTATTCATGAGCCATGTGCCATAAAAGCGTGCATAGTTCACGCAAAATTTGGCATTAAGCAAAAACATGAAAATAATGAAAAATAAAAATCCCATTTAAAATGTAACGATTACGAAAAGTCTTAGCCAACAAGACCAAGACCTAAGTAAGTAAGCAGCAACCCTCTTCAAATCGCCATCTAGTATATGTATGAGAATGGATGTGTATGTTCCTTTTACTTTACGTTTACCTTTGGTTTTGCCTAAGACCGTTAATCAAAATTAATTACACACAAAAGCTATTCATTAATAAAATTTTTAACAAAATGTGCGGCAAGCGAGAAAAACGCCTTCATTTGACATGCAAACCAAAGACCACCAACTGTTTTTATCCCCCGCTAACCTAAACAGCAGGTCACACTATAAAGTATTGTATACACATATATATCTATGTATCTAGATACATAATACATTGTACATACTTTTGTATGTATGTATGTATGTAGTACTTATAAAGTGTAGAGACTATAAAATGTCAAGTAAAGTCAATTTTGAGTCGTTGTCGTCTCGTCTGGCCGCGAAACCGACAAATGTAATTTACTTTAATGAGACGCATTTAGTCTCAACGCACTACTAGGAGTTCGTTTGGATCGTCTGTCATTCGGACGGTTGGTCGGTTGGTGGATCGGTCTGCCAGTTGATTTGACACTTCAAAAGGGCGGAGACGAAGAGATGACAGCAGAGCAACAGCAGCGAACCAAAAAACTTGTAATTAAAGTTAGTTTGGTCAGCAATTGAGTTTGAATTAAGTGCCAAAGACATTTTATTGAAACGACGACAACAACAACAACAACAACTACAACTACAAATATTATATTACTACTTACTAAGTGTAGATACTTTTTATTCGCATTCATTGTACATAGTATACTCGTAGTATTGTATTGTATTATAGTATCGTATTGTACTGATATAAGTATATAGTTGGCATTTCATGTTGTGGAAGTTTCTACGACCATCAACGTCAAGTCATTGATGAGTTGTGGTTTTCTACTTACAAACCTACGATTACATATACGTGTACACTCGAATACTCGTATTTCTATATAATCGTTAATATAAGTATTTTACGTTTTTCTTATTTTCTTCTTTTCTATAGTACACATATTTATAGAGAGAGAACTTTTTGGTTAGGAGATTGGCAACATACTTGTGTTCGTTGTAGTCATTAGCTCAAGCAGTGAAATGTTTGTTAGATGATGTTAGATTAGTTAAAGTGATGTAGACAGCATGACATTATTAAGTAACATGACTCAGTAGATTCCACATTAGAACTATGTTATGTACAAACATACATACGAGTACATACATAACCCACTCACCCACTTCACTGTATATTGTATATAGTAAATTATGAATGTTTTTTTTTTTTTTTTTGGCAATAAATGAGATTTATACTCCATAAATCGCCCCCAGTTAAATTTGGCTTAAGAAATTAAATACACATACTCGTATTATGCTTAGTATAAGGGTTGCTCTTAATGCTTTATAGTTTGTTATTTATATTTCTTAAGTATCCTTTAAATGTTTTCAAGTATAAAAAAATTATTCTTATAGTTCTTTACATTTGAATAGAGTTAAAAATAATAATTTCAGTTTCACCGAAAATTACATACTTTTCACACAAAAATAGCATCATTAATTATTATCATTATTGTTATTGTTATTATTATCGTTGGGGGGATGTTGCACTGCGACCTATAAGATCTATTGTGCCCCCTTCCCTGCAGAACCTGCAAAGACGATTAGAGAAAATTCCCAGTTTTGTTAGGTGATAATTCAGCCTACAATGTCCTATTAATAATCCCGTAATGATTCTCAAGTTGTTCTTCGTTAAATTCATACAGTCCTTGTTGCATTTTAGGTTGTATGGCCCTAGCCCTAATTTGGAGTGTGATAGCCCCGGTAATTTTTCCCAGTATAATTTTCTTTGTTTATCCTCTTCTTCCCAAATAATAAGGGAGATGTTACTCGATCCTAATTCACAGAATGGTTCTGGCCCTACAAATGGAGTTGATGTTCCTTTCCCGGCGAGTTTATCTGCCATTTCGTTTCCATTAATCCCGACATGACCCGGAACCCATTGAATCCACACCTGATTAAGTTGACCTAGGATGTTCAGCTTATCAATGCACTCCATCACCAGTTTTGATGTGACTTGGTGAGATTTAATTGCTTTGATAGCTGCCTGGCTGTCAGTCAGTATTTTTATTTTGTGGTTCCGGTATCATCATTAAGGAATGATCCATTTACATGGGAAGCATTGGTTATAGTAGCAAACTGAAATTAGTAAAATTATTGTAATAAATTTCTATGAAATTTCGAATCCCTAGCAAAAGATTTAAAGAGCTTTCCCATAATAAACTATCTCAAAATTAACCAACATAAAGCTCATATTTTTATAATAAGTTCCAACTTCATTTCAATTACTATAAGAAATTTATCGCAAAGAAATACCTCTTCCAGTAATGGAGGATTTCTTATTGTATACATGTGATTATTTCCTATTCACCAAGTTCAAAATAGTCATGAAAGGAACGCATTATGTTGTCATGAAGCTGTGACGTCAGTCCCCAGATCAATCCCTATTGAGGACATCAAGTAGTGCTTTGAATCGTAAATAGACTATGCAAAACATTGTACATTCTCTACTTCTAAGAAAATTCCAGAAACTTTCGGAATTCACAATGTTCTTGCAGCAAAAAAAAAAAAAAAAACATATATGTTTGTGTTGCTTGTCTCCTCCATCTCTTTTAATACGTTACAAATATCACAACAAATTGATAATGTTCTACTAAATATTTAAGCTCTGAATGAATATGGTATATGATTGAAAGAGTGAGCAGTAGATACATTGATAAATATGAGTACTTTACTTATATAAATGTTCTACTCTGCTGCTCCGGTTTAGTTTGCGATTTGAAAATGATTTTGTGGTTTTATGAGCTGCTTAGGAACCAAAAGTCGAACGTGGTTAAGCATGGGAATAACATGAAATGGGTTCATTCATGTGGAAATATATACATAAAAGTAATATGAACAGACATAAAAATATGCTCATGTTTTGCTGTGGCAGTGGTGGTGCTTATGATGATAATAATAATGACGACGACTATGACGACTTCATTGCAAATAGCCTTAGTTGCCAGCCCACAGATCGACAATGTTAACTGGAAAAACGCATAAAAAAAACAATTGAAAAGAGACGCCAACGTAATCGTCATTCAACATAATCATTGTCATCATTGTCATCATTGTTGTTGTTGTTGTTGTTGTTGTTGCCTTTGTCGTTACTGTTTGATGATGAGCAGGCAACTGCATACTACGAATATTGTACAATCGTGGATACTTACTTACTAAATGCATACAACAACCATCCATACATAAGTGGTAATAATAATTCTGCTCAAGAGACGTTTCAGTTTTCAATGACATACTAAGTGCATGCGAAGCTCATGCATTTGTTCATTCGCTACTATAGTAAATGAACCGATTCCTCGATTCCTCGATTGCTTGATAGCTGACTGTGCCCCTTTGCCTAAGCATAGCACAGCACAACACAGCACAGCACAATGCATCACAGTATTAAATAAATAAGAAGGCAACAAACAACTTCAGTAAAGGTGATTGCTTGTCAGCGTTTCATTGGGTATTGTCATACATACTACATACTCGTACATACCGAGTATCGTAGTTTTATAATAGGCCCGCATATGGTTTTACACCCTACATATGGGTGGGTATATGCCGCATTTATGCATGTATGTCGTCTTTAAGCATGTTTGTTGTCTGTTGAATTTTGTCTGTCCATACTTGTATAGAGATACTAGTCTGTATGCCTCCTCTATGACTATGGCTTAATATTTGAGTTTGCAATGCGAGACATCAACCATTTATCCAGCGAGTCATCCATTCATTCATTCATTCATGGAGTCGAGGAATCGAGGAATTGTTGAGTTGAGGCGCATCATCATGTGCCGTTGCCATTGTTATTGTTGTTGTTGTTATTGTTGATTTTGTTGTTGTTTTTATTATATTGTATTGTCTCGTCATGGTCTCGAGTGGTTTCTCTGTTATTCTCTGTTATTTCTTTTTTTTTTTACCATATATGATTTTTATAGGTTTTTTGATGTTGTTGATATTGAGTTCCTGCTTTAGTTCTCCTTCTTCTCTCACTTGACATACAATTATGTTGATGACATTGTTGTTTATGCATTGCAACGCATCGTGCTCCTCCATGTGAGAATCTTTTGCCTGATGATGACGGTGTCTGCTTGCTTTCGACTCAATTTTGTTTTTGGTATTGATTATTTTTATTACTATACGCTTTTTCTCTTTCTTAACAATTTTGGTTTGGTTTTATTTTTTTAATTTAAAAAATCCTTTGATTATAAGCCACATTGTCATGATGCGGAAAGGAAATATACTTATAATGCCTACCTAGCAATTAGAACTCAATGCATCTTGGTGAAAAATAAAATATGGTATATTAGGTTTGCTTTAGATAATTTATTTTTTTTTTTTTAAATATCCATAGAATATTTATTATATAGAGAATATATACCAAATATAATATTTTTTCAGCAATATAATTACTGCTACTGATTTTCAACGTGATCAAAGGAAAAAATGTAGTGAATACTCATTGTTCCCGGGTAATGATGATATTATTCACCAGGAAATATATAAAAAAAAAACTGAGTGGCTTTTAAAAGTTGCCAGCTTTCAATTTGATGAGAAACTCATCGATATAGGCCTTGTGCTCAGGGTTATGATGAGTTGCCATTGTGATAGCTTCATGGAATTTCGCCTCATGACCCAAACGTTGGTGACAAGCGGCGCGATAAAGCCAAGCCAGAAGGCAACCTGCATCGATTTTGCCTATAACCAAATCAAAATCCAACAGAGCATATTCATAATGACCCAATCTAATGGAAATGGATTATTAATAAAACAGTGAGAGAATTTGTAATTAGAAAACATGACTTACTTGGCTTGGCAAAGACCGCGATTGCAATATAATACCGGTGTATCATGAACAGCATTCAACCCTTTGTTATAAAATAACATGGCTTCTTTATATTTGAAATGACGATATTCGTGATTTCCCAGACTAGAATTACAAACAGTATTTTTAGTTTTTGGTAAATCCTTTTAAAAACTCCAAACAAACAAAAACTTACGCTCGGAAATTATTAGCAATCCTTTCACGTTCTGCGCGTACTTTAGCTCGTAGTTCTGGATCGCAATCAATTTGGTTTACAAATGTAAACTGATCAAAAGGTGCTTCACCATGTTCAGATTCCATTCTAGTAATTCTGGACATGGACGATTTAGCGCTGCTCTTCTTAGATTTTTTTAGATCCTCTGTAAACCGATTTTCTCCAGGTCCTTCAACAACAATGAAATCCTCCTCCTCTATGTGAGGTGGCAAAAAGGCATTTTTGTCTTTATCACCTTTTTTTCCGGCCCTTCGTATTACGAGTATAAATGTTATACAGAAAATTACAGTTATTCATTTAAGATAGTTTGTTACTTACTCCTGCGGTTGAGCGCTATTGCCAATATCATCAATAAGTTGCATCAAATTAGAAACCAATGAATCGCCAAAAAGAAATTCTTCAGGATCATTGTCATCTTTAACCGAATCAGCCATTATAATGTGTTGTTATAGTATCTTATAGATACTCGTATGTATGTATTTATGTCGTTATGTGTTTCTGTACTATTTCACAATATATTGCATCGAAAAATAAACAGTTTTAGTATATTAAGTTTTTTTATTTTACGACCTGCTCTGTTCTGAGCTTAATATCAGACTAGTTACGTTTGTTTTATTGTGAGATATTTTGTCATATGTTTGAGTAATGATTTAAAGCCTACTTAAGTAGTTTGTAGAATCGAATTTAAAATTTTATAATAATTCTGTCATTTTTTTTTTAAAATCACAGATTTAGGAATAGGCGCTTTTTCCTATTAGGAGCAACTTAGGCAATTGAAGATTTATGAACTTGGATTTAGTGCCCCTGAAATTCTTCTTTATCCAGGGCACTTAACTAATAAAACCGCACCAATAGAGGACGGGCTTACACAGAAGATATTGGTCGAGTTCTTCCAAAAGCAAGACTCAATAGATAAGCGAAGATATTTGCGATCTGAGAGAGAAATTTTATATTAATGAGAGAGTTGCTTGGCCTCTATCGCAGAGTGTAAACACAAGCAATAAACACCAAAGAAATGTGTAAAATGGGTCTAAGACAAATCCTCTTCAATCAGCTTTTCATTCTAATATAAAAGTTCGTCCAAACTTCTGGCACATCTACGGATTTTTTGGGTGAAATTGAAACCAAATGACATCGAAACCTATGAAGATTTTTGGCACCCCTAGGTTAGGTTAGGTTAATGTGGCAGCCCTCAGACGAGAGGCTCACTTAGGCAGAAAAAACATTATGGCCCATTGTGATACCAGCAAAGTGTTGACACGACACCACTTAGTCCGTTCCGGAGATCCATTTGGATTCTGAAATGAACCTAGCTATGTCCTTAATTGGTAGGAGTGATAGTTCGATTAAGCTGGAGAGAGGTACATAGAGCCTAAGTGGTTCTGTCTTCTTCTGGCGAGGGATGGACACTGTCACATTAGGTGAAGCACCGTCTCCTCCTCTTCTCTGAGCCGCAGCTACGTCAAAATTCTTTATGCGGAAGACTAAGTCTTCCAGCGTGTTTGCCTATGATGCAATGACCCGTTAGTACGTTTATGGTCTTGCTAATTGAGGTTCTGCCAAGATTGAGCACCCCTAAAATAAAACAAAAATTCTATTTCAATTTCCTTCTATACAATACACAAATTACCTTTCTAAATTAATTTAGACTATTGTATTCTTATTCTTATAATAATCAAGGAACAACACATTACTAATCATCATAGTTTGTGTAAAACCCATGTTTCATTTAATGGTTTTACAAATACATAAAATATTAACAACAAATTTATTTAAATCTACTTTTCTTAGATGAATCGCTGGTATGAAACTAAAATTTTGAATTTTGCTTTCCTTTTTTTTCAAAATTCGCCTTGCATTCGACTGATAAAATTATTTATTGTACTTTGCTTTGAATAATTGCGTTCACGAGCAAAACGAATAGAATCCTGAGATTTTTCTTGTTCATCTAAACGCATATAGCATGCAGCACGATATAACCAGGCCTTAAGGCAATTCGGATCCAGTCTGTTAAGCACATATTCAATGTCAAAGAGAGCACGGTGATAATCCCTTAATCTGTAATGGAATAATTACAATAAAATACTCGTATTATGAAAGGAACATTTAGATAAATGGATGTTTAATGTTATAATACTTACTTTGCAAAACAAAGGGCACGATTGCAGTACAAAACTGGTGTATCATTTATGGCCTCCAAACCTTTTGTATAATACAATATTGCTTTCTTATAATCATTATGACGATATAGAAAATTTCCATGACTAAAAGTTGAATGAATATGATAAATGGAATTAATCTATATAATTATACAAAATAGAATGAAGGACTTACCTACGAAAATTATTGGCAATTAGTTCGCGTTCAGTGCGCATCCTAATACGTTTTTCTTGATCGCAATCAATTTGATTGACAAATGTCAATTCATTATGATTCATTTCTCGAAGTGATTTAGAACTTGTTTTGCTTAATCCTAAAGATTTTGATTGCTCGTCAAACGGAATAGTTACAATAAAATCGTCTACATTAACTTCAGGTGTAGTGAAAACTTTTTCAACTGTTTCCTCTTTTTTAGTCGTCCTAACAAATTTAGATAGATTTTTCGCACATTTTAATTTCTAGGTGGATCGATCAATAAGTCTTTAAAAACAACTGAGAGATGTCGCTCGTAACGTAAGCTTAGTCCATCACTTATCAGCCGTTGAATTCTCAGTAATAACGAGCACATGGTTTCATTTATATTATCAATTGAAGCAATAAAAGTTTGTGTATTGAAAAAAAATAGTAAAAAAAAAATGAGTTCCAAAATGTGATTAAACACTTTTAGTAAAAAGGCTTAACACTGAAAGAAATCAAAGCTGAATTGGAGTATTTACAATTAGGTAAATGAGCTTAAATGTCCACAAAAGATGAACGTCCAGTGGACGTGGCCATCACCACAGAAATGATTGACGAATCAAAGTGGGCGAAATAGTTATGACCACAGGCATATCGTATGGCACAGTGCCTTATAAGGCTCGGCAAGATGAGAATATTGGTCGACTCTGAAGCTGTTTTGGCGCTATTCGGTCACAAGCCTGACGAGCCTCTTCGCCGATATTTAACTGTAGAGGAAACACGGTTCTACACTACTATACTCTAGAAATAAAGACAGAATAGTCAATATAGTGGATTTTTGAAGGCGAACGGGTTCCCAAGACGACGAATACGGTGAAATCGGCCAACAAGGTGATGGTCACGGTTTTTTGGGATGCACGGGGACTCATCTACATCGATTGCTTGGGAAAAGGAAAAATAAGAACTGAAGGTGCTTCGTAATTGCACTAGTTGGGTGAAGAAATCAAGACGAAACGTGTGCACACATGCGCAATTTCGATGGCCAAAATCATGCAATCAAAATTAGAATTGATACAACATTTTGAGGAACTTCTAAAATCCCACGTTTTGGACAGTTCACAAAATTTGGAAAATAGATTGAATAAGTTTGTTGAGCTAGAATGAGATCATATTGGAAAATTAAAAGAAAATTATTGGGGAAAAAAAATAGTTTTTCTATCTTTTTCTAAGGACTTTTTGATCGACCCACGTATGTGAAGGGATGGTGGTTGTGGTGGTGGTGGTGGTGGTGGACTTACTCTGCCATTTTGGTGCTAGTAGCGACATCATCAAGTAATTTCATTAAATTATTAATTAACGATGGGCCAAATAGAAATTCTTCAGGATCTTCATTATTTTGTTGCGATTCATCCATTTTCTGTAGAGTGTTTTCTTGTTTTTTATTTTTTTATTTTTTAAATATTTTATTTTTTAGAATATTTTTGTTTAACTTTTTGTGTGTTGTGTGTTTAAAATATTTTATAAAAAATAAATTACTTTGACATTTTTTTAAAAATATTTTTCAAATTTTTTAATACAAGTCAAAGCCAACTAAATAAATTGCTTAATAGATAAATACTTTGGCTTAGTTGCTTTCCATTTAATTAAGTATTTATTTATGTATCTTTTTTGATTAAACCCCTATACAAATATATACATATATGTATATATGTATTATTATTGTATTTACAATGAAAAGAACACAAAATATATGGCATATATTAATAAATCTTAATTTAAATTAATTCCATAACCGACCGGATCGTATCTATGTACTAATACTCGTACAAACTATTGTACGTTGAGATGTCGACATTTGCATTGCATTTGTATCTGTAATGAAATGCAAACATTTCCACAAACTCGAAACGTGCATATTTTTAAAGATACTTCTATTTTTTTTTTTTATTTTTTTTTTTTATATTATTTATTTGTGCTTTGTTTTCATTAAGATTCATAGTATTGTTTGTATTCTATATGGCATGACGAAATACAAAGAAAAAAATATTGTATAAATGTCTCTTCATTTGTCTGTCTTTCAGTCTGACGACATTTTGCGCTTAAATGAAACCAATTCATCCGGAAATCGTCGCGCGAACATGTTATGTGTGTGTGTGTGTGTGTTTGTGTTTGTGTGTGTGTGTGTGTGTTTGTGTGTTTGTGTGTTTCCAAGAGGATCTTAACAAAAAAGTAGTTCAAAAGAAGAGCCGTAAGGGGCGTTTGAACGATTCAAATTCGTTACGAATCGAATTGCGCATGACGATGAGAATCATTATAAGGCAGCAGAATCAGCCTGGCAGGCAGGCAAGCAAGTAAGCAATCAAGATGATGATGAGGAATCGTGGTGGCCATGGCATGATATATTTCGAATTCTACTCAGTATACAAGAATGCAAATATACACATCGTTGGTACTTAGAGATATTGTATGTGTGGAGTAGTAGAATCGAACCCGCACGTTACGCCCCAGCAACTCAAACTCAAACCAAAACCAAAACCAAAAGCAAAGCAAATCAAATCAGAGTTATTCGTCGTTGTACAAGATATCTGAATACCTAGAAATAAATTATCTGTTCGGTTTCATATAAACTTTTAATGCAAAACAAAAGTATCTGAACATTGTCAGCGGTGAAACATCGTCAAGATATTAATTATCATACTTAGCATTTCTTACTGAATGATTATACTCTTCATGTTTAGAAGATGATTGGTGTTTTCAACTTTGATATGATCTTTAGTCTTATACTTTATAATGTAGAAGAAAACCTTGAAGTTGTATAAAAAACATCATTGGTATCTGTAGAATACTTATATTTAAAATACTTTCCTTAAAATTCTTAGTCCCTGAATATATTCTTATGTAATTATTTGCATAGAGATTTTACATTTTCAAAGAAATCTTTCTCAAATTTGTAGGTGAGAAATTTCTAGTTTTCACTTTAAAAAAACAGAGCAGAAAGAATCAAATTTATATGTGTAATAATCACAGTACTCGTAGGAATGAAACGCCTTAATTTTTCTATTAAAAATCACAAACCGGAACAGATCAATTTACAATAGAGCATACAATTGTCAATAAAGTAGTAGTAGTAGTAGCATCATCATCATCATCATCATTGTTCTTGTCCTATACTCGTAATATTGTAGAGTAGTTTCTCTTCTTGTTGTTAAGCGTTTCCTTTAAGTAAATCTTCAGCTTATACAATATTTAATGCCTGCTAAGCCTGCTGTCCTCCTGCTTGACTGACTTGGCTGTGTGTTGGTCATCATCTTCCTTCCTTCTTAGCTTATTATTCTGGTTTATTTTTCAGTTTCTCGAATTGCTTTTCATTTCGAGTTGAATTAAGTTGGTCTGGTCGTCATATTCATCGTTGTCACATACTGCCCGCCTTCATTGTAGAGCATTTAAGGGGTAAACCTTGTCCACCTTTTTTCCTTTACTTTGATTTTCTTTCAACAATCTCTTTTACTACCACTCTTCTTTACTCTACTCACACAATCACTGGGTATAAGACGAGGATTGTGTTTCAATTAAATCGTTTTAAGTAACACGAATCCGTGTTCATTGACGATGATGATGATGACGATGACGACGAAGAAGATGAAAAGTATCCATACAATGATCGGATTGCTGATCTTTTGGCTACAGGGTCTGGAACCGTAATTTATGTGAGATTTAATAAAAATAGATAAAAGAGGAAAAAAGTTTTTGTTTCTTATTTTTCATCATGTTTTTTTTTTTTTTTGTTTTTTTTTGTTTTGTTTTGTTTTGTTGTGTATCTTGAAGGATTTCTATGTAAGGGAATTATTTAATCTTTAGCAGACTTATTTTGTTTTTTTATCTCGACTCCATTTAAATTATTAAAATTATGTATGTTGGACTTGGGACTTATAGGTAGTTGTATCTACATCTAATGTACATACGTGAATGGTGATGAACAAAAGAGTTTGTACAATAAACTATTCTTTGATATGTGAGAAGAGATTGCGTATTAGTTCGATAACTCGCTCACACATGCTTTTTTTCTAATTAACAAAGACGAGTCGAGGCGAGTCGAGTTGAGTTGAGTCGAATTGAGTCGAGTCCACCCCAGGGGTATAAATAAGCAAGCGGTGTGTGCCGTCCGTGCCTGCAACAATAATATAATAATAACAGCAATAGCAACAACAACAACAAAAGCGATAACAACATGAAGCGGTAAGTGGACGCCTATGGCGCAGTAGACCTTTAGCTTTCCAATTCTCTTTCCCTTGACACTACTATATTGTAAAGTCGCTGTTGGTATTTCTTTGTAGCTCGCCCTGTGCGCTATGTTGATGTCATTTCCTTTTAATAATTTAGCCTGCCATAGTAACCTTTTTATAACTTTTGGTCGCCTCTTAATAGCGCTCGAGCGTATTTAATTACAAACCAAATTCACAAAAAATTCAAAAAAAAAAATTTTTATAAGCAAAAAAGAAATGAAAAAAAAAAAAATTAAAAAAAATAATAACAACAAATGCAGGGAATATCGCAATGTCGCCATCAAGAAAACGAGTATCAGGCATCACTTGGTTTGGTTTGGGTTGGCTTGGTTTGGCTCGTTTTGTTGTTGGTTTTGGGTTAGTGTTGCTTTAGTTGGCCTTTAGACATTGTTGCTGCCATTGTTGGGAAGAAGTGAGTGTTTTCCATGTTTAGCAACGTTGCACGAATTCAACATAAGTTTCACATTTCAAAGTGCACATTGGTTTGCTACCAAACAAAAATATTGTACCAAACAATAATCTACTCAATATACCCTGTAAATATAAAAATCCCTAACATAATATTTCTTCGCGATACTCATCCGTTCATCTCTACGTCACTATCCACGGGAGCCCATCCAGACAGATTCCATTCATTCCACACTAATCAAGGCAACATAGTCATTGCTGCCTTTTATTGTCCTCCAGGTCCTCAGATATCGACTCGATCCGAACTTCTTGGTAGTTTGGGACTGGAATGCCAAACGTAGGCTATAGGGCTCCAGGCTCGCCACCCCTAGAGATTCTTTATAAAACTAGTATAAAATCAGCCAGAGAAGTTCTAGCAACTGAACCATCCACACTATACCCATACGATTTCACAAGGTCACCTGATGCAGTGAATTATACCAGCATTTCTATCCCTCTCTGAGACAGCCATCCTCAGCTCAAACCAGATACCGCTTTCTCTAAGAATCAGTCTGACACTTGCCAACTTGTACATCTGTTTGTCCAAATTACTTTCCCTATATTTAAGTTATATACTGAGGTCCTTAACATGATAGAAAAATCTTAGAGATACTTAGCATGATATAAAAAAATATAACATAAAGGAAGATAATGTTACGATACAAAATCTACTTGTGCTACAGAAATCTTTTTCCCTGAATTTCTGTTTATTTAAGCAAAGGTTACTTCCCTTTTAACATTTTCCCTCTCAAATCAAATCAAAATCTTTAATGCATTTTTTTTTTGTTTCTTTGATTTCTTATCAAACAACCAATCCTGTAAATACTTTAACTAATAAAAACACTGTACAGATACACGTACTTATGTTGTTGTATCACCTTTCTATAAGTATAAGTATTAATGCCTTAAGCATTAATAGCGTACAAGCATAGCCCGAGTGCCTGCCTGCCTGCCTGCCTGCCTGACTGCCCACCTCTTATCTTGACTGTGTGCCCCTTACTTCTTATTGTTATATATATTGTATTTAGTTTGTCCGGGGCCAACCGGCCGGCGTCTTAAGTATTTTTGTATTGCATTTCAAGATGAAGCGTTTTCATGTTTTCATTTCCATTTACTTGTATTTTTTCGTAATATCAATTTAAAGTTAAAGTTGCCTTCAACGTCTGTTGTTAATTGTAACCATATACGCGACTCGCACACTCGCATTCACCACTTCCCTGAAACACTCACACTCACACTCAGGTGTATTATGTACTATGTGAATTTGTATCTGAATACATTTGGTTGGCATCTTTGAGCTTGCTTTAGTAACGGCATCACTTTGTGTTGTGTTGTGGTGTTGCCTTTCGCATTTCATTTGTATCTCGTATCCTTAAATTTAGCGACCTCATATAGACTCATTTGTGACGTGCGGCAACCGTTGCCATTCCATTCCATTCCATTCAATTCCGTCCCGTCCATTTGCCAGTGTGTGGCAAATGTGTCATTAGGCATGTTTCATGACCCTTTGTCATGCACAAATAATTATAATTTAATACACTTTATTCTGCAGCAGCACAAGAAAGTAAGCTGGCAAACAATGTTTTGAGTTGTTACTCAGATAGTCAAAACACCGAGGGCGGTGGCGGTGGTCGTCGAATTTTGCTTAGTTCTTTTTTTCTTTTACATTTTGAAGGGTCGAGAAAATGATTCTGTTGCTGTTGTTGGTGTTGGTGTTGGTGTTACTGAGGCTGGTGTCTTTGTAAATGCAAATAACAGAAACACCCTCCAAGGGTATGGAAGAGATTTCACCCGCTTTTCAACATATTTTCCGTAAGGTGTCGTTTTTTTGTGATTTTTTTTTTTTATTTTCAGTTCTTATCGTTTGCCTTAATGTGAGATACTTTTTTCCATTTTTAATTGCTGACAATTTGCTGAAGTTGCACTCAAAGCGACAACGGCACCGTTGGCGATGATGGTGATGGCAATGGCAGCGGCATGTAATTATGGCACAGGATGTGCTTTAGTACTTTAGTTTGTTCATTGGGGGGAAGGGAGAGTTTAGTCATTATACAATGTTCAAACAGATACACTCACTTCACTTACTTATTATACGAGTACTTACTTACTTGCCTTATTAGATACACTCCTCTTCTGTTGGTTTGTCTGTCTGTCTGTCTGTGTGTATGATTGTCGGATTGTCTGTCCCTGGGTTTCTCTATCTGTTCAGTTTACATGATTTTAGCCAAAGGCACATGTTGTTTGCCTTGGCTAATTTACTTTATGGGACTTTAATTGTGTTTGAGCAATGTAACTACATGAATTAATGGTTGAATTTTTTATTATATTTGGTAAAAACATATGAACATAATTTTGCTTATCTAAACATGCAGATCTGCTGCACAAAACTTATTTAACCATCATCTGTTTTATGTATCTACATATACTCTTACGTATATCTCTTTAATTTTACTCTTATTCATATACAAGCATATTTCATGTGGTCAAAGCAACTTAACTTAAGTTAACTCAACCCAGCCCAACCCACTGACCCGCCTTAATGCTTGCTCAAGCCATCGCCTAAGCCCCAATCCCGACGTGCAAATTATGCTTCCACTTACAAAGTTATGCACAACTTTGCCAACAACTTAAGTACGCCGACGTCGTCTTTTTTGCTGTAAGTAAATAAACTGAGGAAGCTCTCAAGAAAAAGGAAGCAAAAAACCAACAGGAACGATAACAACAAGAACAACAACATTTATTATATACGATGTAATAATTTGCATTTTTAGCCAAATGAATTTAGCCATTCGCAAAAGTTACTAAGAAAAGTACTGGAAAAGTAAAGTCAAGTAAAGAAAAAAAAAAAAAATAAACCTGTAAAAGATAACTTTTCACTTCAATTTGGTAACTTTTCTTCCTACGAGAGAGAGAGAGAGAGAGAGAGCGATACGAGAGAGAGAGAGAGAGGGAAGGGTAGGGAAATCATCTTCTATGTAGTTAAAATGTTTGTTGCCCACTTTTATCAGAGGGTCTATTGTGCGGGACTGTAAGCTTATGATGAAGTTAGCCATCTGCCACGTGATGATGAAGATGCTGATGGGTGGAGATTTGTTTTTCTTGATATTTTTGTTTCATTTATATATTTTAAGAGGAGGTAATTTTCATAGAATAGCAACATTAATTTAAATTATAATCGAGGTTAGACATGAAGAAGCTGTACGTGTATCTTCTTTAAATGAATTTAACTTCAAGCTCAATGCCCAGAATGAATCCAAGATTAAAGAAAATTTGTATTTTCAAACTTGAAATTTCTTTAATGACAGATATATTGTACTTTTTATATAAGTGGAAATTTATCTATTAATTCTGAAGGCAACAAACCTGAGATACATAGGTCACCGGTTGGGCCATTCAGCATCACATGCTATGATTCAAGGGCAACTACTTATATTTCCTTCCCCTTAAAAAGGTGCTAGAATGCCTCCAGCTCATCCTTGGTCTTACATTTGTGACAGAAGTAATGTTAGTGAATGCCTAGCAAGAGCTACCAAAGCTCTACCAGTTTACTAAGGCTGATTACTTCTCATCTTGGACCTCACTTCTATTCAATATTTTGAGTATTAGATTTAACCTTCATTGACTCATAACTATATTCTTATTTCCTTAGATAAAAATAAAATCTATACATATAATAAATTTGTAGACTTTGTTTATTTGTGCGCTCATTACATAAAATCCACTCATTAAATGCAAAATCTAATTACTGAAAGATAAGAAGATTTCTTGTGAGTATCATATAGCATTTTTTTTATCAAAATCGACTTTCAGAAACAAATGATATTATTTTTTAATTATGAATATCTTTTTGTAAACAATATACTGATACATTTTTTAACAAACATTCTTTATTATTTCTCGCTATTACTCAGATTAGCAAGCATTTATTTTATGTACTTTCTATATCTACTAACTGAAGAAGTCTCGGACGCAGCTAGTAAATAAATAATATGTTCTCTTGCTGCTTTTACAATGAAATAAATAGAAGTTTATTTTTCGATTTAGAAAACAGTTGTTGATTAAAATTTAACAGTTGTTGTTTTGTCAAATAGAATTGGTTAATTTGAATGGAAATATCGAACACAAACAACTTTATTTATTTTTAAGATATTTCACTGTCTAGAGAGAGTGATTTCCTCTTACTGTCTGATGATGTGTTTAAAAACTTTAATTTTTTTTTTTTTTGTTACTTTGAGCTTTTCTGAAACTTACTTTGTCAAGGTCAGCACATTTTTTTGTGGAACATCAAACACATTTGGGGTTGGAATTTTTCCAAGGAATTTAATTTAAAAAAAAAGTGAATTAAAATTGACTTGATTCATTTCGTTTCATAAAAATTAAACACAATTTATATATATGTGATGCTTCCTCTTAAGCTTTAGACTTCTTTATGTAAACACATGATTTATTATTGATATAAAAACAAAATGCCCACACATAGATTCATAAACACATATACTCGTACATACATCATCTCTGAGCTCATTTAATCCCACAAAAGACAATAAATCCTACAAAATATATGTGACTTTAATTTTCGTTTCATTGAGAATTCGAAGGCGGGCAAGTTATATAACTGAAGTAAGAAGCTAAGAAGTATTTTGCATACGATGATGAGGAGAATCAAAGGGAAAAAGCAATCTGAATGAGTTTTGTGTGCTATGTGTGCGAACTCATAACTAAATAGCTCGAGTATCTACATACAACCAAGTAAATATAATAAACACACACAAATTTACAATGTATAATTTTACATTTTTTTGGCTTAACAAAAAAAAAAAAAAAAAAAAAAAGAAACCCAAAAAATCTCCTCACATACACAAAAAACCAAATAACTGCCGATGGCTATGAACTCAATAGGATACTTTAAAAATATCCTGGCATATTGCCTGCTGCCGCCTCATTGCAAGCCAAAATGATAATGAAAAAAAAAAAACAAAAGCAGAGCAAGAAGGCAGGCAGGAAGCGGCCAGACGGACCACATGAACTAACGAAAGGAGCAATTACGAATGGGAACGAAATGTACAAATAAAGGAATGAAGTTCGTTCGGCTTGTTGCAAAACGAAACGAAAGTTGGCATGATATTAAACGGCAGATACTTGCAACAAGATGAGGCAGGCAGATAACTAACTATGTACAATATTCACAACAGCAACAACGAAGCAAGCGACCAACCAAGTCAAAGTAAAGTAAGTAGTAAGTTGGAGTTGAAATCACTCGTGAGTTGGCTAGATGGCCTGCTGTCTGATGATGCGCTTCCTGGCAGCACGACTATCCAAAACATACAACACTTACATATACAAAGTATTAACAAACAAAAAATAGATAGAGAAGGGTGTTTAAAATATATTTGCACAGACACACACACAGATACATGCAAAGATTACATACTTACATGTATGGATACAAGTAGCATGCATGCCTAAATGTTTGTTTATATGTTTGGCACTTGATTTTCTTTAACAGACCAATAGACTTATAGACACAGACAGACAGATCGACATACTTTCAGATAGCATGGCATAAACATACTCACAAATATGTATGACCAAAACGAGAGCCAAAAACTTAACTCAACTGAACATGTTCACTTTTACCAGAGAATCAGTGGATGAAATGGTGCATCACGGGGGGATAGAAGCAAATATTTTCCCAAAACATTTTCCTCATCGTCGTTGTTGTTTTTTGTTATTAACAAATGCATGAATGTCGGTTGCTTGAAAGGAGAATAACCCAAGACTTTTGCCAAAGTTACAAAAAAAAAGAAAATAAAAATTGTAAAATAAAAATAAAATGTAAAATTCTATCCAAGTTCGTTGGTTTCATTTTACTGGGAGTCTTTTCCCTTGACTTTTTCATTCGTTCATTGAGGAGTAAATAAGTTTAAAGATACAACAGCAACAGCAACAACAACAACAAAATACATACTTTACATTTTATTTGTTGTCGCAATTGCTTTCTCCTTACTCTCTAATCGACTTTTATTAGTTTAGTTCAAGTTGTTCTTTAAAGCTAATTTCGCTTGATTTTTAGGTTCACTCGCTGTTTGCTATTGTACGAGTATCTTACAGATTCATGCAGCATACAAATTTAATTACTTTTTATTACCAAAAACAAAACACACAAAAAGAAAAGAACATGAAACCAATTTTTGTTTTTTGTGTTTTGTGTTTTTTTTTTTGTGTTTGTTTTGCCTCTTTTCATTTTTGTTAATGGTTAAAGTTGCTTTGATTTGGTTTAGTTTAGTTCGGTTTGGCTTGGCTTGGTTTGGTTGAGTTTCTTTCTGAGAAAACGTGATGAAATTTTTGATGCCACCACAATTTCAGTTCATAATTTAAATAAAATCGAAATGAAATACCAAATTAGGCAAAATCCTTATTATACTACTTTGAGATACTTTTTCTTGATGCTTTAGAATTAATTTTTTTTTTCTTTTTTTTTTCTTGATAATTTATAATTAGTTTTTTATTAAATATTTCCATCATTTATTTTTTTTTTTTTTGTAGCTTTAGACAATTCTTTACATTTAAATATTTGTTATTGTATTTCCTTTTAATAAAGAAATCGCAGTGGGAAAAGTTTTTCATTAAATATTCAAATTAATATTAATTTTTGTTTATTAAAATTTTTTTTTTTTTTCAAGTTGAAAAAGTTTATAACCTTGTTGTTGTTGTTGTTGTTGTTGATTATAATGGTGTCTCTATAGAGTTTTGAAATGCCTTTGGCATATCAGAATTTTAAACTTTTAAGAAATCATAAAAATGTTATGAGTTTTAAATTAGTTTTGAAGGGTCAAAAAACGAGGCAAAGCAAAGAAGATTATTATATTTTATTGAAATTACGAGTAGCGCCTTTGCCTTCAATGAAGGTTTGTTGTAGGGATGAAGGATGAGGTTTGCTTTAGTGAGAATTTGTGAAATGAAAAAGACATTTTATACCCTTCAGGTTAAAATCGAAAGAGGATTCTTGAATTTTAAAGTAAGTTTTAATAATTTAAAATAACAATGAAAAAGCTTCTTAAAATAATTTGTTCACCCAATCTTAAATGGAAAGCTTACTATTTTATCTAATTGAAAGAAATTTTTCAAAATGAGTAGAAAATCCATAAAATACTTATTACAAAATCTAAAGGATTTGCTTTGTCCTCAAGTTTTTTCTCCATTTATTGTTTATTAAATTAATTTTAGATAAAAATCATTCATTATTATTATTATTATTATTTTTTTTTTTTTTCAAAAATAAATAAATCGCTTCAGGAGATTAATTTAATGAAATGGAAACTAACTTCTACAACTACTACTGCATAATAGTACAAAAAGACAATGCAATATAAAAGTCAAAAAAGATTTGTACCATCAATGGAAAACAATGCCCATAAGGTTTTTTCTTTTCTTCAAAAGCAGAAAGACAGAAAGGCTAAGAAACAAGAAAGTTACAATTTCTTAGCAAAGAGAGGAGCAGCATTTGACTAAAAGAAAAAACGACTTAGTATACAAAGTATTACTCGTACTTTGAGAAAAAAGTGAGTAGGGACTAGTGATAAGTGGTGAGTAGTGAGTGGTGAGTGGAAGATGATGCCTATGACGGTGTCGTGAAAGATGGTGACGGTGACGGTGACGACTCGATTTCCGAATGGCCCCGGGGGAGAAAAACGATTTCTTTTCTATTTCATTTGGCCTCAACTAGTACGAGTACGACTACGATTTCGACTACATTGTATATTATACGAGTATTGTAGTACTTCTAAGTATGTTGTGTATTGTATGTAGATACAAAAGTAAGTATATTTTACTTTTATTTTTTTCTATCGCCTTCAGGGTTTCTTTGTTGTGCTGTTGCTATTCAGAGTTTCTTCATTCATTTCGTTTCATTTCATGTTTTCACTAAAGCTGAACAAAACGAGTGTTTATTGTGTGCATAGTGGTTGTTGTTGTTGTTGTTGTAGTTGTTGTCATTTTGTGTATTAATCTACACATGACTAAACAATAACTATTGCATTGTCACTCTAAGAGAATAAGCAAATATCTAAGTATACTACATTGTATCTACTTGTGTGTTGCAATTTCTTAGGTTTCCTCACATAAACGCCTCATACATATATCTATGTATGTAAGTATGTGTGGCGCTGAGCTGTTGCTACTGTTGCTGACACAAAAAAAAAAACCGAATGCGAAACGTATAGAATATTGAAAGAAAAGAAAAAAAAAAAAATAGCAGAAAATAGAAACAGAATCAGAAACAGAAACAACAGCAACAAAAAGCCCACATGCGGTTCACATTGTGGGTAATACAATACAATACAACACAACACAAGAGAAAAATAGTAACAGCATAGCAACAACAACAACAACAACAAGAATAGCAACAATATCAAGTCAATATCAATTCACCAAAGTAGAGTGACTATCTGGTATTCTACTAGTAAATACTCGTACTGTATCTGTAGCATGTAACAAACATTTGAGTAGACATACAAAAAAGCTACACGAATACACGCGTTCAGATACATTTTGCGATACATGAGCACTTCATTTGAATTGTTGTTATCATGGGAATTCTTCGTTTGAACATGAGTTTCCAATAAAAAAAAAAAACAGACCCAAGTAACAACAGCAATAGAAATAACAGCAACAACATACGTACGAGTATAGTACATCATATGTATTAAGTATAACAAACGCTTTGACTGATTGGCATTCATAGCGATCTGTCAATCGTTACCAAAATGTAACAATGTGAAATGTATCTACAACATTTTAATGCATACACACAGATGCATAAATGTATCTATTGTATGTGGATGTACTATATGGTATCTGCATCTATGTACGCACTGTAAATATAATTACACATTTATGTATTTTTAAATTGATATCGTTATTATTGATATTATTATTATTATTATTATTATTATTATAACTTGTAGTCATTTCATATTGTGTGTGTTCGATTGATAGATAGAAATAAAAACACACATTTTTCCTAATGCATACAAACACGTACATCGTGTATCTAAAGTGTCTATCTATTTAATTATTGTATTTCAACAAAAAATATAAAAATAGTACAAAAGCACAAATGTAGCCATTTGTATCAATATTAATTACAATTGTTGAATTAGATGATTCTATTTAGTATTAGAAGAAGCATTCAACTCATATCATATACTCGTAAATGTGTCTTCTTGTTAAATATTGATTCTCATTTGTACTCAATTTTATATATTGTATATATATTTAACCATAACAGATAGTTAATATATTTATTAATAATATAAATACATATGTACGTATTTTTTTTTCTTTATAATGAAACGTTGTCATCAAACAAAAACTTATTTTTCTTATTTCATTATTTAGTTAGAATTAGTTAGAATTAGTTCAATTAAAAATCATAAATTTTCCATCAACTCAGTAAATTCTTCTTAAATTTATATACGAGTATACATATTGTATATAAAGTTTTTCTTTCATTCATTCATTCATTCATTCATTCATTCATTCATTCATTCATTCATTCTACTTAATTAAATGACGTTCAAATGAATTCTTTTGGAAAAGAAAATTGTATATTAATCATTTGTGACAGAATTCAACTTCTGCTACAACTTTTATACTTATATAATTTAATAATAATAAATCAAAGGAAACTAATAAAATCTCTAAAGGATCAACCAACATGAAGAGCATTTCATTTAAGAACTTTTACTGCTGAGAGAGGAAGATGTGACTTAGATAAGAGTCCTTTTTGTTTCAGAAAACAATATGAAAATTGAAAGATAGACAAAATTTTTCAGAACATAAAACAACCAGAGACTCTTGTACTCGTATTTCCTTATGTTAGGAGAATTTAGAATGCGATGGTATAGGAAATAAAAGGTCCAGATTAAAAAGGAAAAGAATACCATTTAATTAGATAAAACAAGATAAGTAGAATGAAATGAAAGTGGATATGATGCAGTTTGATAGGATAGAATAGAATAGAATAGATTGGAATAATATTGAATTAGATATGGTCAAATAGAAGTAACTGGAAATCAATATATATATTGCAGTTGGATAGGAGGAGTAGAGAATTTTATGGAATATCAATAGATAAGATTAAGAAAATGAAAGTGGTCAAGATGCAATTAAATTGAAGAGAACTGGAAATACTGGTTAAGAATGAAAGTGAGACAGGAAATAATAGAATATGATTAAAGAAAATAATATCAGATAGAGTAAAAATCATATAAATATTATAGATACAATCGTATGTATGTAGATGGAAACAATCTCTACATTATGCAATATTTCCCGTTTCTATAGTAATTCCTTGAGCCCATTTTTGGTATAACTGGTGATTAGTGAATTTAGTAGTCGTAAGTAATGCAGAGTCGGATTAGTAAGTTGGTAAGTAACAATTGGATCAGTAAGTTAGATAACTGGTGAAACAATTGGTGAATGGTAATGCAGGTGGTGGCATTTGACACCTTCCAATGGCATCGCCATATCAGTTGAATTCAAGTAAAAGTGAATAGAGTTGGAACCATTTTTGGTTCCAGTTTTTGACCTTGATTCATATTGCAGGGATGTGTTCCACAAATTCATGACATAAGTTATTATTATTTTTATTATTATAAATAGCAAGATCATAGTTTAAACTAACGGCCAAGCTTATGAGATGTAGCAATGGCTTTTAGTGGCCTTCAGCTACATCATACAGTATTTGAGGTTTATACACAAATATTTTTAGATTACAAATGAATAATGGTTAATTAATATTTTACAAATTTATAGAGAATTTTAACTTATACTATGGACTTTTTTTTATACTCTTCACGTTAGTGAATAGTATTATAAGTTTGTCATGAAGTTTGTAACACACAGAAGGAGACATCGCAGACCACATAAAGTATACTCGTATATATTTGTGATCAGCTCGATGAGACGAGTTGATTTAGCCATGTCCGTCTGTCCGTCTGTTCGCACTCCTAGTTCTTCAGTTTTTAAGCTAGAGAGCTGAAATTTTGTACATAGATTTCTTTTTACCAAACACCGATCAAGTTCGTGAATCAGCCGAATCGGACCACTAGTGGGAGTACCTCCCATACAAAACCCCTTTTCAATTAAAGTTCTTATTAGAAAAAGTTTTATGTTTTTTGTACTATCGACTTAAAATTTGGACCGTCGGACCACTCGCTGGGGCGTGAAGAGTATTACAACTTCGGCATAGCCAAAGTTAGTCTTTTTTTATATGTATTTTTTTTAACTAGGAAATATTCATTATACTTACATATATTGTATCTTCGATAAATTTGTAAGTTTTACATAGGTAATAGTGGTTCTTAAGGACAGTGAATATTTACATATTTCAATTTTATTTTTTATTTTTTTTTTTTTTTTGGTATTATTAATAAACATAATTACGTTGTTGTAGTATAATAATGTTATATTTATATTAAATGGCTTCTTTTAGAAATTTTATAATAGTTTCTATGTTTTTTTTGGGATGAGTCTGATAAATGACATAAGTTAAAAGTTTGTAATGAAATGAAATGATTTATTTTTGTTTTTTTTTTCTTTATAGTAATTTTGGTTATTTAACATTATTTCATTTTATCTTTAATCATTTTCTTATCTGATACGAATAAATTACCATCTATATCAAAGAGACCCGTATACCACATAAGTATAAATATGTAATTCCATTCTTTCATTTTCATTCTTTAATATTGTTTAACTCCCCTTATTTTCTTGTCATATCCTTTATGAAACCATCATAATTAAAAGATTAAAGTACTAAAGTTAACTAACTAAACTCATTTTTCGAAATGCCAATAGTCATGTCACCCTTATTCATATGCCTCCATTCACTTGCAAAGAAATTATAAGAAAGCCATAAAACTAAGTATGTATTTCTTTAAGCTTGAGAAGAGTAGAATAGTACTATACATACACACATACAACACAAGACACTATACTATATACCTTGGATGACGCGCATAAATTGCTAGATTAAATAACGCCTCTTCAAATACTCGTCTTACCATACTCATAGTACGAGTATACAGCAGTATGACTCTATTGTACGAGTATGGTAAGAATTGTAGTATGTTTGTAAGTAGTATTAGTGGAAAAGACAAATGTCTAGAGTTATGAGTTTTCCCTGAAAATCATTCTCATCATCATCATTGTTGTCATCATTGTGTGTTGTGTGCTATGCTTTACTCTGATGTGCTGTGATGTGCTTTACTGTGCGTGTTTGCAAAGCATTTAACTTTTCGCAGACGTGAGGCAATTAAAAAACTTCGACAAAGTGTCCTCAAACACTCAACGTTGACGTCAAGTTGAGTTCAGTTGAGTTTTAGTTCATTGTATGATGATGATGTTGATGTTGATGTTGATGATGATGATGATGAAGATGAAGATTGGTTGAAGGAAGTTAAGGACAATACTACAAAGTGAATGAACGAACGAACATCTGTCAGTTATGGTGCATCAGACATGAGTAAACTGTATAATTCCAAAAATAAAAGAAGAAACAAATAAATAGAATTACTAATAGAAATAGTAACTTTTTATGTTGAAATTAAAAATCAATACGCTTGAGGAATAATATCACACGGCACTGGCAATGGCAATGGCAACGGTAACGAAACATCTGCACATCCATTGAAGCATAGAGAGAGAATTTAGTTTAACCACAACAAGGACGAAGCTGTCGGTGTTTTATTTTTATCTAAAAAGTCAAATAAAACAATAAACTTTGAACTCAGGGAATAGAAAAACAAAAACACAAAAAAAAAAAAAAAAAAAATTACTTATTTATCGCCTATGAAAGAAAGAAAGCGGTCACGACGGCGGTGTATATGAAAGGGTTAACTTCACTATCTCAATCATTTGTCGTTGCCTGCCTGCCTGCCTTTCTGCCTGTCTACCTGCCTTACTCGTTTACTTACTAACAGACTGCCTGACTGACTTTATTTAATGAGTTTCGTTTTTATTGCCATCAACGAAATGAAAGTGGAAATGAAAAACGCCATAAACGCACTCCGAACCAACCAAATGTTTCAAGTTGTTCTTCGTCGCTCCTCCCCTCATCCCTTAGTTCTGAATTATCGAGTGAGCGAGTACCTGCTTCTTTATTATGAGTTCCATCATGTGCAACTGGACTATCATCAACGAATCATAGAATTTCCTTTTCCCTTGTACAATATTTTCTTTTTTCATTTCATTTCGTTTCATTAATTTTCTTTGTATTTGGAAAATCTCTTATTTTTGGGTATAATAAAATCTCAATGCCGACACGACGTCAATAAATTCTATAAAACTTGTTAATTGTGCGCTTGAGTTTGGACAAGGATTTTTTTTTTTAAATGGGATACTCAATTTTTTTGAGAACAGGTGATTTTATGTATTTTATATTTAACAAATGTCTCTTCCTCTTCCTCATCGCCATCGTACATTTCAGTGAGAAAAAAAAAATGCTGAAAATAAATATTTATGAGTTTTCATTCTCGTCTGTCTGTCCGTCCATTATAGTCTTTATTTTTTCATAACGATATTGACATAATTTACGAGTTCAAGATGTGCGTTTGTGGTGTGTGATGTGAGAGTGATGGTTGTGATAAGTCATCTGTAGGTAAAGTAGAAAAGAAAAATGATAAGCTGATAATGCTCTTAGTATTGTAGAACTTGGATGCTTGGATGACTTCCTATTATCTGCATATCTTAGATGGACAACATACAACATAATATATACTTATGTATATAGAAAAAGAAGAACACTCGGACCAATTATCATAAAGCTGTCTTATAAATCTATGATGGAAAACTACATTTTATTTTAACGTAGTATGGAAGATTTTTGTATTTCTTAAGTTATACTACAAAGGAAATTTCTATATTATTAGAATATACACATATAATACTAGTTGTACCCAGCTCCACTTTGCTGTGGCCCAATCTACATACATATGAAATTTAGTTTGTTTTTTCTATTTTTTTAGCCCTGCAGTATGAAGAACCAGTTTAGAACCGCCCAGCGGACCAAAATTATCATAAATGATATCATTAATGATAGTGTCGGGGGTCTTTTGCGGACAAAACTATCATTTATGATAGTTACAAAAGATACATTAGTGAGGCTTTTGTGTGCGTTTTACGTATCATTTTTGATATCAATTCCGATTCTTTTGCGAACGTTTTTAGGTATCAATTTTTATATTATTAGCTATGATACTTTTCCGCGTCTTTTCTAATATCCTTAACGATACGTTTTTCAATCTAAAATGATACTTTTACGAATCATTAATGAAATAATTAAATGCCAAAATTTTAAAGAATTCAATATTTAATATAAGAAAAATAATAATAGACTAAAAAATAAAAATATATTTCATAAAACAAGAACCTTAAAAACTAATAATACAATATAACTTCTGGGTGGTTCGATCGAAATCGGCGCTTTCCAAATTGAACTTCTGTTTGAAAGCACCTGTAAAGAAAAGAAATTGTTGCATAAATAAACAAAGTACACATAAACATAATACTTTACTACCAATAAAACTTACTTCGAATACCCGATGTTGTTTTTAGGTCCCTGACACATTTTTTGTTGTCTATTGGATTTTAGGTTAGAATAAGCGTTGTCTGTTGTTATTTCTATGCACAATTTATTCAAAACACAAAAACTGGACGCTACACCACAATACTCTACACATTACAAAATTAATTTCATTTAATACATTTACATTTTTTTAATATATTTAATTTGTTTTTAATATGTTTTTTTTGAAAGTAATGACGGCGGAGACAATTGACTACTCCCAATGACATCGCCATGTTAAATTCGCCGCTTCTTTACGTTACACAGAACCAGTTCTACAACTGGTGGAGGTCGCAAAGTAACCGGTTCTATTCTACCAGTTCTGAACTGGTTCATTACTCAAAAAAAAAAAAAAGAAAAAAATTAAATTCACATATTCATTTAATAACATTTCATTTTTCTGTTTTTCATTTTTCATATTTACAAATTCACTTAACTTATAATCAACTTACAATTTAACTTACAACTACATAACAAACTACAACTACGAACTATGTTTTTGTTGTATTATTATGTTCTTTTGTTTTTAATGTCGCAGAAGAACTAATAAGAAAAAAGGGAACTGATTAAAATTTAAATCGAATTAATTATTTTCACTTTATATCTTCTTCACTTACCTTATTTATGAACGCACTAAGATTTTTGTTGTGGTTGTTTTCAATGCTAATGAAGAACTGAATACACGAAAGAAATAAACAATTAAAATTGAAAGAAATGCATAATATTATTTATTTAATTTTTGTTTTTTCACTTACCTTGTTTTATGATCGCACTATGTTTTTGTTGTGTTATTAATTTGTTTAGTTTTCAATTTGTCGCTGAGGAACTAATAAGAAAAATGGAACTGATCAAAGTTTAAATAAATGCAGATATTTTATTTTATTTTATTTCGTTTTACTTACTTTGTTTTATGATCGCAGCAGTGATGCCATCTACCTATCACAAAAACATTTATTTTTTTTTTTTTTTTGGGTAAAACTAAGATTATAATTATAAATTATAATTTAGTTAATAGTATGAGCAATAGCGACAAAGATGTTCAGTTCAGGGGGAGAGATAGGAAGGATGAAGGATATTAGAAAAGTGCAGGACTAGACTTGAGCGGGAATCGAACCCACGACTCAAGTTTGAAATATATTTGTTCCGAATCTACACAGAGCTTTTCTATTCAAACAAAAATTATGAAAAACTCTATTTTCCTTTAGAACCCCACAATAAAAACTTGCTATAATTTTTCTTTGGATCATACCTATAATTGTTTTGTCAAAGCGGAACGTCCTCTGCGGAGTTAAGCAAAAAAATGTTTTTGAGTTTTACAAGTGAATTGTTATAAATATATATTATAATTTCTTATGTAAAAACAGTGTAACTTAATCTGATAGATAAAATTGCGTTTAAAGTTTGTGTTTGAATCCGATTTCGCAATTTATTTTTTACCAAAGATACTTGGCTAAATACGCGCTCAACATCCGCATTTGACCACGGCAACGACAACAAATTCAGGGCAAATGTTGCTAGGTTTAAACATTATTTGTTCCCTGCTGAGTCCTCATAGTTAATAGTCTCGGCCCAAAACTTAGCAGTTTCAATGTTAAGTTATAATGATAGTGATAAGCACAACCCGATATATGTCGACTATTTCGATTATTAGCGTAATTTTAGCATATTCACAGAATTTAAAAAAAAAAAAATTATTAAAACTAAAAAAGGATAGATTTCCGGATAGGGGACGTTTGGCATTTTTCTAAGTAAAAAAAAGAAGTGTTATTATATGCATTTATTTAACTTTTAATTGTTTATTTCTTTTAATTCTTCAATATTAGTGCGACCCAGTGATGCCATTTTAGACTTTTTCCGGAATGGGTCGCACTGATATTGAAGAATTAAAAGAAATAAACAATTAAAATTTAAATAAAAGCACATAGTAATAACACTTCTTTTTTACTTACCTTCTTTTATAACGCCGCAAAAAGTAATGAGACACACACGCGTCTTTCACAATATTTCTCTTTCTTTTTCTTCTTCACTACAGTAAACACCACATAAAATTACAAAACCCTACTTATGTTCACTGCACTTTGTAAAATTTCATAATGTTTCGTTATCTCATTCTTTTGTTCAAAATTTCCGCTCACGACACCAATTCAACGAGAGCAAACAAATACTTACCTCTCAATTGCATCTTCTTACCGGCGAAAACGGGTACAATTGTCTCTGAGCATATTGCAGGGTATTTACTGTAATTATATACATTTAAAAAAGAGAAATGATATTAATTTTATTTTGTTGTGACTCAGAATTCAAGGACTAATCAAATAGATTTGAAAATATGTCTCTAAGCTTTATATGCAAATTTTTATCCACTAATTTTGAACGATTTTATATATAATATGTTACAGGAAGCTTGCTACAATACACCAGTGGAAACCGCTTTCAAATCGGTTAAAAATTACGGGCGCTAGAGGGAAACATACACTTTTATCCAACTTTGTTTTATAAATGTATATAGCCGAAGAAGATATACCTCATACAAATAATTATATGTGCATAACTATTTCTTGGTATTTTTCTCTAACAATAATAGTACAGTTATTTTTTTTTTTTTTTTTTTGCTATTTTGTTTTCGCTATTCGTTCTTGTTGTTTACATGTTTGAGCATATGTGCAAAGTACCGTTTAATGTCCCGTTACTCAGAAAATGTGTTGCTGCATACGGCGATCAATAAGTAAATACTTATATGTGCATAGCGCATTTAGTTGACTGTTGGTTGCTAAAATGATCATTTGAAGTGTTCTAATTGGAAAAAAATGTGCCAATTGGAAGGTAAAGGTTTTTTATTTTAAAATAAATGAAGTAAATTTAACTTCCTTGACTTAGATATTAAAAATGCCTCGAGGAAAGAGCCTTTTTAAACATGACCAAGGACTTATACTGAGAATGGACGAAATAAAGGAAATTGCTAAAAAAAACTCAAACGCCATAGAAACACCATAGCAAATTTCCTAAAATGCCAAACGAACTACGGTACAACTAAACGGAGTGGTAGGAAGACCACTATCGAGGATCGGTGCAAACGGAGAATGTGTCATCTTGCAGAAACTGGAGGAATGAGTAGTGGCCAAATAAAAAGTCAAATGGGTCTTACAGTAACAAGAAATAGAATTGTACAAATATTGCACGAAAATTCTAAGATTACACTTGCTTCCATGGTACGGAAACCTACACTTTTAATTCGTCATATAAACGCAAGATTGGCTTTTGCAACAAAGTACCAATTTTGAGATGAAGAGTGGCGCAATGTCATCTTTAGAGACGAAAAAAAGTTTAACCTAGTTGGTCTTGACTGTTACAAGAAATATTGGGCACATAAGGATCATCCACGGCGTACTTGCCATTGGCGTGTTCATGGTGGAGGATCGGTTATGATCTGGGCTGCATTTAGCTATGAAGGGAAGACTCCGATATGTTGTATTTCAACAAAAATGAATGCTGAAATGTACGTCAACTTATTAGACAATGAACTCAGAGAATTTGGCGACCAAATTTATGGCGATATCTGGATTTTCCAGCATGATAATGCGCCGATACATTGTGCACGGCGAACAAAACAGTCTTTTACGACCAAACATATTCCGCTGTTGCAATGGCCAGCAATTAGTCCGGACTTAAATCCCATTGAGGACATCTGGGGAATCCTCTCTGGTAAAGTATTTCGAAATGGAAGGCAGTATGAAACGGCTAAGGAGTTGAAGATGGCAATAGACCAAGAATGGCGAAACATCAGTCCAACCACCCTTAAATCCTTGATCAATTCAATGCCATTCCGACTCAGTCAAGTTGTTTTAAATAAAGGACAACCTATAAATTACTAAAATAATTTTTTTTTTTAATTTTGTCATTTTTACTTAAACAAAAATCAAACGAAAACTATGAATATCGAAGCTATGCACATATTAATTAATTACTATGAAGAATTATTATTTTTTAAGTTTTTGTTTAAAGTTACGAACAAATGAATTAAATCTTTACTACGTTACGTTACTGTTATTAAAAATAAAAAATCTATAAAAAAAAAAATTTAAAAAGAAAAGTAATTTTGGGCAGGAATAACATGGAAAGTCATGCACATAGTATAATTATTTGTATGAGGTATATGATACATACTTTCCTTTAACTTTGGTTGGATTGTAGAATTGAAGCAGTTCCGATAAAAATCGATTGAATAAGATGCTATAAAAATTTCACAAAAATTCTTTGTAGGCAATTTCTTCATTTCTTTTGTCAAAAATGACCAAAAATTTCCTGGGTCTATCTGGAAAGGTATTTGTGTAGTCACAGGATTTTTAACGTGATTTTGCAGAGTCATGAAGCACCTACATAATATGCGGATTTGTCGCGATGACCAATTAGCCTGCATTGAAGTCATGAAGAGAACGAGACAGCAGAGAATGTATTTAGCCACTGTGAGGGCCTAACTTGGATCAGACTCCGCTAAATTGGTAGCTATTATTTGAAATCAATTGATGAATCTTGGAGCAACTGTAATTTAATTGGGGCTATCATATTCTTAAAATTTACAGTAACAAAAACACTCGAAAATTATCATAAATCTATCATATAAGGGAATCATTAAAATTTATATTTTTTTATTATTTTATTCTTCATCTGCATGTATTATGAAGTATTCACATGTTTAGTATTCTTTCGTACTTTTTAGATGAATCTCATCAAGTGAAAACTATTTAATTTGTTTCGTTCTCAAAGTACACATATATCGAGTATCGAGGAATGAATATTCGAGCGATATGTAGTAGTACATAATTCTTCTTTTATTCTTTTTTTTTTTTTTAATAATTTTATTTTAATTCTGCGAATTTTCTTTTTATTTCATATTATTTAAAATAAAGATAATATATTTTTTATTTTTCTTTTTTCGTTCTTAAAAGGATTAATTTTATTCAATTTATTTGCTTGTGGCTGTTACCAAAGTTATAGACTTCTTAATTTTGAAATAGCTTGCAACGCTGTGGTGGAAATTGATCAATGTTTGTAATTAGTGGTCTTTCGTTCTCATCTTTGCAATACATTTAAAGAACATTTTTAAGTTGTAATTTGTATGTTATTTTTGATTTATTTTCCTATTTCGACTTGTTTGTGGTCTTCAGTTAAAGTTTTATATGTTTGTTTATCATTTGAGAATTTTATTTATTTTATATAAGCATTTAAAAATTGCACTAATGTTTTACTTATAAAATTGATAGCCTGTCATCTTAAGCTTTGCTTTCATTAACATCTCTCCATTTGTAATTTTATTTTAATTCTGTTTTACATTATTTAAAATATAGAAAATATATTTTTTATTTTTAGTTCTGAAAGAATGTTTTGCTAATAAAATTGATAGGCAGTTCTTGTAGCTGACTTTCATTAATATCTCTCGATTTGTCATTGTCAATGGTACAGTCATCTTCGCTGTCACTGGCATGCGAGAGTTTATTTTTCAAAGAAATTTTATTTTTATTTGATGTCTTCTGGCAGTTAAGTCATATGTAATACTTATATCACAGGATCACACTGAGGATTTTTCATTATGTTTAATTTTATCATTTTAATAAGTTACTTGTTTTATTTTTCCTTGTAATAATTTATTTTACTTCTTCCTTTGTAAGATTGTTAATTTTAATCTAATTTTTCTTTTTCATTCGATAGTTATAGTCAAATCAGGTTGGTTGGTTGAAGACTATTCTTTTTCTGGAATGCACCAATATAGATTTTTTTCTTATATTTTTCTTATTTGCCATATTTTTTTTTTATTTCAATTTTGTTAAAAAACATTTATATAGATTTCATTTTTACGCATAGTATTATGAGAACGATGTCGGAATTACTATACAATATAAATTTGTTTTCATCGCTTCAGTCTTTCTAATTAAAATTTTTATTTTAATATTTTAAAGAAGATTATATTTAAAGACAAACTTATTTGCTTGAGTGTCAATAAACGGTATAATATTCAATAATATAAGGAAAAGGTTAATTTATATTATATGTATATTTTTATATTTATTTTTTTTTTTTTTGTCGTAATGTTTTGTTCTAAAACGAAAGTAAATGTTTGCAGATTTTTTAAGTTCGATTTGTCTAAAAATTTTGTTTTTATCTTATTTACAATTCATAGTATCACGTCGTCATTATTATCATCGTTATTATAAATGGAGTCTGATCCCAAGATAATCTCCATTTTTTAAAGATCTTTTTCGTAGTTCGGTTTTGTCTTAAATTTGTTTTATTTGTTTTGCTTTTCTTTTTGTTACTCACAATTATAGTATTAAGTTGTCTATATTATCATCGTATTCATAAATGGAGTTTGGTCCCATGGAATTATTCATTAGTTTAGGATGCTCTCTCTCTCATTCCTTTTAAGTGATCCATTATCAAAATTCCTATAAATCGGACAAATAGTTATTTTAAGGGACAAAGACTACGCATACATAATATGAAAATGAAGTAAAATAGTCTTCTTCAAACATAAATGAATGCAAAATAGATTCAAAATATTTTATACCACTACTTAAACTGGACAGAAACCAACAAAGAATTATAAAGAACATAAATCCTTTGTAATATATAAAATATATAAAAAAAAAAAAACAAAAACAAAAAAGAGAGAAAATAATAAAAAAGGGTTTCTCACTTGGGCCACAATGCAAGCCTCAAGGGTTTAATTTTTTTCGTATCTATAAAAAGGGCAGGAAAGACGCAGAATATAAAGAACAAAGAACAAAAACCCAACAAAAAAAAAAAAACAAAAAAAAAATAAAAATTGGAAAAAAAGAACAAAAACACGTTTTCAAAGGAATTTTACAAATAGCTGAATTCATGAGGCGCTCCCTGCAGATACAAGATAAATATCTCTGTGTGTGCGTTATTTTTTTACGTCGTTTTTTATTTTCTTCTACAAACTTGGCACGTCCCAATTTCCTATTAAAAGAAAATATTGCTTAGTTTGGCAACATTAAATGCACGAAGGAGCGATTTGATAGCGCGTGTGAGAAAGGCTGCTGAAACAGCTAAAGTTGGCTGGCATTGCTTTGCTTACTACATACTTGTATACTTAAACAAACGACGCACATTTTGCTGCCCAGCAACAATAATAATAATAATAATATTAATATTGGTTTTGTTTTTGTAATTTTATACTTTATTCTATAAAAAAATAAAGGTTATTTTTGATTTAAAATTCAATAAAATTTTTCATTCACCAAATCATTGAAGCAAATACAAGAAACAAATAAAAAAAAAAAAAAAAATGCTTTTTAATTAGATACATTTAATTTTGTCGAAAAATGAAATTATGCAAAATTGTCATTAATGCAAAAGATATTAAAGGAAAAAAAAAATCGAACCCCAGACCCATTGAAGCATTAAGATACACATAGATTGGAAGACACATAGACAGACAAAGATACATACTCATATATTAGTTTGACATGTCAAACTAAAGACAAGAAACACGCAAGGGCAGCCAGTCAGGCAGGCAGGCAGGCAGGCAGGCAGGCAGGCAGCCTCATTGTGTGTTGTAGTATTGTTGTGAATGACAGAAGTGGGGTGATGTACGCAACATTATGTTTCGTTACGTTACGTTTCGTTTCGTTTCGTTACGTTGGGTCGTCTATGCAACACATAAAATTAGGGAAACGAGGCATGGCTTGGTTGCTAACACATAAATTTTAGCTAAAAATGGTTAAAGATACTCAAAGTATCTGCATGTCGCGTCTACAACAATATTTGGTGCTGATGTTTGCTTGCTGCTGCTGCTGTTGCTGCTTATTACTTGTTTTGTTGTTATTTGTATTGTTTTTGTTGATGATGGTGGTGTTCTTGTTGTTGTCTGGGGACTAACGGTAATAACAGTATATGGTCAATAAGCACGCAAAATGAGAATGCTATGTTAAAATAACATAACAAGCTAACAATATCACAAGAACAAAGCAAAAACAGGCAGGACAATACAAAAAAGTGATACAATACGAGTAGATAGAAAAACAACAAGAGAATAAATAAAAAGGAATAATAAAACTGAAAAAAACAAAAAATTATATATATAAATGAGAATAGAGTAGCTCAAAATTAATGCCATAAAAAAGTTTTCAAAGTGCCAAAGGGCAACTCAAAGTTAAATCGATGTTTTTATTAGCCTTGCAATCAAATATAATAGACAATTTTATACTTAGTATTGTATATAGTAAACAATATATGTATGTATAAATTTATAGGTACATAGTATAAATATTAGAAGAGACCCCACCCCACTCTGTTCAATTTTAGAAACCAAAAAGGAAAATCGTAACATTGTCAGCCAAGAAACAACAAATTGTTTACAATGTTTAGTAGATCGATAGATTTTTTTTTTTTTTTATTATGATAAAATCAACTTAAATTAAGCAATAAAAAGTTTTAAGTGATATTTGAAATTAAGAGGAATATTTGTGTATATATTGTTGTAAATTTAATTACTTCTACATATGTCTGCCTCTTTATAATTACAGGCAGGTAGTTTAACTACTTACAATACTCGTATTTCAAATGAATTTTGTTCGATAGCAAAACTTTTTATGGCAACAATATCTTTGACCAATACTATTAGACTTGATTTATTATTTAGAATTGGTCCTTTTAGTCTTAGAAGATAATTACTATAACCACAAAGATTTCATTTACCTGGAAATAATATCCAGAAAATATTCTTAGTAAAGATATGTAGGATGGATGTATCGTATTACTTCTTGCAAAAGCAATTGTAATAATTAGTTGTGTTTAATATTTATAAATGTCATTCATTTAAGTAGAAAAAGGATCTAACTAGTAGCTTCTTATACTTAAATCATAAGAAAAGCAGATAAAGATTTATAAACTAAAATATGCGCCTTTTTCCAGGAACATAAGATTTGTCATAAAAATATTACGAGTAATACAAATAAGAAATGTTTATTATTAAAAGATTAGGCTGTTAGATACATAGCATCATAGTACATACATACTATATATCAAGAATAAAGAATTATGTGGGAGAAATTGAAAGTCACAGAAAATCAAAAATAACTAATTGTCCTAGAATGATCCTCAATATGTAAAAGATTAGATTAAAAGGTCCAGCAAAAGCAGCATTGCATTCTATCAAGGGTAATACGATATATTGTAGTGAATGCATTAAATTTCGTTGTAAGATCTAAATTTATAAAATGTTACTAATAGGCTCATATAAACCTTTAAAACATTTCATCATTTATTGATCAATAAAAAAAAAACCTTTAAAAAAGAAAAAAATCATAGGAAAGTCATTGAATTCTTTGAAAACTTACGGGGAGTTTGGTCCAACTATAAAAAATGTCGTATTCCAAGGTTTATTATATGCAGACAATGGACAGACACAAAACATAATGGCAGAGTATTTAAATTTCTGATCACCTGAGTGCCAAATGGGTCAAAAATGGATTCCATACGAACTGAGCAAACAATAAATGGAAAAGCGAAAAACTGTTTGCGAAATGCTTCTTCAATGCTACTAATGAAATAAATAAATTTGTATGTCTACTAACTCCAGTAGTACAGTACCGAAATGACTTGTGGTCGATAACCAGTCTAGGGCTCTGTGGGGAAAAGTGCCGTGGGATAGAAAGTAGTTCCTCTTCTGTGTCCTTTAATTCCTAGCGGAACATAGGGCCTCAACAAAGTTTCTCCATCTAGTTCGGTCACGTGACAGCGCCTTTAATTCTCTCCAGCTTTTTCCCGTTTCCCGTATGTCCTGCTCTAATGATCGCCTCCATGATATTCTGGGTCGATCACGTCTTCGGTTGCCTTGAGGATTCCAGTCAAGTGCATGCCGGGCGATGTCTGCGGGTTGTTTACGTAAAGTATGCTCAATCCATCTCCATTTTGGTCGTTTGATTTCAATCGCTACTGGATCTTGGTTGCATCTTCTATGTAGCTCTTGAGTTAAGGCTCTCCGATAAGCAGCCATTATGAAAGACTCTACATTTGAATCCATCATACTGCGATTTAATCAAGCTGATGTATTTAGATGATATACCCCGTCGCCTTAAAGCGTCCCAGATAGCTTCACGAAAAATACTGTCGAAAGCTGATTTATAATCGATGAAGATCAAATGCACAGATGCTTGCCATTCATTCACTTGTTCTACTATAAATCTGATGGATGCATGAATTGTTTGGTCGGAAGCCAGCCTGCTGCTTCCTTAGCGTCGAGTCTAGCTTCTCATTTATCCTATTCAGCAGCAGTTTGGAAAGCACCTTTGATGGTATTGGCAGCAAGATTATGCCCCTGTAATTGGAACACAGCGAAAGGTCTCCTTTTTTCGGTATTTTAACAATAGTACCCGTAAGCCATTCCTCCGGTACTGTTTCTTCCTCCCAAATTTGAGCGAATAAGGGTTGTAGCGTTTCTGCAGTTAATTGGACGTTCGCTTTAAGCATCTCGGCAACAATACGGGGATTTATCATTTTTTAGCGTAGATATAACCTCTGCAATTTCTCCTGTAGTTGGGGGCCGGCTAGCTAGGCGATTTGAAACAGTTTATACCAAGCGCTACCGCCAGAAAATGATCATTTTGAACCATGCGTTGGTCCGAAAATGATCAGAATGGACCAGAAGATATGGCAAAGTCATTTTGCAGCATGATAATGCTTCTGCACTGTCGGCCAAACTGTTGAAAGACACCACTTCTGCCCTTGGTTGGGAACTCTTACTACACCCAACGTTTTCACCAGATTTTGCTCCTTTATGTAACACCCACTGGCTGAGCAGCTTGTCACAACATACGATGAAGTGGAATAATAGCTTGATAAATGGTTTTTAATGAAGGATGAAATCTTCTACAGAAAGTGAGGGTCGCGAATGAAAACTATTTTGCCATTATTCCTAAATAAATGTGAATTATGTATTTTTTATATTTGTGTAGGAAAAAATTCCGATAATTTTAACTTGTACATCTGGTATTTTAATTAGGATCCTTAGACTGTTTTTCAACAGAGAGACAATTATGATCATTTCTATAGAAAGATCTTAAAAAGGAAAAGGTTTATAACTAAAGCAAGCAATTACGAGTATATTTCAATAGATGTGGTGATGTACAGACATAAAATATTTATTTCAATTTGATTATTATTATTATTATTATTACCTATAATCAATGTTGTAAATTTCTAAACCTACTACCATAAACATAATTGTATCTTTTATTATGCATATAAATACGTAAAAATTTTTTAATAAAAAAAGTTTCTCATATTTTTGGAAATTTTTTTTTTTCAATTTTATATTTCTAAAATTCAAAGAAAAACCCGAATTCCCATAATGTTCTTGACACCTTTTTTAGGGATTATTTAATTTTTATTTTACAAGAAAAAAACAAAAAAAAAAAAAAAAAAAAGATGCAAATTCATGAAATGTCTCTTTTTTTTTATTGACATTCATTTATTTTGTCATTTGTCTGTTTGTTTGTAATTTTGTCTATTTGACTGGCTCCCTGACTATATATATATATATATATATATATGTATATTGTATATTGTCGGTCTTCTTTCTGTTGTCACTGTCACTAGCTTTTTGTTTAAATGCTGCTGCCCATGCTTCTGCTTTCTATGAGTAAGAAGTAGTATATTTTATTTACATTTGGGCTCATTTTGTAAAATTATGCACAGTTGGCTGAGTGCGGTACAAACATTTTTTCTGCTGATGATGATGACGATGACGATGATGCTTAAGCGTTGATAATACATAATACTATTTCATACTTGGTTCACTTCGTTCACTTCATTTTATGCTGGCGACATTTGACATTTGTTCCAAATACTCGTAGATACTTTCAATAACAAAGACTAAAACAAATAAAGAAAGAAAGACTACTACTACTGCTATTGTGCTGAAGGGTTTTTGTACACTTCAGTTAATGTTTCCTGTTTCATTTCAAATTGTTCGTTCATTCTTTTAGCTCCTTGATATTTGATGTTTTTTTTGTTTTTTTTTTAAATATTATTATTTGTGTGTCTGTGTGTGTGTGTGTGTGTGTGTGTGTCCCATGTTGAAATCACTTTGGCATGCAGTATAAAATGTGCTTTTCAACTCAAACAATAAAAAAGATACTCACACACAGATACAAACAGATAGACAGACAGACAGCCACTCATTTCAAGTCAAACGTGAACAGCGAATTCCTAGCATACGAAGGCCCTGAGGGGCCAATTATCTACAGAAGTTCTTTTGAGCGCACAAAAATAGTTCACCAAACAATTAATTGCAAAATTTATCATTTTTCGTGGTGTATTTATTATCGGTGTATCTCTTTATACTCATTCATACATACACTAAAACTCATAGAATGGAATGGAATAGAATAGAATGGAATGAGATGAGATGGGATGGGATGGGATGGGATGGTATGGTATAACTGGGCGGATATGGCATGCCATGATGAGGTTTAACATTAAGCAAACGCTCAGGCACGTAACAAATGCGTAATCAACTTTTTTTTTTTCTTTTGTCTAACAATTGTAAGCATTTCACTGCGGGGTATGAGAGTGTTTGTGTGTATCTAAGTATCTTTTGTATCTATTTATGAACGTGTATATGCTTTGGATTTGGCCTAGAATGGTTTAGTTTAAGTCCTCTTTATAGTTTGTTATATTTTGTCCAAAAGCAAACAAAAACATAAAATATTTGCAAATACTTTGCAAAAATAAAATACAAAAAAAAAAAAAAGAAGAAGAGAAGAGAATAAAACAAAAACAAAAACTAAACCCATAAAATATTATAAAAGATTGCACTGCATTAAAGATTCTACTCGTATTTCATTGGAATGCTTTTCGAAATGGTTTTCAGTTTAATTCCCAAAAACAAGAAACCAGAAACGAAACAAGAAAATGTTCAACGATAAAAAAATAAAAAAAAACACAAAAAATATAAATGGGAAAAATAACCCAAAAAACATGACAAAGCATTTTACTCGGAAATAATTTAAAGTCAATTTTTTAGATGCCGAAAACTTTTCAATGGAATAAGAGATACAATAACAACTACATGTATGTAGTATACTCGTAGTACCAAATCGAACTGTCGACGCCAATGCATTTTATTGATTGTTTAATGTCCATTTATCCATCAAGGATTTAAAAAGTGGTAGAGAGCACAAACAATAAAAATTAAAAAATAAAAATTGCCTTTTGAAGGCCAAAACAATTATGCGAACTATGACTAATAAAAGATTGGAACTTTAAAGGAATTTACAAAACAAAAATACCAAAAAAAAAAAAAACCAACCCTCTCATTCATTTTCATTCCTGGCAATTAGTTGCATAATTTTATAGTAGCAATACAACAACAACAACAAGAACAATAACAACAGAAGAAGCTGTCAACGCGCAATATAAAAATAACTAAAATATTTTAGCCAAACTTAAAAAGGAAGAAATTAAAAAAGAAAAACAAAGCAACTACCAACTAAAATGATCAATTCCCAAAGGGTCTTAAGTTGTTGATGTTGATGTTGCTGCTGCTGCTGCTCCTGCTGCAGTATCTTTGTATCTGCTACGGAACAGATTGAGAGGCTTATTAAAAATATATTTAAAAAAAAACAAAAAAACGAATCAAACAACCAAAAAGGCAATAACTACAGCAACAACAACAACAACAACAAATAAAGTAACTAATTTAATGCGGATGAGCAACGTTAAAAAAAAATCGTTAAGGGGAAACGAATGAAGATAAAAAGTAAAACACAAACAAGCCAACAACGTTCGTTTGTGTTTACTTGTTTAGCTATTCTGCGAACTGTATGAGTGTGTGTGTGTGTGTGTGTGTGCAGATACGTCGTGTAGATACAAAGATACATTTTAAAATAAGCACTCGCTCTATACAAAAATGTTAAATTGAAGCAGCAGCAACAGCAGCAACCAAAACTTAAGTCGTTGTTGCAGCAACGCGACCATAAAAAGGTATTTAGCAATTTAGATTCATGTGCTCTGCTGCTGTTGCTTCTGCTGCTGCTTAGGAAAAGCATCGCTTACATATCTTTGCGCTACAATCTACACAACAACACACAGCACAGCACAACACAACACAACACAACACAGAGTGAGTGATAAACACACATACACATTCAAGCACAAGTATGGAGAGTAGAGACATACACTACATAGTATAGAGATGGCATGGTTATAGCCAAGAAATGGATAATGAATTGCAGAACAGTTGCTAAGTTCAGTTCAGTTCGGTTCAGTTCAGTTGAGTGGAGCCTAAGTTGAGTTGAGTTGAGTTGACTTAAGATTGCCGGTAAGGCGATTGTTGCCGATTTCATTTGTTCAAAAGACGTTGACTGACTTGAAATGGCCACGAAATGAGCATCGATCGAGAGCATCATGCCAATTTCTACAATGCTCTAGAACGGGCCGCCTTAGTTTAAACATAGTCGGCATAAATTCTAAATGAAAATACATCAATCACTAGGTTAGGCATTGGCATCGACAATCGACATCGTCATCGGCATCGGCTTACCTTACTTTATCCAGTTTTGTAACCCCATGACGCAGACCGTGATACTTACATTCTCGTCGTCGTAGTCATCTTTGTCGACATTCTCTTCTGCTTAGAGCGATAATAATAATTTCAGCTTTGCACGAACTCATTCGTAATCGCTTATTAATGCCGGTTGATTGTGTTACAATTGCTGCATTGCTGGGTGTGCTATGCTGCTGCTGCTGCCCTTCTTTAGACCATTGCGCCCTGCCGCGTTCTTCATGTACCTTTGTGCGCCATCCTGCCTTCCTCATCGTCAGCATCAGCATCAGCAGCAGCAGCATTCACATGTTGACCCTTCTTTACTGCTTCTACTTTTGATGCTATTCCTGCTTCTACTGCTGCTGCTGCTGCCACTGACTTTGGACTGACAATTGCTTTTCAATTATTTTCGGATTTTTTAACACACTTCAAACTAAACAAAGAAAAATGAAATGAAATGAAAATACCCAGAATGAAAAGGATGAAGTGTGATCGTGATTTCGCTTTCTTGATTAGTATAAGTAATCCCATCTGTATAAGAAAAGTCCGCTTGCCTGTCTACATATCTTTTTGTCTGACTGTCTGTCTGTCTGTCTGTCTGTCTGTTTAAGTCATTAAATTTTTGGGTTTTGTTTTTTCTATTTTTATGCTAAATGATTGCAGCTGAACTGATGATGATTGAATTGGGTTGAATTGGGTTGAATTGGGTTGAGTTGAGTTGAGTATAAATTTTGTCTAAAATGAGAGAAAAGTCTCATTATAAATCCTCTTCAAAAGTTACACAATTTTATAATTAAATCAAAATGCTTTGTCGTTTTAATAAGGAAAATACCAAAGACTGAAAATAGAAATTGCAAAATCTGAGAAAATTTTTTGTTTTTTTAAATTTCTTAAAGGCGCAATTTATTTTATATTTGTAGATAACAAAAAATATTGTGACTCTACTTTAATATATAGAAATATCTACTATAACTTTCTTGATTCTGTGTGTGTGTGTGTGTGTGTGTGTGTGTGTGTGTGTGTGTGTGTGTGTGTGTGTGTGTGTGTGTGTGTGTGTGTGTGTGTGTGTTGTGTGTGTGTGTGTGTGTGTGTGTGTGTGTGTGTGTGTGTGTGTGTGTGTGTGTGTGTGTGTTTTTTTTTTTTTTTTTTTTTTTTTTGTGATCGGAAGAAAAGCATCAAAAGCCGAAGTGCGGGACTTTAACCACGCTAAAAACTCCCGCCCCCTGGTCCTATTGTCCCCCCGGAACTGTCGTTAGATATTTCGTCGGGAGGAGAGGAGGAGCATAGTTGCTCAAAAGTCAATCTGTCCCAAGTAAGTGGGTCGCCTATTGTCTCTGTGTTGTTTGTATGTCGCAACTACACGTCAATCAACAATCACCTGTCCGTTTGTGCAGCTAGACGGTCGGCCTGCATTCGCAGTCTTTCAGCTGCTCTGCTGCGTTCTGCTGCACGGAGGGCCCTCATCATCGTGGCAATAGCTGCTTTCACCACTTGCCACATCTCTTCTGATTGGCACATGTGCGGCACCAGGTTATCCACTGTAGGCGGCTCGCCAAAACACTCCTGTATCTGTGTCCTCTCATTGATAAATCGAGGACAGCAGAAAAGTACGTGTTGGGCATCGCATCTTCGGCGATACCGACGCAGACAGGGCAGAAGGGGTCCTCCTCGTGTCTGAAACGGTGCAGATAGAACTTAAAGCAACCGTGTCCACTGAGCATCTGCGTCATATGGAAGTCCACTTCTCCATGTTTCCGTGTTATCCATACATCCAGGCAAGGGATCAGGGAGTACGTCCATCGCCCTTTACTAGACGCTTCCCATCTTCTCTGCCATTCTTGGATGCTGTTTCGCCGCTCGTCTTCTGTGGATGACCCTGTGGTGTACCTCCGTTTCACTTCTCGCGCCAATATGTCTATTGGTGGCATAGAAGCTATTGCTTCAATCGCCACATCCGATATTGTACGGAAGCCGCTTGCAACCCGCAATGCACTTAGGCGGTATGTCGAGCGAATACCCGCCATGTATGAGCTCATCCGTGTTGCATCCGCCCATACTGGCGCAGCGTATAGGATAATGGAGCCAACAACTCTAGCCAGTAGCTTTCGCGTGCTAGCTCGTGGTCCGCCTATGTTTCCCATTATTCGGGATAAGGCTCCATTAACTTTCACCGCTCCGCTTTGTCATTTATGGCTACTAGATGCTCCTTGAAGGACAACCGAGTGTCAATAAGCACTCCCAGATACTTGAGGGCTGGCTGGGAGGTTATGAGGCAGTCGCCTATCCAAAACGAAAATGTTTCCCTCACCTTCCTGGTAGACAGGAGAACAGCTTCTGTTTTCTCGACTGCTAACTCCAGATGAGCTTGACTAAGCCAACTCCTGACACTGGCCGTAGCTTCACAGCAGCTAGCTTGTATTCGCTCGATCGTTTTACCCACGACTACCAAAGCAATGTCGTCAGCGTAGCCAATCAGCGTTGCGCCTGTGGGGAGGTTCATCCTAAGGATACCATCATACATTACGTTCCACAGCGTGGGTCCTAGGGCCGAACCTTGAGGCACGCCCCTTGTGACTCTGTACTCCTTCCGGCCATCATCGGTGTCATACAACAGCACCCGGTCTGCGAAATAATTTGCAATTATCCGCATAAGGTACCTCGGCGTATCGAGATCCCTAAGTGCTTGCATGATCCGTGGCCAGCTCGCCATGTTGAAGGCATTTTTGATTGACGTCCAAGGTCACCACAGCGCAGTATTCCTTGGCGCCTCCCTTCCATCTGGTTCCACTCGTCGCTCTACGCGCAATATCCATCACTGCTTGGATTGCATCGACCGTGGATTTCCCACGGCGGAATCCAAACTGACGGTCGGATAGAGCGTCCGGTCTTTCTAGAGTGTCCTGGAGACGTCCGACTATGATACTTTCCAGTATCTTGCCCTGTGAGTCAAGCATGCAGAGCGGCCGGTACGCAGATGGGTGGTCAGGTTGCTTTTTTGGCTTTAGCAACAAGACTAACCTCTGTCTTTTCCAAATGGTCGGAAATACACCTTCGGCAAGGCATGCGGAGTACATCTTTGTGAAGGTCGCAACATCTGCTCTCACTGCAGCCTTTAGCGCTACGTTTGGGATGCCATCAGGACCTGGGGCTTTCCTGTCTCCCAACTTTCTTAGTGCTTGCAGCACTTCAACTGTGGTTACCACTGGGAAGCCAGCGGCGCCTGTGGGTGGATCGGTGGATTCCAACGTGTCACCCACTGGGAAAAGTGCTGCAACCACCACCTCGCCGATCAGCGTTGGGTCAGATGGCTGTGGAGGCTGTGGTCCTTTCACCGAGCTCATCACTAACTTGTAGGCCTTACCCCAGGGATCAGTGTGTGTGTGTGTGTGTGTGTGTGTGTGTGTGTGTGTGTGTGTGTGTGTGTGTGTGTGTGTATTTCCGACATGATGCTGTTGGGTATAAGACGAAAATAAACACCTGCCTTGAAGGCTTAATTTAGTCGTGCCAAGCAACAGGATTAATGAGTGACATTTGGATGCTGTTATGAGGCAAATAGAAGAAAAAATAAATCAATCATTCAAGTAAAAAAGTTTCATAGATTTTCAAAAGATTGCATATAGATGAGTTAGGATGGGACAGACAAGTCACTCGACACGAGGCCCGGAGGCTTTACGCCCTAATGTGAAATCCTAGTGGGGATTCTGCATCCTTTGGAGCATTTACCTCATTAACAAAATATTCTTATTTAATTGTAAAAAGTAATTTGTCCGTTTCGTTTTGAAGCATGGCTAGAAGAAAATCCATTTGATTTTCTAAATCGTGGGTTAGTGTGAATAAATTGACGACTTGCTCTATTTTGTGGCTTGTGATAGTTTGGTTGAAGGCTTTAGGGGCAGAGTGCCCTACGACAACTTTCGATACGGAATCGATTACGATTGTGGTCTGAGACCTCTAAGAAGTCATGCATTGTTGGTCATGGATTTTTCTGGGATGTGGATCTTGGAGCGGTACTCATCTTATAGACATTTGATACATGTTTTGGCATACATTCAACGTTTTGTACAGAATTGTCGTATAAGGAAAGTAGGTCGTTTGGTATTTTAAATAAATAGAGTTAAGCTAATCAATTGTCTTATATCGTATGAGTAGTTTGCTTTGTCTAGATGCACTTCTCCATGCTACGGAGGATTAAAGGGCTCTATCTGTTGGAAAATGAATCATACAGATAGATAACGTGAGACATTATTCCCTTAAACCAGACACATCCATAAATCTTGCCTTATTAATATATTTTTAAAAGTTTAGTAGTTCGTTGCAACCATACATGTAATTTCTTTTCATGATGGCACATAACTTACACTGAAACATGTGAGAAATCTGCTGAGACTTAACATCATGGGTCTGTGGACCACTCTATGCCAGCCATGCCAGCCGTTTATTTTATTTGTCTGTAATGTTTCATAGATCTTTAAGATTGACAAAACTTTCTTACGATTCTTACTATAGAATCTTATAAATCTTAGTGGTAAATAAAGGATCTTGAATTTTCTTTAAATTAATAATTCTTTCCATATTTCATTCTACATATGTCTGATATCTCTTTCAACAATACACATACTCGTACATATTTGGTTTAGTATTTCTTTTATTGTATTATTGAACAATGTATTGTATTATGTATAACCATTTAAATGATTGAATTGACAATTGCATTGGGCGTAGCAATTTGCAATTTAATAACAACAGAAAACAGAAAGGTTATAAGTTTTTTTTTTATTTTATTAGATTCATATTTCCCCTGTAGTTGCTATTTCCTCCCTAAGTATTTGTTTTGCTATGTCAGTATGAAGAAGAAAATAGCAGATATTTTCGAATGCACTTCATCCAGACTCATTACATGTCAGAAAAGTGAGGCACTTATTTTCCACCTTCAATTCCTTCCTCCAACTCCACCTACTTTGTTGCTTCCTTTACGACAATTGTTCTGGTGCCTTTTGTTGCACAAGAACGACAACAACAGCAACGACAATGACAATGACGATGGTAACAACAATGAGGAAGATGATGATGACGAGGTACCATAAGGAGACTCAAATTACTGTTATTAAAAATGTGCTAAAGCAAAAACCAAAGAAATTAAAAAGAATAAAAAAAAAAAAAACGAACGTAGAAATGAATGGGCGAACAACTGAAAATAACCTAACAGAGAAACAGAAGATACTTTTAGTCTGTCCCTCGTCCATCTGTTCATCGCAGGCAGCAGAAGCGCATTAGCAGAAGATTCCAGCAATAAAAACAACTGATGAGTTTTATTTTGTGCAGTGATGTGTCACTCCCTGCCTGCCTGTCAGTGTGTGTGTGTGTGTATCTGTGTGTTTCAGACTATTTAAGTAACTGAGTGTTTTTGTGTGTTGTTTCTCTGTCTGTCTGTCTGCCTGCTTGTATTTGTGTTGTTTGCGAAAGGGGTGCGGATTTAATTCATTTTTTATTGTTTCACATATTTTTATATTTTTTTTCCTTATTTTCTTTTCCTAAAATATATAATCCGCATACCATGACAACGAGTTGAGCTACAAAATGCGAAATATATCAAATTGCTCTAGATGTGCGCAATAATATGTTACAGGTCACACCTGCCGCCAGATGACGGACTGTATGATCAATTTCATGCTGCATGCAACCAGTACACAAGCGAGCACCGACATAAAGTGCTAAATTTCCACTGACTTTGCATAAGATACTACATAGTCACACATAGATATATGCTCGTAGATATACAATCTGTAACATGCATCTGAATAAGCTAAACTTTTGTAAATGTACAATAGTAAGTATCTGTATTTGTGTATAATATCTGTGTGAGGTTAAGGGTTTATATACGCGGATGGATATCCCGCCATCACTTCTTCATTTTATATTAATGCTCCTACATCTATCGCTCGGCATTCACCACCATTCGCCATTTCATGCTTCATGTCATGCTATAATTTAGCATAAAATGTCTGTGTTGTCGAGATTAATGTATCTAATGACCTGATTTGCTGATTTACTGTAATTTCAAGCTTATAGATACACAGATACTCGTATGTACATAGAAACTTTATCTTTTTGGACCATACCTGCTGTGCTAATCACAAAGAATATAACCCAGGCAACAGCGGCAGTGGCAGCAGATATACTATATTTTATGCACATTCGACAAACCTTAAAACCCAACCAACCAACTAAGCAAAATCCTAGCAAGCAAAAAAAAAAAAAAAAAAAAAAAAGGGAAGCGAAAATGAATAAATGTGGCGCAGCAGAGTACAAACATACATTTGTACAAAACAAGAGGAAAGAAAAGAAAATCAGCGCTTTTGCAATATACTCGTATATTCACAGTAGTTTGTATTTCCAGGAAGTACTGAGAGCTGTGAGACATACAAAAAGATACATTCACTGCAGATACAAGTATTGCAGCAGCGTACTTTGTATCTAATGGTCTGCAGCGTGCAGCGGCGGCACCAAAAACAGTCAAGTCCGCCAAACGACACCAAACGAAGAATTCTTACATACAATACTTACAAACTTAGATGCTTAGATATTATATCTATGTATGTATTAAACATATCTGTGTCTGTTTCTATGTATAGAAAGCTGACTTTGCCTGTGTCCATGAGGAGTTTGTTGTCACTAAAAAAAAAAAAAAAAAAATAAAAAAAGAAACCGAAAAACATAAAAAAGAAAACAAGACATTGGAAAATACTGCGCTTTGGCGGAAATGAATTCGCAGTCATTAATCATGTTCCCAATAGGATTTCTGTGCTCTGCTGTGCTATGCCGTCTACTGTCGCCGCTGTTGCGCTTAACAATCGAGTTTTATAAAGTGTCGCTCTCTCCATCTCTCGTTATTTCACTCCCTCCATCCCTCCCTACCTCCCTACCAGCCACTCAACCGACTTGTATTGTATTGTCGAAGGCCACAACCAAGTCTTAAATAAGCAAAATCACTACATTACTTAATTCCCAACTCTATCCTTCGTGCCTCTTTATAATGAACCCAATGCCCATCCCTTGTTCTTCTCTTCTCTTATTTTATTGTTCTATTATAGCGAATCTCTAGAAAATCTTACACAGACGACGGACGATTAAAGCAGAGTAAAATGAAATGAAGGCTGCAAAAAAAACTTTGCTTAATTGTATTATTTTGTGGTCTTACGATCAAGACCAACTTAATTTTTACATAATGGACAAAACTCGACTCGTCGCGCTGATCAAGAATATATATAATTTATGGGGTCTCCGATTTCTCCGTCTGTGTGTTACAAACTTAATGACAAACTTATAATATACTACTAGTGGGCCTGGCCCGCTTCGCTGAGTGTGTTATACCTTCCTCTCAATTCCCTTTATAGTATATACCCGGCTTAGGACGGGTAGCAGAACATTTTTTCGCTGCTCTGCTAATTTCTTCAGTGATAATATTTTGTTGTTGCTTCAAAGAAGAGAACGAAGAGCGCAATAATCTTGTAGTGACTGAAAATGAATGAAATATTTGTATTATTGAATCAATTATGTATGTGTCTTCCCTGAGAAAAATCTCAAGCCATGGATTCGAAATCCAAAACAAAACCTGGGAACTTATACAAATACGCAAACAGGCAAAAGAGCAGTTAAAACCATATAGCCAACCCAATCGCGAAGTTGAACGCAGTGCGAGAAACGATAAACGAAAATGGACAGATGACCTAGCCCGGGAAGCTGAAGAAACCGCCGCAACTAACCGTAGCAGAGATTTGTACATGAAAACAAAGAAGTTACCCCAAATGAGAAACTCTTCCACCCTTCCAATAAGGACGGAGCGCTCGTTACACCGGCAGAGCTACAACTGGTCATTAGGACTCAATACTATGCAGACATGTTTTCTGAAACACCGATTGATGTTAGAAAAATACGTCAATGCACAACGCACGAGGAAAGAGCTGATATTCCAATGGATTATAATAGCATCTCTGAGATCGTAGCGGCTATAAAGTCCCTTAAAAACAACAAAGCTCCTGGGCAGGACAATATCTCGCCTGAACTACTAAAAGCAGAACCCGAAATCAGCGCAAGTAATATAGTAGTATACCCTTTAGTAGAAAGATTCTGGACCAACGGTGACCTCCCAGACGAACTCAAAGCAGGTGTGATTGTTAAAATCCCAAAGAAGGGCAACCTTACAGAATGCAAGCATTGGAGGAGCATAACCTTGCTCAGTATGATCAACAAAATAATCGCGCAAATTATAAACAAAAGACTTTCCGCTGTACTACAACCAGAACTCAGATAGGAGCAGGCAGGCTTCAGACCAAACCGTTCTTGCATCGATCACATCAACAGTCTTCGAGTTACAGTTGAGCAGTCAGTTGAGTGGAGGACCCCACTCTACCTAATCTTTATCGACTTTCAAAAAGCGTTCGACACGATACAAAGGGGTCCCATCAAAACTAATTAAACTCGTTGAGGCACTCTACACTGATGCAAGTTGTCGAATAATGCATGAACAGCTTCTGAGTGACAGAATTAAGGTGTTAGCAGGCGTGCGACAAGGCTGTGTTCTTTCACCAATGCTGTTTAACATCGTACTGGACGTCATTATGAAAACCACCACGGCACCTGGAAGCGGTATTGCTTGGGGTCTGCAAGGCCGTCTGGCGGACCTCGACTACGCAGAAGACATTTGCCTGCTCTCGCATATCTACCTTGACATGGCAACGAAAATTCAAGTAGTACAGAAAGCAGCCGCGAAAACCGGACTGGCGTTCAATATCCTGAAAACCAAAGCCATGCGTATAAGCACACAAAATACGCACAAATTTGCAATTGACGGCATTGAACTGGAGGAGGTACAATCCTTCTGCTACCTGGGCAGTGTTATCTCGCGGTTCTAACGAAGACATCAAAAGCCGATTAAAAAAGCAACGGCGGCATTCGGCTCGCTGCAAACAATTTGGAACGCATCGCACATATCACAGCGCATTAATGTCAAACCATCTTTACTAAAATATATTGGTGCGAAACGTGGAATGCTACAGCAACCGATACAAACTCACTACAAGTCTTCGTAAAACGATGTCTACGAAAAATTTTAAAAATATACTGGCCAAATATTATCTCAAACGCCGCCTTATGGGCCAGAACCCAACAAAAACCAGTACATCTAGAGATCCGTAAAAGAAAATGGAGTAGATCGGCCACGTTCTGCGCAGGGTAAGCGGTGACCTAACAAGGACCGCGATTGACTGGAACCCTCAAGGAAGCCGTAGACGAGGAAGACCAGCGAACACCTGAAGACGACTGTTAGAATTGGAAACCCGTGCCATGCGCCTTAGCTGGAATGAAGTGAAGAGACTGGCACAAAACAGACCCGAATGGAGGAAATTCGTTGTGGCCCCATGTTCCAACGTGGAACTCTAGGAATTATATTATTATTATTTATGTACATGAAAACCTTTCTAAGATTCTAAAATTCTTTAATTAGCAGTGAAAACCGTATCAAAATACGTTGCGTGGTTTAGAAGTAATCAGTACCAAACTTCTTGAAATTTCGACTTTGCTTTATACTATGAAAAGAAGATTCACTACGTGAAGAGTATAAAAAAAACCGGGGTGTGGCTGTGCCATGGACATGTATCCCCAAATATTTTTATCAGGAAACTGAATTACTGATGCACTCAATATTACAATATGTTGTATAGCGGCCACCCACTGAATAAGTTTTTCTCTTCTTTTTTCATAGAATTCATAATGGATTTATTTTCTTCTCTACAAAAACTTTGATTTTTTGTAAACCTAAATTAAATGAGTTTTTATTCTCTTGATCTGAAAGGTTAACACAAGGTTCTGACAGATTTGTGTTACAGTAAAAATCCATTTTATTTAATTTTTGTTGAATATTTTTCGAGGTTTAGTTTTTTTTTTTTTTTATTTTCTCGTTTTGCTAAAGAGAATTTATAAATAATAAATATTAAAATGATGTCTTGAATTTCCTTGTGATAGTTCATTTATTTAAGTTATGATTGGATCAAATATTGAGATATGGCTTATGGTTTTTTAATCAATAAATTTGTTTAAATTGTCAAATCTCGAGATTTGATTGTGTTTTCTAGTCTGGAACATTTTAATTTATTTTTCTATTTCTCGTTTTGTAATATTCAGACTTCTATTCAACTAACAACTTTATTTCGGTTTTTAGTTCATATTAATATTTATTTAAAATATTTATATATTTTTGTTCGTAAAATTGTATATTCTTTTTTAATTTATTATTTTACCATCGTTGTTACTCACGTCTATATTTAGTCATTTTGAAAATGGAAATAAATCTTTTTTTGTATTTATAAATGCAAGGTTTTAGTTGGTGCTCTAAATTTTGAATTATTTTTTAACAAAAATTTTATTAGTTCTCGATTGGAGATTTGATTGTATAAAAAAAAAGAAAAATAGTTATTTTATTTCAATATTTTGTAATGATCGTTGTTTTCTCCAATTCTATTTTATTTATTGATCAAATAATTTTTATTCTCTTGATATTATTTTAAAAAGTTTTTTTTTTTATTTTTGTCACGTGTTTTTTTTATAGTTGTGTAGTGTCTTGAAGTTAATTTTTATTAGATACTTTACCATCGTTGTAACTCACGTCTATATTTAGTCATTTTGAAAATGGTAAATATTTTTATAAATATTTTTGGTATTTTTGTATAGTAGAGCCATGGATTTTTTCTTTCTTGGTTTGTAAAAAAATAATTCTTTTTATTTTTTAACAAAAATTTTAATAGTTCTTGATTTGGAGACTTGATTGTATAAAAAAAAGAAAAAACAGTTGTATTTTTTTTTTTTTTCAATATTTTGTAACGATCGTTGTTTTTTCCAATTCTATTTTATTTATTGTTCGAATTATTTTAATTCTCTTATTTTCTAAAAAGTTTTTTATACTAGAGTAATGTCTTTCAGTTAATTTTTATCAGATATTTTACCATCGTCGTAACTCACGTCTATATTTAGTCATTTTGAAAATTATTTTCGATTTTATTAAAGAGCAAGTAAAAATTCTGTATTTGGATACTTTTTTGTTTAGTTTTTGTGATTTATTGATAATGGAAAATCCATACTTTTAATATTTTTTTTTATATCGTCTTGATTTAGATATATGATTTTTTATATATGATTTCGTGTCTTTTTCTTATCTAAAATTATCTTATCTGTTTAATCATTTGAGATTTTTCTGTGTTATTCATTTCCATTTTATGGGTTTTTTTTTCGTCAGCTTCTTTGTCCGACTGAGTGATGTAACCCCAATCAGGAGGCTCCAAACGCTACACTTTGGCTCTTGCTGTAATGGAGCAAGGTAGTGTAGGCATGATAAATCGAATAGTATAATTAATTAATTAATCGATTAAATGTTATTTTTCGAATTATTATTATTATTATTTTAATTAGACCTCATAATAGTATCAAAAATCGATTTTTTCGATCTAAAATTGATTCATCGAAAATGGCTTAAAATTCGAGAGTGGTTAGGCCATTTTTATTAAAATTTTTGTTGTACTTCTGGGGTCAAGTGGATGTTATTAACTATATTTGGAGTTGGTAGGCAGCGTAGATGTGGATATATATCCAGTTTTTAAATTTTTTAATATTTATTCATATGTCACAAAATATATAATATAATATGTTTTTTTTTTTTTAATTACGTTTTTTTTAAATGAGTCACTTTTCCTTTATTGTACATATGATTTGGTTGTTGTTTATAAATTATGTGGCTTCTTCTGATGGTTTCTTATGTGATATTTTACCATCGTTGTAACTCAATTAATTGTCAAATGAAATATGCCAGAGACTCGCCTATTTGCAACTAAAAGAAAATATGTAGTAGCAAATAAATAAAATACATAAGTAAAAACTATAAGAGAAAGAAGAAAGACACTTTGTGAGGGTTTATTGAAAACCCCTTTGGCATTTGTGCTTGTGTGTGCTGCATATCAAACAACAGCTGATTTCTTATCAGCAGCAGCGGTAGTAGTAACAGCAGCAGCTGTATAAAAAATCGAGGTGCTGAATAAAGAGCGTAATAATGAGAGAGGGCAAAAATTTGAGAGAGATTGAGAGTGTGAGAGAGTGTATTTTAGCGTACACTTGTTTGATGAGTACGAAATTTATGTTAGCGAAATTGCCGCTGCAATCAGTGATGCCATATATTGAGCGTTTAAATAAGCTAGATTAGCGTAAAAAATAAATTAAAAAAAGCTGAATTTTGAAGAAGAAAAAAGCTGAATAATAAGCTGTTTTATTTTAAGAAATTTGTATTGTTTTATTTTAGATTAGGTCAATTATTTGATCTATTTCATTAATCTAATTATTCGTATATTTAGACCCCGAAGTTGGAAAGCCTACAATGGCAAAATCATCGATATTTCATCTTCATACTTATCTTATCAGAGTGGACGAATGATTGCAAATGTAAAAGAAAATAAAAATAAGCTGATTTGATAAATAAAAAAGATAGAAATTCCGCTTCCTGCTTTGTTCGATTTTTTTCCGCAGTTCTACTTTAAAAAAAAAAGCTAGATCTGGAGTGGAAAACAGCTGAAATGGCAACACTGGCTGCAATAAACACGGCCATAACATCAGCAGCAGCGCCAACTACAGCGCCAACAACAGCGACGCGTCAAATGTCTACGCTTGCGTCTGTAACGTCGACGGCGGCTGGCTGCTGCTATGGCAACGACCTTCCTTATTTAATACAATATAAAATGTTCTCCTCTGCTCTTCTACTATGTATGGATGGTTGGATGAATGAATGGATGTGTGCTTGTATGACGGGTTTGTTTGTGTAGTTTGCAGTGCGGGTGATTGTGATGGATGAAGATTGCTGATACTTTCCGTAAGCTTAAATCGCTTTAGTTTTTAGTGCAGAAATTTTTGAACTTATGTTTGATGCAGCAGCAGCGGCAGCTTAAATGTTTCATTTTTACTCAATTTTTTTATATTAAAATAAGAATACATACTTAAGATTTTAGTTATTATTTTATTCTTTAAATGATAAGTTTTTAGTTTAGCAGTATTGTTTGTTTAATTTAAATTAAATAGTCCTCTTAATACATATTAATATAATAATTTGTTTTTATCCTACTTAGCATATAAAAATAATAAAATAAAAATTTCGATAAATTTTCATAAAAATTTAATTTTTTATGACGTCTAAACTTTTAGCAAAAATGAGCACGAAAACATTCAATAAGACAACAACAACTAAAAACAAATAAAACTGTAAAATGCATTTGCAACAAACACCACACACAATCCAATAACAAAAACTATAATAGCATGCTAGTGAGTGAGTGAATGAGTGAATGAGTGAGTGCTTTTTAATGTAGAGCGGCTAAGAGCGCCAACAAATTATAAACTGCTGAGAGCCAGAACACACACCTCTAAACAAAAGATTACAAAATCTTTTGAGTGGCACACACACATGTATGCCACAGAGAGTGAGTGAGTTAGTTGAGTTAGGGAATGAATGATTGAGTGTGCTCTCTACAAGTTGTATTAAATGTAAAGATGGCCGCCGACATTATTGGCGTTTTTTAGCTGAATTTGTAATGAACGACAAAAGCATCAATGCCAACAACAACAGCAACAACGATAGTATGTATACAACACTCTGTGTTGCGTTCACGAGAGAGTGGCCTTTGATGTTTTATTGTAGTAGTGAGCGAGTGTCTGTCGTGCCTTTGAATGCAATTGGCTTAGGCCGAGCAAAAGAAAAACAACAAATGATTTGTTTAGTATTATATTTTATATACTATATTGAGTCTATGTAAGTGCTGAATAGTGAGCATATAATCGTATTGTGAAAATCAGCTGTTTTTTAAATGCTTTCATATAAAAAATAAGAACAGGAAGAAGAAGTCGTTGTCGTCGCTTATTTGAAATGACGAAGCCATAGTAGATAGTCGGGCAGAAGCTAAAGACGATTACGTTGGCAGAGAAAATCATTAAAGCAGCAACAGTAGGAAAAGCAAGACTCAATTCAATTCGTTCGGACGGATCTCATAAAATTGAAAGAAAAACGTGCGTTGAGGTCTCATGTCAAAAACTTATCATATTTTAAAATATGATAAAAAAACAACAAAATATTTAGTGAAACTAAAAATAAAGGTTAACTAACTAAATATATATAAAATATATGATGATAAATAAATATATCTAAAATTTATTTAAGACAAAAAAAAAAAAAGAAAAATAATTAAATAATTGTGTTTAATAAGAAAACTGCAAAAGTGTTAAAACACAAAAATCTATTACAAAAAATCTAGAAAAAAAAAGTAATTCAAATAAGCAACAAACAACAATAAATTATTGAAATTCTTTAATGTTAAAAAAACTAACGTTAAAATCAGCTGTTTTCTTAAGTGCTCTAATACAAGTGTGTGTCAGAGTGTGTGACTCTCTCGCTTTCAGTTGTGAGTGCTGAATATCAGAGAGTGTGTGAGCAAAGACATTTCATAGTGTTTGATGTGAGTGCTTATCCTCTCATTTTTCTACAGAGAGAGTATAGTGAGTTGTGAGTTGCGAGGGTCGAGTTAGTTTATCAGCGCTTGACTAGCCTGGTTTGTTATTTTCATTTCACTGTGTTCATTCACTTCACGTTCACTGTTTTTTTGCTGGTCAATGGTAACGGACGTATACCGTGTACGTGCGCTTGATCATAAATCGAATAGACTATAAAGAACAAAATCAAATGCTAAAAGAACACACATAGCCCTTGAAGAAGTTTAAAACTAAAAGAAAAAAAAAACAAACAAACATAGATTAATTAAGAAGAAACATAAAAAGAATAAATAAACTGTAAATTAAATTTGTTGAATAAAGACTGAGTTACTTACATTTTTTAAAAATAACTAAAAACATAAATTGCAGCATAAAAACGAACTGCAAACAAATGAAAAATATATACAAAAAAAAAACAAAAAAATTAAAATAAACCAAGACTGATTAACAACTAAAAAGTAAAACAAAACAAAACATAAAAATATTAAAATTAAAGTTAAACGGTTTAAATATATACACATATGTGAATAAAAGAAGAAGAAGAAACATAAATACGGGTTCGTTAAAAATAATAATAGTAACTAAAATAAATTTAAATAATAAAACAACAAAAAACAAAAATAAGTAAAATTTAAAAATTCCGCAACTACCTGCAAAATATAAAAAAAAAAACAAAAACAAAAATAATCATATGGATTAAGGTTCCTGCTTTACAACAACAACAACCACATACAACTGGATTATATACGAAAACAACAGCAACATCATCAATAAAAAGAACAACAACTACAACCAACCACAATTTGGATTACCAGTGCCAATTTTTTTATTGAAAATTAAAAAATAAAAAAATATATATATATTTAAAAGTGAAACAAAGATAAGAAAAAGCAAAGCAAAATAGAAAAATAAATAATACAAAAATTGTGTTACCAAGTGTTTGAAAGAAACAAAAATAAAAGAAAAAACAAAAAAAAAAAAATGCTTTGAAAAATCTATTTTCATTTAAAAAATAAAAGAAAATTGTGTTCTACGAAGAAGAAGAGAGAGATTGCGGTCGATCCGCTTTTATATCCCCAATCTATCAACCAACTAACGAAACCCACCTAATTAAGTGGGCTTCATCTAAAACCCCAAAAATACCAACAACAACAATAATAATAACAACAACACCAACACCATGACTATGGCAGCTTGTTATGCAAATTATGACATGTCATCGTTATCGCACGGCATGTCTGCAGCAGCTGTGGCAGCCTTACATCAACAACAGCAACAACAGGCACAACATCTTCATCACCAACAACAGCAGCAGCAGCAGCAGCAACAACAACATTTATATCAACAACATGCTGCCCATCAACAACAATTGCTGCAACAGCAACAACAGCGTCATCATCATCATCAGCAGCAGCAGCAGCAACAACAACAACAACAGTCATCTGCAACATCAAGACATACAAACTCACATACACACCACTCCGCCGCCGCCGTTAGCCTCTCACAACAACAACAACAACAACAACAACAACAGCAGCAACAGCAACAACATACACAGCACTCCAGTGCCACATCTGTATCAGCTGTTCATGCAGCAGCAGCTGCTGCAGCGGCGGCGGCGGCAGTCAATAATAGTAGCAACAATAATAATAATAATAATAATAACAATAATAATAATAGCAACTCGAATTCGGTTGCACCTGCCGTTGTTTCAGTCACTCAGTCGAGTCGCGCCTCTGTCATTTCCTCCGCCATAGCCAACGTCACCTCACCAGCACATAAAGATTATAGCATTCCATTGCATGTCGATTGCAGTGTCGAATATGAACTGCCAAATCAACCAAAGCCACCAGCTGGACAACGTGTTGAGCCACTCCTTATGATACATCCATGTTATTTTCGTAAAATGGAATCACAACGACGTAGTCCCTTTGTCAATAATATGCATGCCACAGCACGTAGTGTGGCACAAGCCTCAGTTAGTGCATCGGCGGCGGTAGCCTCATCGATGGCAGCAGCGGCGGCAGTTTCATCAGTAACATCGTCGGTAACATCGGCGGCAAATGCTAATGTGCGACGTGCCTCAAGACAAACTCAGGTCATACAGCAACACCAAACACAACAACAACAACAACAGACACAACGACAACAACAACAGCAGCAACAGCAGGCACAATATCAGCAACTGCAACAACAACAATCAAGTCAACAACAACAACAGCAACAGCAACTTAGGTCCACTGTGGTAACAGCGAATGCACAACAGCAACAACAAATGTCACAAATGTCACAGCAGGCGCATTATCCAGTGCAACAGCAACAACAACAGCAGCAGCAGCAGCAACAACAACAACTTCATTCATCTAGTCTGGAACATGCGAGTGTTGTGCGTCGCGTTGTACATCAGCAACAACATCAGCACCACAGCCAGCAACATCAACAGCAGCAGCAACAACAACAACGCAACAGCAACAACCAAAGCCGTTTAAGCCAAAGTCAAACCAATAATAACAACAACAACAATAACACCTCCGCCTCATCAGCATCTGCGGCAGCAGCAGCTGCAGCCGCTGCCGCTGTTGCAGCAACATCCCAATGGGATCAATTGGCTGCTGCTGCTGCAATCGCAGCACGCACTGCCATGACACCCGTTGCACATGCGCATTCAGCCCAAATGCTGGCAGCACCACAGAATCTTGGCGGCTACAGTGCCAATACTGGAAGTTCTCTTAACAATAACAACAATAATAATAATAACAACAACAACAACAATAATACGACTATTTCGAACAACAACAATAAAACTCAACACTCAACAACAGGTAAACGTGATGCCATGATCTCTGGTGGTGGTAATGGCTCTGGCATCTACGGCAGTAGTGGTGGCTCCATAACCAATACAACAAACAACATGAGCATCAGCAATGCCACCGCTATGAAACAACAACACAACAGTAGTCAACATTCATCGCAACATTGTCTGTCCATGGGCGTTGGTTCACTTTGGGATCCAACAGTAATACCAATGGCAACAGTTCCTAGTAATTATCAAGCCGGTCCTGATGCAACAACACCCATGCGAGCGGCTGCAGCCGCAGCTGCAGCAGCGGTTCATGTGTCATCATCGGCTACAGATAAATTGAGTGGCAAGTATCGTCAGTACTTGCGTTCGCAAAGGATGCATCCATATTTGGCGGCAACGAATCTCTCGGCGGCCGCTGTCGCTGCAGCAAGTAATTTGGGGCAAACATTTCCACAATTTACAACGGCAACAGCAGCGGCGGCTGCAGCGGCAGCAGTTGCAGCAACGCCAACATTCCAACATCTGCAACAAATCTCTTGCTATAATGTGTGATCAAAGAACAGGACAGCAACAGTAACAACTAAGACAAGGACGACAACAACAACAAGGACTTTAACAATGACATAAACAACAACAACAACAATAATAATAGTTATGAATACTACAACAAAAACAAAGAAATATTATGGCGGTTTTACCAAGTAAACAAAAAAATAAGAAAAGAAATTTATAAACGGCAAAAATACGCTTCATTTTTCCTCCTTTCTCTCTTTAAGAAAATCGACTTCAACATACCAACAACAACAACAACAACAACATCAACAACAACAACATCAACAACAACAAAATAATGTATAAGTTGTTGTTGGTGTTGTCGTCCTCCACATGCGGAGGACCCTAAGCAACTAAAACAATAAAAATGATATATTAATAAAAAAAAAAATTTAAAAATTGTATGAAAGTCGTAAAGAGAAAGAAAGAAAGAAAGAAAATTAAAAATTATTAAAACATAAAAATAATAATTTAATTTAAAAATAAAGCTAAAAAAGAAATTGTAGTATATCTAAAACAACAACAACAACAACAACAAAAAATGCAAACTATTGTAGTGATATTTGTTATAAAATAATTTAGTAATTAATTTATAAATTATAAATAAAAAAAGAAAAATACAATAATTATTATCATATTATTAATAATAATTAAAAAAAATTAATTTAAAAAATAAAAGAAAATTAAAATGCAAAGAAAATGCAGAAAAATTATGAATATTTTGATTGCTATGAAATGAAATTGAAGAAAAATATGATGGAAAAAAATAATAAAAAAAAAAATTAAAATTGAATTCTGAAAAATTTTTGAATAAAATATTCAAAATTATGCAGAGATAAATTTTGAAACATAAAAACCAAAATTCCAAAAAAATGTGTGTTGTTTATTTTATTTATAACATAAGTACATACATTTTTACTATACATTTCTACTCCCCCCATTGTCCACACAAGAGAAAAACAAGCGAAGAAGTTATGTACGAGTATGTTGAGATAATAAGTAAGAATGATATGTTTAGGAAAGAAAATGAAGAAATTGCAGAAAAATCTCTTACAGTTTTCAAAGAAATAAAGATAAAAAAATGAAATCTTATCTATGATGGAATGAAAGAAGTGTTCAAAGTCAAAAAGTTTATTGTTTGTTATTCTTTTGTATCTTCTCCATGCATTGTGTGTCCTTTCTAAACAAAAAAAAAAAAGAAAAACAAAAAAAAAAAAAAAGAAAAGAAAAGAAGAAAACTATAAAAACACATATCCATGTGTCTATTTGAAAGTGTCTCTTCATGTGTGTAAGTGTGTGTGTCTGTGTGTGTGTGTGTGAGAAAAACAAAATCAATACAAAATATCCCCATCTACTTATTATGTATGAAATAGCGACGGCAACTGTTTTTTTTTGTCTCTTTGAAAATGTTTGCCGACGGCATTTTTCAAATCTAAGGAATGAGATTTTTACTTGCGGCTAACCATGGTTTCGTTTTATGCTTACTGACTGATTCCATCCCCCTCATACAACACTTGGCTACTACCACAACGAACACCACCACCACCACCACACCACCACCAGAAGTTTACATTTCTAAACTTTACCCTTGTTGTTAGAAACAACATTAACACATTTTAGATACTTTGTGAAGTGAATTTATTTTCGATTTTCCTCGTTTTTTTTTTTCTTTTTTGCCATATCACACAACTTGAGGTTTGGTTTGGTTTGGTTTGTATTTTTTTTTTTTTTTGCATTTAGTCTGTCGGTTTGTGTGATTGATTGTTGTCATTGATTGAAGACCTGTGATTGATTAGTTTAAGTATTTGTCAGTGTGTTGGTGTATACTTTAGAAGAAGAAGCTTTTCAGTTTTTTATTGTTGTTACATGTTTCTTTTCTCCTCTAGACGCATGCGCTTTTATAAAGAAAAAGAAAAAAAGAAAAAAAAAAAAAATGTGCACCACAAACCAAAAATATGTGGGTTTTCTTTTCAAATTATAGTAAATTGAAGAACTTTAAGGGTTTCTCACGCGTCAAATGAAATTGAGATACTTTTTTTGCCCCCACCATTCCATGCCATACAGTTGTTGGTTTTATTTTTTAAACATACTACGAGTACAATGACGCCTACTCGAAATGCAATTAACGTCAATCAAATAATGAATGCTAAATTAAATTGACTCAACCTTGTCACGAAAGCAAATGAGTAGAAAAGGAATCAATATAAGTACACATAGTACAGTATAGTATAGTAATAAAACAAAAAAAAACATTTGCATGTTTCAGGGTAAAATAATAAAAACATGAATAATCAGCATTAAATTAAATTCACTCATTCGCCCATCATTTTTGATTTTAATTTATTTAGAAAACTAAGGAAAATTAAGCCAATAGCAACTTAACTATAGTACATACTCGTACATATGTATATCTGTTTTATTATTTCTAAAAAACATTCCTTACTTTTAACATAATACGAGTAGTATTAACCAACCCTCTTTACTTTACTTTACGTTACTTTCAATCATTTTTATCCCAAGAATCTATCCACCACATAGTTGTCTTGAATTCATAATGATCTCATACAAATCTCAAAGCAATACAGGTAACAAACAACAAATTCTATAAATCATTCCATTGATTTCTATAGAAAAACAGACACAGTTGATGATAGACAAAGAAAACTAACAGAATGACTGACTGACTGACTGACTATGTTGGATTGTCGGGTTTGGTTCCTGTTAGTCTGGGGATTCATTTGGGTTAAGCTCATTGAACACAATAAACTGGATAAACGTGATTGAAAAAAAAGTTTATTGTTTATTGTCTTCCGACGAATAATAGTACAATACAAATTGTATTTATGGTATGCATTCATTTAAAATATTTTAGGGTTCTAGATCGACAGATTTTTATAAAGAATTCATTAACTAAGAATGAATAATAACCATATGGGATTGAAGGTTATTCAAAAGCTATAGATAATGTTTTGCAACAGATTTAAATTAACAATTACGAGTATAAACAGGTTTCGTTTTTCTTTTATCCAGAAGTTGGACAAAAGAAATTCTATTCATATGAAAGTGAAAAGTACATACAACAATTGTTTGATTATGAAAAAGGAGAATCTTTTTTAGTCATACTATAAAAAAATATGTATTTCCTTCAAAATATTTTGCTGGAGAAGCTTTGTATTCTCAAGTGCAAATGCAAAACTAAACTCATTAGCTTTAAACTGAAAGATAAAAACATTTTAGACTGTGAACCTTTGATTTTGAAGGTCTCTCCTCATCATGCCAAGTATTCCATGAACTCATTTAATATCAGTCTTAAGTTGAGTCTGGCTGAAAACATTAGTAGGGCCAAGTCTTTTAATATATCTAAACATTTTTTAAAACAAAATACCCATCCTTGTCTGTCTGTCTGTCTGTCTGTTTGACTTAAAGAAACAGCCAAAAAATCTAAAAAAAAAAAATAAATAAAAAAGAGTGAGGTGTGTAAGTGAAATGCATATAAAGCTTAGAGAAATCTTTATTCCTGAGATTAAATGTGTCTCTCATGATCTTGAAGTTTTAATTATGAAATGGGAGATATGATTATTAAATATTACTCGTATGTATTTATACAATTAACTTTGTTCACTTATTCACTTAAAATGATCAATTGAATCTTGAACTATGTATAAAAGTCTAAAGGTCTTAAGAGGCTTTGTGTTCTTGAAAAATATTATTACATATAATAGAAATCTCTTTTGTATTGAATGACGTCTTTTCATATTAAAAGTCTTGACTAAGGCAGCAATAATGTTGGAAAGATTAGTTTATTTACCATATACATTTAATGATTTTTCATTCTATGAAGATTCTTAAATATTTCACTTGATTTCATTTAGGTTCTTTATTTTATTTTTTTTTTTTTTTTATATTTTTTTTCATATCAACAACAAGAGAGAAACGACTTCCTGCAGTTAAGTTTAAATCAAACAAAAATGTGTTTTGATAAAAAAAAAAAAAAAAAAAACAACCATAAATAAAAGTAAATAAAATAAATTATAATCAAATGATTCACACGAGTTTTCAATTTAAATTTTTATTCAAATAAAAGAAATGACCTTATTTGCACAACTGATTAGAGAGTGAAGAGGAGATACAATCAGGAAATTTATTTTATGATTTCTTTATTTGCTAAACTGATGATTTCATTGTGAATAATAAATTCATAAAAAAAAAAAAAAAAAAAATATTGTCTGCATAAAAATTTCCTAAAATATACAAAGATACAACAAACATACACACACACACACACACACATTTGTATATGTAAAATATCAGGTCACAAATAGACAATTTTGGTTTAAATTTCTAAATTTGATTGATGTGATGCTTTGTGATGAGACACTTAGTCACTTCTTTTATAACTTTTTCTTTAATGCTAAGCAAAAAAAAACAAAAAAGAAAAAAGGCGACGATGACGACGACTAGATTGCTAGAATAGTCCAAATCATCAGATCATTTTGTTCTTGAAATTTCATAAAGTCATAATGAAATTTTATATTTCACAACCTTCAGATACATATAGACAGACAGACAGACAGACAGACAGACAGACAAACGAATAGACATCACAACACATCAAGAAGCCATATGACGCCTAAAACTATTAACATTGAAAGGCAATAAAATTATAAAAATTTCTAATTCCAACGAACTTTCAAAATTACACACATATTTTTGTTGATTATTATTAAGATTATTTATTATTATACTACATACTCGTTTGTATATGACTTGATGATGGAGTACTTACTTTTTGCTAGCTTGATTGCTTTCATTATTATTGGGTGTTGGTTGCCATTGATCTGATATTCATAAATGATATGCGTGTGTGTGTGTGTGTGTGTCTATAGAAAAGATTAGCAATTTGGACTGGGCTGGTCTCGTCTCGTCTGGTCTGGTGTGGTGTGGTGTGGTCTGGTCTATATGTTCATATCTGTCTCTAGGTCGATTTTTGTATTATTTCTGAACTGGTCACGATCAAGGAGTGGGGGTGTTTTTATACTACGATATAACATAAATGATACAACACACAAATGAAACAATTTGAATTCGATTTATATTCAATTGAAAAATCGAAATAAATTACACTGGGAAATGATAATCGATTGTTGATTGATTCAATGAATTCAGAATAAATGACTGACTGACTAAATACTCGTAAATAAATAAATAAATGAATGAATGTCAGCTGATCGATTTCATTATAATTGCTTTTGATATTTTACATTTTGGAAAGTACAGAAAATTTTGAAAGCTTTTAGAATTTCAATATTTTAATTAGAAAAAAAAAAATAATAAAATGGAAGAGAGTTTGATTATCTTTTATCAATCAATAAATTCCAACAAATTGAAATACTTTTTAACACAATAAATCATGAATGAATCCCTTTGTTTTCTGTTTCAGAATCTACTTAACAAAATAATAAATTAAATTAAAATTAACTAAATGAGGTAAAAAAAGCTTTTAACACACATCAAGGCAAATGTTTAATAAGCAAAAACTTGGTTAGCAACATACTACTAATTAACAAGAAAACGAACAAAAAAAAAAAAAACAAAAAACTTTTGTAATATAAACGTCATCAAAATTAAAGCGCGTTTTTCTTTATAAAATATTTTTTAATAATATACGAACCCCCTGCGGAAATCGTCCAACAAAACTACTCGGGCAAAAACAAAGTAACAACATTCAATAGTCAACCTACCAGCAACAACCCTAAGGTTTTGGATGCAAGAAAAGTTTGAAGGGTAGACAAGAGCCCAAGTGTAACAACATAAATTATTGTAGTTTGCTGCTTGTAGTAGTGTCTTTGGGTAATCAAAAAATAAAAATAAAATAAAAACCCAGGCAAACCAGACAAACGGACTGATAGACAAATGAATAGACAAACAGACAAACAGACAGACAGACAGACAAATAAGCAAACAGGCAGTAAAAATACAAACAGACATAAACTTACAATGAGATAAAGCAATCGTCTGTCTGACTATTTGTCCCACTATCTGTCTTTCTGTCTGTTGAGTTGTTAATTCAGTTGGTTATACGAGTATACACACTGAGTCAAAGTCGGAAACTAGTTTTTTGCGTGTTTAATTATTTAATTTTTATTTAAAAAACAAAAACGATTTTCTTATTGAATGAAATACTATATTTTTTTAATGGGATTTCATTGAATATATGATACTACATATAACATTTTTGGGGTCAAATCTTTGTCACACACATTACAATAATAATAATAATAATAATAATAATAATAAAAATCAGAAAATCAGAAAATCAGAAAATAAATGATCAAATTGTTGTGTCTTATAAAAATATGTAAATATTTACACACGAGTATTATTTAATCAGGGAAGTGACCTAAAAATATTTGATTAAATGTGATGGGACCAAATGCAATCTCTCTACTACATACTATGTAGTATCTCAAACTAAGCAGAGATCATCTGTCTCACTGCTATCAAAATTGTGTGTTTTTTTTTTTTTTTTTTTTTTTTTTTAATTTATCATATTCACTTACATACGAGTAATTTTATAAAATGAAGTAATTTTCCTTTTTAACTTTAAAACTAATATTTTACTTTCAATTTTGGACGAAGAGTTGTAGTTTTTATCATGATTTCCTTCTTGTTAATAAAGTTTTTCCAAGTTAAATTTGAATTTATCTCTAAATTTGTTGTATGTATTCGTATTTCTTTCTTTCGTTTTTGTGTATTTGATTTGAAAAGACTTACGGTTAGAGATACTTGTAATTTGTATGTATGTCTATGTAGTACGAGTATATCTTGTCTATGTGCCTTGTTTCATGGCTAACACTTCATTCATTCACTTTACGCTATGTTGCTTTGCTTGCTTGCTTGCTGCCTTTTTACTCAATTTCCACACGCTTCACGCGCTTTGAATTTTGTAGACCAACGACAAACAGACAAACAGTCAGACAGACAGACAGACAAACAGACAAGTAGCTAACACTTTGCTCCAAATGTTGTACATACGTACATATATTTTTTCAAGTCAAGATGATGTTAAAGATGTTTATGATGTTGATGTTGATGAAGATTTAGTCTATGATGAGAATTTGTTGAAGTATGGGGCTGAGGATGATGATGATGATGATGATGAACACATTGTTCAAGACACGATGATAAATTTTCATGGTGACTAAACGCCGCATATTATTTTAATTAATTAATTAATTAAAATGTTGTTGAAGTTGGTATTGCAAATTTTTGATTTCATTCCATGTGATTTTTTATCGTTTTAAATTTAGTTTTTATTTTTATTTTTCTATTTTAATTTAATTTCTCTTTTATTTCATTTTATAAAATTTTATCATTTTTTATTCATTATTTTTATTCAACCACGCAACCAATTCTCCAACAACCACCAACCTCTGTTAATGACATATATATTTTTATGACTTTTATTGCCTTTTGCTAATTTTCTTTTTATGACTCAAAACTAAGAAAAAAAAAAAAAATGGAAAGAAATTGAATAAATATTTAAATTAATATGCATGAAAATTAAAAGGAGAAGAAAAAACACAAAATTAACACGGACTTGAATTAATTAGTAGTTAGTCGAAAAAAAAAAAAAAAAAAATTAAAATATATTTAGAGATACACAAAAGATACCATGGCTAACTAACAACGACAAACTAATACGAGTATAATATATTATTAGTATATATATATGACTAATGCATATAAACATGAGATTATACATTGTATATCTAGGAGATTATCTATTATACTACTATCTATCTCGTATATAATGATTTAGATACATAGATACAAACATATATCACATGTATGTACGTATATACATATGAAGGCACGACGAGTATATAAAAAATTCCAATATAATCAGCTTTATTAAATATAAAAAAACAAATTAGAATAACTTAATTGATTAATGAATGAAACGACGACGATGATGGTGATGATGAGTATGAGGATGATGAAGAAGATGAAGAAGATGATGATTGAAAAAATATATGTTGCTTTAATCATGAGGTCAAGAATTTTTATAAAAACATTAAAAAAATATATATAATAAAAATAAATTATAAAAATTTAATAGGCAAAATTTTAAATGCTGATTAACTAAAAAAATTACTGAAATGTTATAAGAAATAAAAAAATCTCCAAACAAAAAATCTCATAAAAAAAACGAATTTTGACATGAAGAAGAAAATTAATGCAAAAGAGCAAAGTTTTTTTTGATTAGAAGATTAAATTTTTATGATTATTTAATCTTTATCTGTTTCTTTAATTATTTTATTTTGTTGAACATGGTTCACAATTAACAGTTTGCAAAATTTTGAGTTTGATCATAGAATAAATACCCTTCACATTAACATTTAAATGTTATTTATGTATATTAAACGGATGAGTTTTTCTATCAAAACTTAAATGTAAAAAATCAAAACTATAAATATTATAAAACAAAATCCACAGCCGAGTCTGTCTGTCTGTCTGTATAAACGTGATAAACTCAAAAACTATCGAACGGATTTTCAAAGGGTTTTTACTAATAAACGAAGTGATTCATGAGGAAGGTTTAGGAAAAAGGTAATTCTAAAATCATGAAAGGAACAGTCGAAAAATCTAAAAAAAAAAAAAACTTTGAGAAATATTTTAAAAGCAATCAAGTCGCCTTCAAACACAAACATCTCATCAGATTGTAAGAAGTTTAACAGATTTAAAGAAGATTTTCATAAAATAGCAAATTCAACTACATGATTTTACTTAGTGTGAAGGATATAAAACGAAATATCATGACTTCCTATTTTAAATGTTTGCCATATACAAAGTAGTCTTGTTTATATCTGATCATAACATTTGTCAAATTTCTCATGCCACATGCCATTAGTCTTCACTTTATTGGCTTAAGATGTTAACACTATGATGATGATGATGTTGAAAATGTATTTTGCCATGTCTTCATAGACCTTGTTTAATTTCCTGAAGTCATTAAAAAGAAGAAAAAAAAAAAAAAAAAAAAAACCAAAAAAGACAAGAAAGTGAAAAACAAAAACAAATTAAGAAAATAATAATACGTTTTTTGTAAAATCCTCAGAAATAGTATCACACCGAAGATTGTTGATTTAAGCTAATGTTTATTTCCAAGAACTTTTAATTCACAAGCGTTTTTTTAATATCATCTTCCTTTCCAGAGCAGCAAGCTGTTTTGCAGATACTTTTCTATCTTTTCTACAATATAATTTTTTTCTTCTGTTGTTTTCTTTTTCTTAAGACGAAATTAATTACTAATCAAGTGCTAATGCCTTCTGCGCATTGTTTTCAAGATTTCTATTATATTCATGCAACACACACACACACACACACACACAGAGTGAAATACAAAAGAATAACATGAAAAACGTGATTTGTCTGTATCTCTACTTACTTTTCACTGACAGTCTTTTTTTTTAGACCTAAGAAGCATTTGGTCGAAGTCTTTATGGCTTTGAATATATGATTATATGTATATGTTATAAAAACAAAAAAAAAACAAAAAAAAAAATATAATGAAAAATTATAAAGCAAAACTTATGCCAAAAGAATTTAAAAGAAAAATGTAATTTATGTAAAATAATAAACGGAAATAATTAAAAAAAATCTTGCATTTAGTGCGGGTCGCTAGATGAATAAGCAGATAAAACTGTCTTTAGGTCACTACAAATGAATATATTGATACAATACTTTTTTTATTGAATAACAAACAGCACCACACTGTGACACAATGACAGAATACAATAGACTTTTTTTGAAATACTCGTAATTAGTTAGCAAAACCATTTAAAATAAAAAAAATTAATTAAACATTTTGGCAAAAAGAAAAGAAAAGAAAAGAAAAGAAAAGAAAAGAAAAGAAAAGAAAAGAAAAGAAAAGAAAAGAAAAGAAAAGAAGAGAAGAGAAAAATTTAACTAAAAAATTATGAAATTATATTCTAAATATCTGAAAATAAGAAAACAAAAATAAAAGGAAAGCATTAACGCTTAGTTGCCTATGAGCGCATACCATAAACTAAACTATTTGAATATTAGTGAAACAACAAATGATAAATTACTTACTCTTAAAGAAAAATCAGTGAAAACCGAGGGATAAACCAACAATACACTCAATAAAATATAGTGAAACAAAATAATAAGAATTAAAAATATATAACTTAGATTCCATATATACACACATTCTGATATCATAGATACCACTATATACAATGCATATAGATACACTATATATATACAGCTACTCATTCAAATAATTTAAAAAAAAAAAATACAATATACATTTACATATATACATACTTACATATTATATACAAACAAACAAATTAAAGCTTTGGCGCATAACCTTATATTTAGACAAAAAAAAAAAAAAAATCTAAATGAGAACAAAATCTATAATATAAAGGATTGGGTTTTACTAAGAAATTAGATTCATATTGAAAGATCAAAAATATAATGCAATGAAATATTCAAAGCCAATTTGCCAATGCAAATAAATATACATATACTATTTGAATGCAATGATGAAGGATAAAACAATGAAAGAAATTTACGATATAATCGGAAAATAATAACAAAACTGAAGTCAAAAGTTTACAAATGTTTGGGATTGCCATACAATTTTGACACATATATGGTTTTCCTGATTTCAATGATGTTTGTGTGTGGTTATAAACCGGCATTCAGGATATTTCTTGACTCCTGACTTCTCTAATAAGATTTACCAGTATTTCTAGATCTTTACGGATATTTGTTTGTAATTAGGATCATGTGACTCAATAGTCATATACAGATTATGCTTATAAGCCATGTTTTAAGTAATCAACGATACATGAAAATTTCATGATTTAAGCTATAGGAAGTTTTAAAAATATTATTTCTAAATTCTGATCTTATCCTGCTTTTTAAAAAATGATAATGGCTAAACTTATATCAAACACATACTTATTTTGTGAATGGGAAAATGGATACCAAATATTTTACTCTTCTGAAGTTATCTGTACATACGAGTATAAGGAATCAAGAATCAGAACATGTCTGATAAGATATAATTTTTCTTTCAGTGTTTTACCGACAACAACAAAAACAAAACAAAAATTATTCACAATTGTGACTTACACTGCTAAAAATCATAGAATCATATTAAATAAAATTAAAAATAAAAATGCTAAAAGAAATTATGACAAAATAAATTTTATATTAAGAAATCAGCAGATATTTAGAATTAAAATCAACAACAACAATAATTACAACAGCAACAACGATGAGAAGAATAATAAAATCCTAACTATGCAGAAAAAAATTAAAATATAAAATTATGTAAAATAAAACAAAAAAACTGCGTACATTAAATATAAAATTAATAGTAATAACAATAATAAAAAATATAAAAAAAAAATAAAAAAAAATCGCTGTGAAAAACATTTTAAATTTGCAATTAATTTATTTGACGAAAGCTAAAAAACCCCAAAAACAAAAATCAGCTTAACAATAAATTCTGTAATTATTTTGATCATCAGCAAAAAAAAATGTATTATTTATTTGTGTAATTAAAATTATTGTAAAAAGTTAAAAAAACAAAAAAATAAAAATAATATAAAGCAACAAAAGTTTATAAATTAATAAAAGCAACACATTAATAAACTTAAATTATATAAAATATTAATTTCGATAATTAGCTAAATAAAAAGAAAAAAAAAAAACGCAAAGTTTTTGCTTAATAAAAGAATTTATAAAACAAAAACTTTTGATTTATGATTTTTATAGGATTTGTGATTTTTTATTTGTTTATGAAAATAAATTTTAGCTGTCGCTTTTTTGAATTAAAAAAATACATAAAATGGGGGATTATATTTAATAAATTCATTTAATTATCGATTTATTTATGTATTTGCTTATTGAGTTTATTTAGATTCATAGACACACACACACACACACACACACACACATCTACACAAATCTTTATACATAAACATTTAAATGTGATAGTAGTTTATTACTCAATTAATTGAATTATTATTTATTGATTTAAATAATAATTGGCTTCGCTTTTAGTTTCAACTTATTTTCTCTTTTTTATTTCCAATTTTTTAGTTACTCCACATATTCTGATCAAGGAAAATGTTGTATTTTTTTAAACATACAAAAAATTAATAAATTTTTAATGCATAAATAAAAATTAATTATTTATTGATTGCTAAAATGTACGCAAATGAAAAACATACAAAAAGAAACACAAAATAAAAAACTAATACAACAAATGAATGAAAAACAAAAACACTGTAATATATTTAGAATTTAATTAAATGCATAAAATAAAATAAATTAAGAAAATACCAACTAAAATATATTTAGTTATATAAACAGAAAAATATAAACTAAAAATATTATATTAATTATAACTTTGTAGAATAATAAACAAAATGCAAGCAGGAAATACAATATTATGAATAAAATAAAAGAAAATTATTGATTTCAATAATAAACTATAATAATTTAAAAGGGGAAACATAAATACTTGATTTAACACAAAATAAGAAGCAAGTAACAGATAAATGATAAAAAAATAAAAACTGCAACAATAACAACAATTGTGTATTACAATAATAAAAAGATATTACGCAAATTAATTAATATTAATTTGACTGAAAATAAAAACTTAAACAAATGCATTTCTTTTAATTAAAAACTTTGGAAGTTAGTCCTGAGAAGTCCACACACATCACATTCACATCTCCTCCAATACTCATAAACGCGGATATCATTTCAAGGTGAAGTATCTGCACCTGAACCTTAACAGGCGTCTCACCTGGCAACCTCATATCAAAACCAAAAAAAAAAAAAAGCAATTGGATCTGAAGCTTCTAAGGATGATTTGACTCCTCAGCTCGAAATTAAAGCTGAACCCAGGTAATTTTTCGGGGCAAAATCTCGAAATTCTTCAGAGATTCCAATCCAAACTGCTGCGTCGTCTAACCTACAAATTACATAATTTTATTTATTTTTTTTTATTTTTATTTAATTGAATTAATGTCGTCCTAACAATCTTAATCATTTAATCATATTACTTAATGTGTTCTTAATCTTCAATTCCTTATCAAAACATAAGAAGCTATAAAATACACATTCACTTTATAATAAGAATACAAATTTATTGCTTAAAACTGAATATTAAAAATCCCTAAACGAGTTGTGACCTCGTAAACACTACATTTTGTTACTCTGAAATCCTTAGCATTAAAAGCAATTCGAACTTAATTGTTTCATGCCAATTTTAATTACTAAATTCCATGAAAAGTTTAATTTCATTAATTTTAGATAGAATTAAATTTATGCGATTTTAAACTGAATTTGTTACTTTCCAAAAGTGAAAAGTTTACTTGTTTGAAACAAAGGTGTGGACAGTAAGGCAAATTATCAAAATGATGAGAATACTATTTTATGATATGATTGGATACAATTGATTTATTTTTAATCAAGGACATCGATGATATTTTTTCTAAACATTGTTTAGAAATTGACGCCAGAAATAAATCATCATCAGCTCGCCCTAAAAAAAAAAAATTTAACAATAAAAACATCGCAACAATATTCAAAGCAATGTGTGTATTGTGTGTCCCCATTATTTCTAATTGTTTCAATAGACCCAAAAATTTGCCAATGAAAAAATTGCAAATGACTTTTAAAGAAAGCAATTCAATGTACAAGTATAATACTTGATTTTTTAATACTTAAAATAAGCTTTTATTCTAGGAAAATGTTACATTAAAAATCAACTGGCTGGGGTTTTTTTTCTGTAATTGAAATGATTATTGCGTGCTGAGTGAATCAAAAATCATTGTATTGGGAATGTATTATCAAGGTATGACAAATTTTATCAATTATATTAATTTTTTTTTATTTATTATTTTTTCATTGTAATTACAAAAGTTCTAAGAAGCATTCTGATTGTGGATTCATTGATTAAATAAAAAAAAAAAAACAAATTTGAAGAAAATTGAATTTTAAACATTTACAGGAATTTACTTTATTTAAACTTATCTATATTCAGTTAAAAATTTTATGAAGAATTTCTGATTTATAGACCCAGCGTACTATTAGAAGACAGAACTGACCTACATTCAAAAAGCTTAGTTTGTCCCTGATCTATTTTGATACTCACTATTGACTATACAATATAGAATTTCTATATAGTTTTGAATTACAAACGATATTTCATAAGTGGATAATTGTTAAAATGTTAAGAAAAGTCTTCAAGAAAGTTGAATTTCTCTGCAATAAAGGAAATGGAGAACAAAGTAAAAGTTTACATTTTATTCTAAGATCTACTGCAATTTAAAACTTTTCATTGTCTATCAAGTGAAGGCCCTCTTAACTGTATAGAAATTTAAAATTTAAAATACTTTTCAATGTTTGAAGTTCGTTTTTTTAAAATATTTTATATTAAACATAAACATTGATGATAATTTCAAAGTTTTCAAAAGGTCAAATCACTTTATGCTAAAACTCTTAGGAATAGTAGCGACTCATAATATAAACGTTTCTAACAAAATTGAGGAAAATTTTCAATGGCTTGTGAACAAGAAAATTACTAATTAAGATAAGAGGAAATGACTGTAGCCCACCCACGTTCACAGACTACTGTCTATCTGCCTAGATGAATGACTAACTGACAGTTTAACATGTAGTATAAAACACAAAGATACAAGAAAATAAAACAAATAATATAAAAATATTTATTTTGTTTTTTGAAATCATTAAAAAAGAAAAAGAAAAATATACAAGAAATCAATAAAATATACAAATATAAAAAAAGCTACGCAAATAATTAAAATATTTGAAATAGTTTAAAATTTGTTGTACGAGTATTTTTTGCTTTTGCTATTGCCATGGGTATTTCATCTTTAAGTCGTTTATAGTTTGTATGTATATTGTATCTTTTAGACAGTCTCAGTCTCCTCATTTTAAGACTCGAGACTTTTTAATGAGCAAACATGAGATACATATTTTTTTTTTTTTTTTTAAATTTTTTTATTTCTTGTTCACATTTTATGTTTATTTTCACAGACAAACAAGAAATGAATGAGAAATGGCAATACATGGTAGAAGAAGGAGAAGAAGAAGGGGGATAAATATAAATGAAAAAATAATTTAAATAGAAATAAGTATAATAAAATTCAAACGTTCAAATGCGTCGTCGTTGTCCGTTGTCCATAGTTGTTGGGTCTTGTACGAGTATATTTTATAATTTTGATGATTTTCTTGCTTGTGTTATTTGTTAATAGCTTCACGCATTTTGCTTGAATAAAAAACATTGAAAAAAAAAAAAAAATTCTGAATAAAATCAATGAAAAGAAACGCTAACTTTAGTCTTACTAATGTTTAAATACACTTTACATAAGTTATTCTATTGTTTATTTGATTAGTGATATAATGATGAATCAATAAATTGATTATTTTTTCTATTAATTTTTACGAGTATAAATGAAATCATGTGTTTCATAAAACTTCTATCATAGGATTCCCTTTGATATTAATGAATAAAAAAAGTAGATTCTCGTATTTCTCTCTTCAAGAAATTTTAACTCAAAGTCTCTGGGATTGAAGGACTGAAAATTAGATGGATGACAGTCAATTAGGGAGATCCTCGGCCATTGCTACAAAAGATTGGTTCCTCTTGAAACGCTAATTCTTTTTGTATATGAAAGTATAATTTAAATGGTTTTCAAAACACTATTTGATTGAATTTACTTCAAAATTTTTAGGATTACTTCTTATTTCATGGTTCAGTCTAAATGCTACCGGTGTCTTTGAGTAGTCGTCTTATGATTATCTGTTTGAAGAAAATAGTAGATTTTTCAGGAAATTTTATCTCTAAATCTTTAAAACTGAGGGACCTGAAAATTTAGATTAATAATATCAATCTGTACTGTAAAGGGTCTAAATTTCAGTAATGCTATTTTGAAAAAAAAAAGAGAATATATCTACATATATGAAGTCATAGTTTGTAACTAAGAGACTCTTCCTTCGGTAAGTCAGATAGTTGATCGGATGGATGAATAAATGGTTTGATGATTAAATTGTTCTCTCAATTTTGATTGGGATTTCGATAAGACAGCTTCTCATTAGACAGTTTGTTTTATATAAATACATGGTGGTTATATTAAAAGTGAGAAACTCGTCTTTCGGAAAATCAGATAAATGACTGAATGGGTGGATGGATGGATGGATGAATGGACGGACTCAGTACTGTATATATTTTAAAGGTTCACCAATGTGAAGATATGCGTCACAAACAACAGACGCAAATGATGATACAACTCACACTAGTGTGAAGTGTAGTACTACTATAAAAAAGGAAAGAAATGATAGCAATAAATGATTTGGACTTGAGATGAATGAAATCATTGTGACGCAAAGTAACAAAAGCCCAAAAGCTAAAATGATGAAAAAAAAAACCAATAATGTTTTAGATACAAAGAAATGTATCTGTGTGTGCCTTTAAACAAAAACAAAAACAAAAAAAAAAACAAAAAAATACAAAATTGAGCTACTTGAATTCAGCAGACAACGACAACGACAACGACGACGACGACGGCGAATGAGACAAATGAGAAATGGCCAAATGGCCAAGAGTTTAATAAATTATAATTTATGTTTATTTTAAGGCGGTTTTTGTTTTTGTTTTGTCTTTTCAATTTTGGCTTTATTTTTCGTATGTTTTTTTTTGTTTTGTTTTGCTTTTACAAATTTCATTTAATTTTTTTTTTTTTTTTTTTTTGCTTGTTGGCAATCGATTGAGTACAAATAGTAAGAAATATAAAATACACACACTTGAGATACTCGTACATCTTAATGTTGTTGCTTAGACATTTGAATTTGAATGAGTTTCAGTAAGAAGTGAGTGAGTGTATGTTTGTGTGTGTGTGTGTGTGTGTGTGTGTGAGTATGTGAGTGCGTTGAAAAGGAAATAATCATAAAAGAAACAGAAATATAATAATAAAACAATAAAAATGTAGCGCATTAAAAAAATATATTGTAAAATAACAACAATAAGAGCAAACAACAATGAAATGAAATGAAATGAAACATACTTATGGAAGCGTGGGTTATCATTAAATTTATTTATTGTTGTTGCCAGGCCATTGAATCGCAAAAGCAATGAAAACACAAAAAAATATACAAAATACAATATCAAAAAAATCATTAAAAACAGTTTTGTCGTCGTTTGTTGTGTTCATTCTTCAATAATTTTGTTGGCTGTTTTTTTTTTGTTTTTTTTTTTTTTTATTCATCTCAACAAACACATGTCATTTTGAATTATATGCTCATGTTTGTCGTAGTTTATTATTATTATTTATTTTTTTACATTTGCCGCATTTGAGATACACTCACGAACTTATAGATACTTTAACGGCAGCGGCAGCTTCATTGGAAACGAGAAACACGAAATGCGACAAGTATCTACTACAATAAGTTTAAAGCCAAAGAGGCTCAAGAGAGTCAGTCTGTCAAAGCTAGAGGCCAGTCAAACCATGCACAACAACCTTTAGTTTTTAAACATATGTTTGGATTTTTTTTAACACTAAACTCAGATACTTGGAATTCTACTCAAAAAAAGACACACGCTTGATTGTTGTTGTTGTTGTTGTTGTTGCAGTTAATCTGTTAGACTGCCTTATAGCATAGTATCTGAAAACACTGTGTATGCTTAGCAATTTAAAATTTATCTAGACGGCACTAAATAAAAACAAAAAAAAAAAAAAAAAAAATAAAAACAAAAAAATTGTATCTATGAGTAATGATTGTTTGAACAAACTCATAGGAATTATAATAGACACTCAGACAGGGGAGACAGACAGATGGAGAGGCTGATCAGCTTTAGTATCTTATAAGCTACAATAGAATTCACGACATGATGCATAGTGCAGTATGCAGTATGATGATGATGTGTTCATGCGTGTGTGGGGTGTCTCTATTTTGTCTGTCTAAATGTCGGACAAAGTCAGCAGTGGCATTCGCATCGGCATCGGCATCGGCTTAGAGGCAATAAATGAAAAGACGACTCTGACTGACGCATATAAAAGACTCTCACTCATACTCAAACTCAGACAAATGCACACACATTCATACTATTAAAACTAAAGTGATCCTACCGCGTGGTCGTCGGCATAGTCATCGTCATTGTTATTGTATATGCGGCCACAGCCGTTTCATATCTTTGAGATACTTTAATGTGCGCCTTGTTATTTTATGTTATTGCATACTCGTATATGAAAGTCATGCGTTCATTTTACAATGAGGCCGTCGTCGCCCTGTGTGAGCATGTCTATTTGTTTGTTTGTCTGTCTGTCCACCTATCTATCTATCTATCTATCTATCTGTGTATCTGTCCTTCCTTTCATGTGCTTCATTCCCGGCATGACTACTATACTACTACTACTACTATTACACAATACAATGTTGTGCGCATATTTAGATCAATTCAAAAACAAAACATAACAAAAAAAAAAAAAAAAAAATTAAATAAATGGGCATAAAAAAACACAAAAAAAAAATTATATATTGAAAGATTTATTACACAAGGCAAATGAGTTTTTCACCGTAATTACTTAAGCATGTCTGATGCATGTGTGTGTGTGTGTGTATGTGTGTGTGTGTTTGTGTGTGTGTGAGTGATGTATCTGTATAGAGAATATGAGCATTTGGCAAAAAGGAATAATCACTCGTACAATCGCTTAAGTGGAAAATAATAATAATAAAAATCATGTGGGTTTCAAAGAATAAAATATAATTAAATAAGATAAAACAAAAATTGATAATCATGCAGATAGTAAAAATAATAGAAAATTGTGTTTTCATTGGCAAGTTTTTTTTTCCCCATTTTGTGATGAAGGTTAAGCATTCAAAATATTGTTAATTGCATGTTGTTTGGCGACGTTAATCATTTACTATGAATGACTTCTTTTGTAGCAAAAAAAAACACAAAAAAACACAAAAACTAATTAACAACATCAAAAACTGATTGATAACAAACAAAATAGAAATAAAAAAAATAATTGAAAGAAACAAGAAAATACTATTTACATACACACACGCACATATACACACACATATACACAGATACATTAATTAAGTCTAAAATTATGTTCAAAGACAAAAATACAATAGGAAAAAAATTAGGAAAAAATTCAAATAATTTTAAGGGTCAACAAAAAAACAAAAAACAAAAACAAACGTATTTATTATTAATTGATTATGTTGTTGTTAGCTTTCATTTCTGTTTTCGATTATTATAATTTATTAATATATTAAAATATCATTAAGCAATTTTGTTTCGATTTATTTTTATTTATAGATTCATCATCATTGAAAATGTTTGTTGATGTTAAACTCAATTTTAAAACTCGTGAGAATATATATATTTTTTTTTTTTGTGGAAATCAAAGTAAGTACTTACATACAATAATTAATTTTTAAGAAAAAACAAAATATGTACTTAAAAATAATTGCTTACTTAATTTGAGCATGAGGACTATATGAATATACAATAATTTCGGATAGTGAGATATTAGATGAAATAAAAAGTAGGAAATTGAATTACCAAACGCAAACATGACTTTGAATTTGATTTATGCAGATTGTCGCTTGGTTATGTTGTTGTATGGTAAAGATGGTAGAATGCTTATATAAAACCCTTTCAGCTTACATTGTAATCTATAACGAGAGATTAAATTCACCCTGTCATAGTATGTACGTATGTCTTATCAACTACAACTTCCTTCTCTCATAAATAAGTACATATAAATCAAAAGCACTAATACAATAATCAAGAACTAAATTCTTAATACTATTAACATGGAAGAGAGTTAAATCTAAGTTATAAATATGTTGAGACTATAAATTTTCACTTTAATTATCAGATAAGTGTTGAAGAATTTTTTTTTAATTTCTAGATAAAACTGTCCATAGTTTGAAGTACTGATATCCTGCTGAGAGGTTTGAAATCCCTTGAGGTTGCCAACATAAGTATTTAAAACACATGTCACTCGAACAATCTTTGTAAAAGGTTTCAATGACATGTGGATGTTGCTTTACGAGTATTTTGGACATTTATTCAACATCTTCATTATCAAATACAAAAGACCTTATTTTGAGATTCAGATTATTCTAAGAATAGTTTTGTGCATCATTTTAAGGGACTTTAAAATTCAGTAAAATTCAATATTATTGAATTAAGTGAAAAAAGCCAATTCGGAACTCCTTTTACTAAAAATGTCTCTCTTGTCTCTCAGAATAATTCGAATAAATTATGAAAGCCATGTACACATAATGACGATGGAAACAGAATAAAACTTTGCTATCATAAATAACAATTACAAGAAACAATTTTAATCTTTTGGAACATGCAAATTTAGAAAGCCTCTTGCGAAGACTTATACTGTTATCGGAAAGGGTTAGGTTAGGTTTATTTTATTACTAAAACTTCCATTCAAAAAGCATGAACATATGCATGTTTGTACTAATATCTTCTTTAACAATTCTCTTAATATTAATTGCTTGAAAATATAGTAAATACATGAGGATAGATTCATTCCTTTGTACAAATGTACTAACTTACTTAATTACTATATATTTCGTGCTTATATTTTTATTATACAAAGTATTTTTTTGTGTACTAGAAACGTGTCGTTTTTGTGAAATCGTTAATCTGGCATTTGCACTTAATTAAAGAAAGAAAAAAAAAAAAAACATTAATATACATTTTTTTTTTACTGTTTGCTTAATTTAAGAATTAGTAACAAACAAAGTAAAATGCATGCTCACGAATGTACAAAATGAACTTATAGAGTAAAAAGACTCCGTCTATGATGATGGGCTAACGGGGGGAGAGTTAAACACTGAGAGGGGGGAGGGGGCGTCGTTTTGTTCATTCAATATATGGATTTGCGTGATTGCCTCCATATATGAATAAAAAAAATCGTGTTTAAATAATTTTTACTATTTTTACTTTAATTTTTATTTTATTTTTTCATTATTTATTTTTGAGTGCTCGTTAATATCAATTTACTTGAAATTGTTAATTGATTTTGCAATGAACAAATATTACGCCATGATTTTTGATTTTTTTTTTTGATTTTTTTTTTAATAAATATTTTTGATATATCAGAGAATTTTTTTATTTGATTTTTTGCTTTATTATATTTTTAATTTATAATTTATTTTGTTCAGTTTGTGTTGTTTGCTTTATTTATTTGTTTATTTATAAAAGGTGCCAAATTGACGTTTTTTTAAGCTTTCATAACATCAACAACAACACAAAAATAAAACTAATTTAACCCTGCCAAAAGTGGTTTTATGGTGGCCCCGTCTTACGATTTATACTCATATTATATTAATTTGAGTAGGTAGAATCATAACTGTGAGTATGTGAGTGTGTATGAGTTATGCTAATGGAGAAATCATATTTTATTGTACCAGTTACGAGTTTAAACTATCTAATTGATATTACTAATGATGGAAATAGATTTTTTCAAAGAAAAAAAAAAAAAAAAAACCTCAAATATTTTATTTAATTAAATTAAAGTTGTTTGCAGTCTAAGTCTATCAGCCAAAAGAAACAACAAATGGGCCAAATGTGAGCTGACATTTCTAGATTTCTAGATTAACAATTTTTTGTTAATATGAATTCGACTGTGTTTAATTTTATATATTTTTGGTAAATGTTTTTGCTATCGATGTTGGTTTAATAGATTTAATTGACATTACAGTACGTGTGTTTCAGGAAGTAAACAAAATATTATAGTCAGTTAAGATCTACTGATCACATTTTCCTCTAAAAAGTAAATAAAATTATAGCTTTAATATCAAAAATATGAGATATAATTCCATTTTCAGATTAAGATTCAATCGATAAAAAAAGGTGCTTATGCCATTTTAGCCTAAACAGAAGCAATTGAAGGAGGAAGATTTAAATTAATTGAATTCCGTACTTGTTGAATTTGGTGTGTGTTATTCGGTTGATGTTTAACAGTTGTTTTAGCGCCAGGCACCGTCCTACATAGAACAAACAAACATTGAATTCACTTGTGGAAGACAAGTTACTGACAAGATAACACGTAAGTCAATTCGACTTTTTGACGAAATGATAATCAATATGACCACACTGACACTGCTTTTATTTTATTTGACTTATTTTTATTATATATGTACTAGCGTATCCGACCCTGCTTCGCACGGGTTGCTTCCTTTCTTTGCATCATTATATTTTCTCTGTTACACTTTGAGTATCAACAAACAACACACACAGTGTGAGTATTATTTTAGTTAATTTTGTGTAGTATACTTTTAGAGGTTGGGGTTGTTTAAATATCCGGAACGAAATCTCGGGAACGGGGACAAATATCGGGACCAAAGTTGGGACCGAACCACACACATTCATAAACTTTCAATGCAATCAGATGAACGATATGACAGCAGATAAGTTACGAACAATTTAAAACTCTAAGATTATATGGCAAACAAACAAGTTAGCCGTTATAGGACAATACTCTCATATCAAGCGCTTACCTTTTCCTTCTAATCTTCAAATATAGTCAATCTCTGGGTTTTGCTTGGGTTATCCCTTGCAAAACTTTACAGGGGAAAAAATATTAATAAAATTATGATTTGGACATTGAAGACTCTCTATAAATCATAAATTTCACATACATAATACAATTTTGATCTTTAAAATAAAGTCAATCATTGATTAAAAAGAATAAAATGGCACAAATTAAAAAAAAAAAATATATACGAGGGGGACCCAAAAAAAAAAAAACGGGAATTATGCTGTGGTGGGGAGGGATAGTGGGGGAACCTATTGTTTGACCACACGTCCGTTAGTGTCACGCCATCTGAGTCAGTGTGCAAAGTTGTGTCGCTGTAAGTGCATCGGTTCGCCTGTGAGATTTGTTTTAGTAAAAAAAATTTTTACATTTCGGCGAAAACGTAATGGCAGATTGTCGAGAACAACGCGCGGCTGTGAAATTTTGTTTCCTGTTGGGGAAATCGGCCGCGGAAACTATTGTAATGCTTAAGACTGCTTATGGGGATGCTGCCCTAAGTAAAACCAGAATTTACGATTGGTTTTCACGTTTTATAAAATGGAGAAAAGTCTATTGAAGACCAACTTCGTTCAGATGCCCCTCAACGTCAAGAACTGATGAAAACGTCGACAAAATCAATGCCCTCGTTCGTGAAGACCGTCGCCGAACCATTGATCATCTCTGTGAGATGTCGGGAATGTCATGGAGTTCAATTCAGAGAATTTTATCCGAAGAATTGCACATGAGAAGAGTTGCAGCGACTGGTTGTTCCATCATGACAACGCCCCGGCCCACACCGCCCTTTCCGTGAAGCAATTTTTGACCAAAAACGCCATGACACCGATTGTCCACCCCCCATACTCACCGGATCTAGCCCCCTGTGACTTCTTTTTGTTCCCCAGACTCAAAAGGAGTATGAAAGGAAAGCGTTTTGCCACTGTGGGGGAGGTGAAACAAAAATCGCTGGAAGGCTTAAAGGACATCCCGATGAATGAATTTAAAAACTGTTTTGAACAATCGAAGAATCGTTGGGAGAAGTGCGTTGTGGTCAATGGAGAATACTTTGAAGGTGATCAAAATTTGATGTAAAAATATTAAGAAATAAAGAAGTTATGACGAAATTCCATTTTTTTTTTGGGTCCCCCCTCGTATGATGAGAATAATGGAGTAGAGTTTAACTATTATGTATATAATTACAGATTTATATAATTTCTCAAAGATTCTAATAGGCGTTTAAGTGACAAAAGAATTTATCTGATTTCTAAAAATTTTCCACCAAATATCAAGTTTATTAATAAAAATAAAATGATTGGATTTTTTTGGGGCATTCAAAGTAGTGATTAAAATTAATTTTGTCAACTTATTGAATTAATATGTAGTAAGTAAGTATAAAGTATAAAGGAAAGAACCTTGGTTATTTCATAACTCAAATCAACTAAAACCAGTCAGTTCATTATGATGATATCTAATTATTTTTTAGAAATGCCTAACAAACAACTTTCAGAAATCAAAACAAATAAATCAATTTAATTGTATACAAAAACTCATATGACGTCAAGGAAGTAATTCACGATTCAATTTACTCGTACAATAGAAGATCCATTTACAATATATTGTATTTATAAATCTAAAACGTAAGATGCGTAACAATTATCATAGATCATTAGGTACACCTTTCGCTTTACTATTAAAAATAACAACTTTTTTTTTTTTATTAAAATTGAAATACAAATATTTTCCATTAATTTTCAATACAAAATACCTAAAAAGTAATAACAAGAACAATCTGTGAACATTTTAGAAAATAGACGAGAAATAAAACGAAATGAACGAATGAATTTTGTATTTAAGATAAAGATGAGGATGAGGATGAAAAGTAACAAAAAGAGAGTTGGCTAAGAAGAATAACATTAAATCGTTTTATTAATGATTATGATTATGCATATTAATATGAAATGTTAAGGCCCCCTGAGCCCCCTTAAATGAATGGGCGAATGAACCTACGATAACGATAAAATGACTACAAAGAAAAAAATAAAAAATAAAAAAACCATGGGCATGCATAATGATGAAACAAAATATGTACATACATACATAAAAATGGAAAGAAGAAAAGAAAATATGGTAAGAGAAGAAGCAGAGAAGGTGTAGGAGAAAAATTAAAAAAGAATTCGTTTTGAATTTAAAATGAAATGAATTTAATTTTGTTGTTGCTGTTGTTAGTAAAGCTTATTGTTTATTCCAAGCCACGAGGCAGCAGTAAAGCCCAAGTTTCAGTTTCAGGTCCATAGAGAGCTTCAAAACCAACAAAAAAATATGATCCAAAACTAAACTAGTAAAGCCTAAAACCTAAATGATTTTCATTACAAAAAACTTAATTAAAACAAACGCGTTGGGAAATTAGCATAACAAAGCCAGCCTCACTCACTCACCCCCCCGGACTCACTTACCCACTCACTTGTTCACTTATTCACCCTCTCGTTAGTTAAATCAGAGTTTCTTAAGCTACTTAAGTGTTCCGTGTAACAATTATCAGTGCTTTGTGCTAATAAGTAAAAGCCAAAGGGAAGGGTTCATACAGAACTCTTACGATTTCTTTTTCAGCTAAAAATTTGTCACTGTAATAAAGTTAAAATGTCCTTCACCATCGCAGAGAAGTTCCAACATAATCTGCGTGTCATGAATTGATGTTATATGGGGTCTCCGTGTGCTCGGTCAGTACACCAAGATCACTGGTCGTAGTAGCCGCACTGTTGTTGTGTCTAAAAAGAAGTAAATGTCATAATTTTCATCTGGATGAATTCACCACTTCTCCTAGATTTATTTCCAATTTCTGCAAAATTCTGATCTTAGAAGATGAAGTTTTGTATTACTTTAAATAAAAATGACCCATTAGCCTATCTACTATTTATCTATCACAGACTATAACCGGCATCTCTCTTAAGGTCTTTACACCTACTAAAGCTTGACAAGGTGACAATTGTAATAAGGGGGTGCACAGCATGTGAATTAGTCAATTTTAAAATTGCTTGGCGACTAAAAAAAAGTTTAAGAAACTCTGATTTACATTGTTGTCATTTATTAAGTTACTAACCAACTCTATGATGTGTGTGTGTGTGTGTGTGTGTGTGTGTGTGTGAGTGTGTGTGTCCTAACTTGGCTTAACTTTAGTTTTGATTACAAACAGTGAACGTGAAAAAGGTCGTCGTCGTCGTTGTCGTCGTAGTCGTTTCTTCTTGGTGCGTGTGGTTTACTTTGAATTTCGCATTTTTCAAATTTTATTTTCATTTTAATTTAAAATTATTTTTGGTATGCGTAATTCAATTTTCAATGGGGTGTTGAATATAAAATTTGTTGTATGTAAATACTTTCATATGTTTTATGCTAAAAGTTTGACTTACCACACACACACACACACAAACGCACACTTTACTTTACTATACTTTACTCTACTTTAGATACTTTATTCTATTTCAAGGCAATTCAAAGTTCAACCAAAGATACTCACTCGAAGTATCTACTACTACAAAATAAGGAAATTGCAATTAGTCGAAAATGCCATAAATTAAATTACAATATGACGGCCTCTTTTTTTTTTTTTTTGGGTTTTTTGATATTATTTTTTGTATAATTTTTTGTCTTTCCAAGAAATGAAACTACTCGTACTATGAACGAAACAAAGAAGGAACCTTGAACATCAAATTGGATTTTATAGTACGAGTCTCATATCAGCAAATCAAAAGCTTTTGAAAACTGGCTAAAAACAATAAGACCATAATTTTAAGAATTAATGTCTAAATATGGTAAAAACAATAACGTTTTGTTATTAGTCTGCATACTCGTATGTTTTTTTTTTTTTTGTCAGTCTATTTTAGATAGTCTCTACCATATTCATAGTATAGTAGTAAGTATACTAAGTGTACGTATGCAATATACAAGTTTAGTATGTCTAGAGTCCATTTTATAAGCACAATATTTTTATTCTCTTGACGTAATCTAAATACATATGCGCAATTCCAAATTTCAAAAAAAAATTTCGATTCGAAAGTTCGTTTGATTTGAAATTGGTTGGTGGCTGCCTGTTGGTTGGAGTGGTGGTGCTGATGGTAATGGTGGTGATTGTGGTGCTTCAACTTGAAAGCGTATAATAATTTAATAAATAATTTATATACTCACTTCAATCGTTTATAGTATTGCTCCCTCTGTTCAGTTTGAGTTGAAATGAGTTGAGTTTCAGTTCAGTTCAATTCAATTCAATTCAAATGTTTATTGTTAATTCGTTCCATATACAATATTATTTCTACTATACAAAACTTATCGTAGTATTTCTTGTCTATTATATCCGTCTTTGTGTTCAATTTGCTTTTTATTTGCTTTTTAAATTAGTCTTACGAAAAATAAATGGATTTACACAGTCATTAGTCTTCCATTATTGTTGTTTTTGTACTAGACTACTACTTTCTGTCTTCTTCCTTCCTGCCTTTTTGTGCCTTTCTATTCATTCATCTATTCATTGACATGAGCAATGACTTTATAAAGTCGCCATGAGCACAAAAAAAAAAAAAATAAATAAATAAAAAATTTATTAAAGAATTAAATTAAAAATGGAAATAGAATACAAAAACAGAATACTAGAATAGAATAGAATAGTTGAGTATAGAATTTTTAATAGTCCAAATTTAAAACAAAGTAAAGACATGAACTCAAAAAACAAAAGCTTATTGTAATTCAGTTCTCAAGTAAATCAGCAGTGAGAAATATAAAAAAATGTATGAATCATTATACATGCTTTTTGTTTTCATAATCTTTTATACAAAAAATTCTTTTATCATAGAAATAAAAAAAAAAAAAAAAATCCAAGAAAAGCCTGTGAATTTTTAAAGAACAATAAATTTTGTAAACTAAACTAAAATTGATTACAAAGATCAAGATCGTGGAGGTAGATATTACTATTGTAGATATAATTTTGATTAATAGTTTTTCGATAAATAATGGTTTAGTAATCGATAAACAAGTAAAAATATTTGATAATAGAAATGAATGAAATGATTTAATGTTAATGATCCTTATACACTTTCAAAAACGAAAATTAACAGAAATTGGTTTCTTTTACAATATGAATTCAGAGAGAATAGTTACAGGGGTTTCCAAATTTAATTATTTATATTTAAATACAATTGTGAAAAGCAAGAAAACACCAGAAAGATAGAAAGTTTCGGATAATATATTGCTACCGTAGCTACAAAGTTTCGTAGTGATTGAATCAATGGATCTTGAAATTTGGCATTTTTTCATTTTGTTTATACTTCTAATCTAAGTCTACTTAAGTGTATCAGAGACTAGGTAGGAGCCAATCTTTCTCTCCAAGGGCTACCATCCTTATGTTTTAGATATTCTCGTATTTCGGATTGAGTCTACATTTCGGCAAGACCCGACACTTCTACCCAAGAACCACTTTTATTCAAGATTAACCAATAATTATAACTTAAGCTAATTTTTTTTTTTTAAATTCTATTCCATAATGTTTAACGCAGCAAACACTTTTTTATAATAAAAATAATACTGAGATGTAGATGAAAGCTGTTACTTCCTTCTTAAGATGGGGATATCGTGCAGATGTTGCCTTTTCAGTCTGCGCCGTGTTGAGCGGCAGATGAGGGTGAACGCCAGTGGGTTCAGATGCGTCTGAAACTTTCTGGAATAGTGACTGCTGAATACATTGATCACCTCCATTACCATCGGCATCTTGAGATCTCTTTGCAGTGAGTTTAATTCTGGAAATTAATTTACAAATAATTCTACTTATTGAATTGGAAAAGGAAGGAAGGAATTGATCCTAAATAATTTTTGTATTTATTTAGTAGACATTTATCGATTCGAAAGATCAACATATAGCGGGAAACCGCCCAACAAATATTTTCTTAACTTTCTGGATCATTGAAACTTAATGCAATTTTCTATATAATTTAATGAATTTTTTCTCATTTTCCATAAATCTTTTTAAACAGATTTGTAAGCAGTTTTATAAGTAGAAAAATAGGGACTTTTTACATTAATTTTATTTTCATTTATTTTTTTTCCAAATTGACATAATTTCGGTTCACATCAAAGTAATTTGAAACTCAATGAAAATGAATGAATGATTTTCCATTATGATTATAAGTTATTGAAAACATGTTCATAACCGATTAAGTTAAGCTTTATGAACTTAAATAGATATTTTTTGTGTTTTGTATTTCGTTGTTGTTGTTGTTGTTGTTATTGTTGGGTTTTGTATTTTTGCAAAAGATTTTTCAACTTAAATGATTTTTAGTATCCCGTCGTATACTTAAATTCAATGAGGGTCGGTTCACTTCAAAAGCACAGTTTAGTTTCTGCTGATTAAACGTTTCGTTTCTTCGTATACTACGAGTATAGTATATTCATTTAAGCATTTAACCCGGGCCACTTTATCTTGGGCGACTACTGTGCGGCAATACACATAGATACAAACATACATACAAACATACAAATGAAATGGATATACAGATATCTCTACAATCAATAACATAAAGATATTATCAACATTTGAGATGGAAGGCACTAAGCACCCAGCTAGCTACACCCATGCACTCAAATTGTAGTCATGCAGCGCACAATAAAGAAGCCCCTTCACCCTTTAGAGTGATGTAGACCAATTCACTTGTACGAGTATGCGCCAATGAAGTCGGCGTATTTCTTTTCTACTATCTTTTTTTCTTGTTTTTCTTTCTTTATATGCCTTATTCTTCTTTCTTTCCCTTCTATTCCCTCATGCAACTGCAACTTGAAGCATGAAGATTGTGATCTGGTTTTATGGGAATAATCGATTTATGGGGCTACTAACATGTTTCTACCAATTAAAACCAATGAAAATATATTGAACACACTTAAAAATAGTAAATATGTATAGGAGTATAGAACCCCGTGTCCAAAGACATTTTGATTACTTTATTTTTTTAAATTCATTATACTCGTATGTATCTTGATTCCATGAGTCACTTCAGACTTATTGATGAAATATGAGTACATAGAACATAGAATAAGAGTATCTGAGATCAAAGTGCTGCTTATGACATATGATAAGATAAACAAACATACAAAGAGGTCATGATATGAAGTACTCATGTCTAATCCATAAAGTTTCTATTATAGTTTAATCTAAAGACCTAAAAAGAAACTTTTTTTTATAAGTTTATTCTTACCAATTTTAAACTTTAAGTATGCAAAAGATAAGTAACTTTTAAATACACGTATCAAAAGACATCATTAACTATATTTGTATTGTAAATCATAACAATGATAATCAATCTAATATCAAAGATTTGTTATTATGTAGGTTATGAATGTTTTTATCTACAGACATGGGAATTTTTATAAGTCTATATAACAATTACCGAATCATTCTATAAATAATAATGAATAATGAATTCATTTTGAATTTTAACACGAAAAATTTTATAAATATATTTATTGTGAATTAATAATCAAAAAAAAAAAAAAGTTAAAATAAAGAAAAAATGCATACAAAAAAAACCGGCATAATTAAGTTTGATCATAAAGTTTTATAGTAAAACCTCACCTTACGGGGCATGTCTCCACAATATAAAAGTAGATAACAACAACATCAACAAAAATAACACACAATTCCAGTTTCATATTAATGAATTCTTTTCATATTTGTTTTTTTTTTTTTTTATTCTTTTTCATTTCAATTTCATTTTTATTGAAAACGCGATAACAATTTATCAATTAAAAAGAAAAAGTATCTTAATTAATCACTGATTATATGAGTTTATTTCTACCGAAATTATGTCGGTCAAAAGCAGCAATTGTGCTTAAGTGAGATTAAGAACATTTCTTCTTGTTCTGGTTCTTTTCATTTCTCCCTTCTTCCCTTCATTTCCTGTTTATTCTTCGTCATCATCATCATCATCATCATAATCATCCTTTCGAACAAACAAAGTTAAGCTCTCTTTATCCTCAAACCATTCATCAACATTCTTTTTTCGATGTCATTGGACTTTTTAAATCATTTATTTTAATGTTTTTGTTTTTGTTTTTGTTGGTAGTGTTGTTTTTGATGATATTAAAAAGCTACTGAATTCTACTGCGTTGGTTGATATGACATTATACATACTACTTACTAAGTATATACAACGTTGCTTCTACTACTACTACTGCCATTCATTTATTGTTGAGTTACATTCAGTTGGCGTTATGATTGTGGTCTGGCATTCAATTTGAAGTGGATTGTTTGGGGATTTATGACAGTGATAACTGGTCAAGTGTTATTTGTTTATTCTCCTTCCTTCCTTTCTTCTTTCGTTCGAACGTTTGTTCATTCATTCACCTACCCAAACTTAACGGTGAATATCACCCTGGCAACAGAGTAAGTAATAGGTTCACATAATGTTAGACTTAAGATTTTTCATTATTCCTTTCAGTTGAAAGATTTCAAGTTTTTCGATTAAATGAGTGAAAATTTCAGAGTTCAAATTATTGATTATTCGAGGGAAATACATACGAGTATGTATCTTAATTACTCTTTGTAAGTCTACTCCGAAATTCAATGCTCTTCTGGACTTTCTTTAATCCCAGAAAAGGAAAAATCAAACAAAAGATTCTTACCCACACTTTAAATGGTCACTAGAGACTAAGATCATAACAATTAAATAATCTGGGTATTGTCTCAGACTCTTCTTCTACAGGCAACGTAATAAATGTGAAGTCCGGCTTCACCTGTGATCAGAATATATCTGTTAGATTACTAAGTATGTCACGCTTAATGCTGAGAACACACCCGATCAGACAAAATGTCAATGTCTAATAATCCAAGAAAACAAAAGGATATTTTTCATACCCGAACATGAAAATCATAAATTTTGTTTACAAAAGACAATAGGTTAGCAGCTAGCGACAACGGAAATGTCTTCCAAGACCATTCAGACAAAAAAATATATGTTTTGTCTTGTCTTGTCTTGTCTGCTTTGGTGTATGTTGCCTCATAAGAACCAAACACAGATATTTTGTCCGATCTATTCTGTTCTCAGCCTAAAGTAGAAATTTTAGTCTTAAAAACATAAAAACTCTTGAATTTTATCATAAAAAAGAAAATTATTACCTTTTTAGTGAAACAAAAAAAAAAAAAAAATATAAAAAAATTAGTTCATATTACTTGTAATACTGAAAAGTAAAAACCCCATAAAGGTAATCAATTTTTTGTATTTTGAGGCCATACATATCGAAACCTTTCATTTCGTTTCGCTCTTTGAAAAAAATTTCAAATAAAAAAATTAATAAAAAAAATTCCTTATAAAATATATCGCCACTTTAACCCGTATGAAATGTTGTTTGTTTCAATTAAGTATATCATTTGGAATTTTTGTTGCAAAATGACTACTGCGAAGCGATTGTGAGTGAGTGACGACGACGATGACGACGACGACGACGACGACGCATATTCACTCATGCGTATTACGTTCTAAAATTAGTTTATTTTACTAATTTAGATTATGAAAACCCGTTTCCAATAAAATGATAATGATATATAATAATATACATTAATAAAAAAAAAAATATAATAAATTGAATTTTTTAATTTCGACCATATTTCTTTATATGATTACGCATCAGATATTGTCACACTGGTTGAGGTACTAGACGCGCCACTATGACTGATTGTTGTTACCTAGACACTTGACGATTTCTTTTATTTTTACACTACTTCGGCACCACTTAAGTCAATATCATCATGAGTGAGTGAATATGGGCATTACTAAGTGATTTGGGCCTCCATAAAATGAAAAAAAAAAATGTATAATAATAATAAGAATACAAATACTTGTATTAGTAGGTAAAGTATTTTGCTGCCTGAGAAAAGACCACTTGAGACTTTGAGTTTTGTTAGTTTTCGTTTTGTTTTTTTTTTATAGATTTTATTTTTATACACAAATTTAAGGTTGCCCAACAACGAGTCAATTTGTTTTGTGTTGAGTACTTAGTTTATTAATTAAAGTTGTTTTTTTATTATTATAAAATTTATTATTGTTTTTATACTTTTTACATGTCGTGTAATTGCTAAGCTTCAGTCACTGTTTCGTAAGATTTGTAACTCATAGAGTCAGGAAGCTTAGACTTAATGAAGTATACTACGAGATTAGTAGAACTAAAGAAATACCCATACTATTTAATCATTTATCCTTATCTCTGCATAAGTACATAAGTATATCAGTTACAAAGTTGTTGTCACTGTTTCAATGGGATTCTTATGAATCCTCATAAAGAATGCAGTAAAATGCAAAGAAAATCAATCTGATCAGGTCGAGCAACCTTCTATCAGGTTTCGAATCAAATCCTTTATCGCAGACTCTAAAAAAACATAGTCAAACTGTGAGAGAAATTGTACTTAAATTAATTCTTTTAATCATTTCACTGGAAGACAAGGCTATGTTTTATATAAAACGATCATTGAAGTACAAGTTTTTTGTCTTATAACCTGGAAATTAGTAAAGGGATTAATAGACTATTTACTATATATCTTTATCGTTGAACTTAATTCAGATGTCTTTGATATACTTATAATTTTATATAAATATGTGCATTTCTTTTCTGTTTTCTTCGCTGCAATATTGGAGTGGCTTAGGAAAAAGAATATTCGGAAAAACAGAAAGTAACAGACGAAAAACCTAAGATGTGTTAAAAATCAAGCAAGTAATCGTTGTCAAACACCTTATCGAGTCTGCCAATCAGTATTCAAGTGCAATTCATTAATTTTTTGGGAAGTAGAAGCAAGACAACGTCTGCACATGTATTCGTATGTATCTAGAAGTTTAATTGATGTGAAGTGTATTAAAATTTTGCCAAGACTAAATTTAGCATTTTAATTGATTTTGAGGTTTTTTTTTTCTGTTTTTTTTTTTTAGTTCAGTTTAGTTATACCAATGACAATGTTCAAAAAGCAAACTTCATAACAATTATCACAGTCATTTGCCATTTTTGGCCTTTTGGATTTCTTAAACTGTTGTTGATGACTAATTGATGAATGTGTGTGTTGTTTTTCAAGTATTCATTTAGATTTTAAATGAGTATCGTGAGTAAAGTTTTCACTCAGTGTCACACAACTTGAATTATAACCTGCCTATGTAGTATTTTGTGTATCTATACGTATACGCATAATGATGATTGCGAATCTAAAATTAATTCACATACCTCATGCTAAGTATCTAAGTACATAAATATCTATGTGCGTAGTTGATTTGACCTTTTTGGTGTTAAATTTAAATTGTTTTCAATTTTGTTTTGTTTTGTGTTTTGCTTTCACATTTTATTTGTTGTTGTTTGTCAAACGGATGTTATTTCGAACAAATGTGTTACCTTCATAAGCTTAAAACAAAAGAAGGCAGGCAACACAGAAGACCAAATCAGACCAGACCAGACCAGACACATCAATAATAACAATAATAATACAATTATCTTTTCTAAAGAAAAACACTAGAAAACAAGAGAAAAAAAAATAACAACTGCTTTAGCTCTTAAATGAAAAGAATCGAGTGTGTTTGTCTGTATCTCCGTCTGTTTGTCTATAAGCCCGACGGTCGTTGGTGCCGGCGCTGTTGGACAGTTGATTAGAAAGAAATGTGCCCTCTCTCTATGGGTATCGTATTAGTCGAGACACGAAAGACTAGGCTAAGACTTTTTAATGGGACGATAACTGACTTGTGGTCATTAAGGTGTGAAGAAGACGATTTTCATGTACACATGGCCACACACTCGCACACACACAGATGCACGCATACAAAAGCCTTCAGTTCTAAGTATATCCGTAAAATACTGTAATGATGACTAAGACTAAGAAACAGTTGATGAATAGATACAAAAGAAAGGGAAGGAAAGGAAAGGAAAGGCAACACTAATTAGATCGAACAGTTTTTAAGTTACAAAACATGAGGGCTACAGATACTCGTACATTCTATGCTTGTATGCATGTGTGTTATGTGTTGTAGATGCATGCATAAGCACATAATTACATGTTTACTAGTTCTACATTTACGAGTATCTATTTAGTTACATTGTAGACTTTAAATCTATACACATTGTAGTAGTATGAGTATGTGGTTATTATTCCACGATTTTTCAGTTTGAAAATGTAATAAAAATCAACTGGTTTGAAATTTCTTTAAGATTTTAATGATAATCGAAAGCTGAAAGTAATAGTACGAGTATGATGAAATAATTAAATTATCAGTCTCGGTTTGCCTTTGTAGACTTCCTTCTTTTAATCCAATCTACGAGTATTTTATTCCAGCCGAATGTTGTCTTTAAACTCTTTAATTGTGTTAGGAGTTTTGAGTTATTCGACTCACTTCGCGTAACCACAAAAAAACAAAATCAGAAGATCTCAGCTGTGAATTGATGCTCAGAGCCCAGATTTTGGAATCTACAACATGTAATTTTTTTCCAGTTATAAAAAAAAAGTGTCTTCAATAGAATAGAGAATCGTCCTCCACCCACCCAACCATATCAATCATTTTCCTTGCTCACACAGTCATTAAACCAGAAAAGGCACCCATGAATGCAATGAAATGTGGTAAAATTGCTTGTAATTTGTTCAAGATAAAAAACGATTTCTACTCTGATACTGCTAATTATTATACATACTTCCTTCGAGAAACAACTAACTCGCAAGGAATATAAATAAAACTGAATCAAATTTCGAAATTGAAAAAAAAAATTGAAAAACATATTGAGAGGTTTTTCCTTGGACAATTTTTAAATTATAAAATGCAAAATTATTAAAGGTACTGCATTTCCCCCATCTATTGAGGCTCTGCTGCTTTTTCAGAGGAGACGCAAGAGACAGTATTGTCAAACCCGGGACCCAATTGTGGACAGAGTTTTTCGTAGTCTCTCGAATAGGGTCAAAAGGTCACGAACAGCAGGAAATTACCGTCTTCACACACATGCCCAATGGTTCAAAAATACCAATAAACTCACTATGCTCAGAAAGCCTATCGCGATGCAACTCCTTCGAAAGGAATAAAAATAAAACTGAATCAAAGATTTCGAAATTAAAAAAAATTGAAAAACATATTAAGAGGTTTTTTCTTTTAATAATTTAATAAATTGAATTCATTTTAATGAGGTAAAATAAAATAAAGTACAATCCAATACACTCATTATGCACAGAAAGCCTATCGCGAAACAACTACCTCGTAAAGAATAAAAATAAAACTGAATCAAAGATTTCGAAATTAAAAAAAATTGAAAAACATATTAAGAGGTTTTTCTTTTAATAATTTAATAAATTGAATTCATTTTAATGAGGTAAAATAAAATAAAGTACAATCCAATACACTCATTATGCACAGAAAGCCTATCGCGAAACAACTACCTCGTAAAGAATGAAAATATCACTGAATCAAAGATTTCGAAATTGAAAAAAAAAAAAAAAATTAAAAAGATATTAAGAGGTTTTTCCTTTAATAATTTAATAAATTGAATTAATTTTAATGAGGTAAAATAAAATAAAGTACAATCCAATATAATCATTATTCACAGAAAGCCTATCGCGAAACAACTACCTCGTAAAGAATAAAAATAAAACTGAATCAAAGATTTCGAAATTAAAAAAATTTGAAAAACATATATAGAGGTTTTTCTTTTAATAATTTAATAAATTGAATTCACTTTAATGAGGTAAAATAAAATAAAGTACAATCCAATATAATCATTATTCACAGAAAGCCTATCGCGAAACAACTACCTCGTAAAGAATAAAAATAAAACTGAATCAAAGATTTCGAATTTAAAAAAAATTGAAAAACATATTAAGAGGTTTTTCTTTTAATAATTTAATAAATTGAATTCATTTTAATGAGGTAAAATAAAATAAAGTACAATCCAATATAATCATTATTCACAGAAAGCCTATCGCGAAACAACTACCTCGTAAAGAATATAAATAAAACTGAATCAAAGATTTCAAAATTGAAAAAAAAAAAAAAATTAAAAACATATTAAGAGGTTTTTCTTTTAATAATTTAATAAATTGAATTCATTTTAATGAGGTAAAATAAAATAAAGTACAATCCAATATAATCATTATACACAGAAAGCCTATCGCGAAACAACTACCTCGTAAAGAATAAAAATAAAACTGAATCAAAGATTTCGAAATTAAAAAAAATTGAAAAACATATTAAGAGGTTTTTCTTTTAATAATTTAATAAATTGAATTCATTTTAATAAGGTAAAATAAAGTACAATCCAATACACTCATTATGCACAGAAAGCCTATCGCGAAACAACTACCTCGTAAAGAATGAAAATATCACTGAATCAAAGATTTCGAAATTGAAAAAAAAAAAAAATTAAAAAGATATTAAGAGGTTTTTCTTTTAATAATTTAATAAATTGAATTAATTTTAATGAGGTAAAATAAAATAAAGTACAATCCAATATAATCATTATTCACAGAAAGCCTATCGCGAAACAACTACCTCGTAAAGAATAAAAATAAAACTGAATCAAAGATTTCGAAATTAAAAAAATTTGAAAAACATATATAGAGGTTTTTCTTTTAATAATTTAATAAATTGAATTCACTTTAATGAGGTAAAATAAAATAAAGTACAATCCAATATAATCATTATACACAGAAAGCCTATCGCGAAACAACTACCTCGTAAAGAAAAAAAAAAATTAAAAACATATTAAGAGGTTTTTCTTTTAATAATTTAATAAATTGAATTTATTTTAATGAGGTAAAATAAAATAAAGTACAATCCAATATAATCATTATTCACAGAAAGCCTATCGCGAAACAACTACCTCGTAAAGAATAAAAATAAAACTGAATCAAAGATTTCGAAATTAAAAAAAATTTAAAAAACATATTAAGAGGTTCTTCTTTTAATAATTTAATAAATTGAATTGATTTTAATGAGGTAAAATAAAATAAAGTACAATCCAATATAATCATTATTCACAGAAAGCCTATCGCGAAACAACTACCTCGTAAAGAATAAAAATAAAACTGAATCAAAGATTTCGAAATTAAAAAAAATTGAAAAACATATTAAGAGGTTTTTCTTTTAATAATTTAATAAATTGAATTCATTTTAATGAGGTAAAATAAAATAAAGTACAATCCAATATAATCATTATTCACAGAAAGCCTATCGCGAAACAACTACCTCGTAAAGAATAAAAATAAAACTGAATCAAAGATTTCGAAATTAAAAAAAAATTGAAAAACATATTAAGAGGTTTTTCTTTTAATAATTTAATAAATTGAATTCATTTTAATGAGGTAAAATAAAATAAGTACAATCCAATATAATCATTATTCACAAAAAGCCTATCGCGAAACAACTACCTCGTAAAGAATAAAAATAAAACTGAATCAAAGATTTCGAAATTGAAAAAAAAAAAAAAATTTAAAAAACATATTAAGAGGTTTTTCTTTTAATAATTTAATAAATTGAATTCATTTTAATGAGGTAAAATAAAATAAAGTACAATCCAATATAATCATTATTCACAGAAAGCCTATCGCGAAACAACTACCTCGTAAAGAATACAAATAAAACTAAATCAAAGATTTCCAAATTAAAAAAAATTGAAAAACATATTAAGAGGTTTTTTCTTTTAATAATTTAATAAATTGAATTCATTTTAATGAGGTAAAATAAAGTGCAATCCAATACACTCATTATGCACAGAAAACCTATCGCGATATTCCTTCGTAAAGAATGAAAATAAAACTGCATCAAAGATTTCGAATTTAAAAAAAAATTGAAAAACTTATTAAGAGGTTTTTCTTTTAATAATTTAATAAATTGAATTCATTTTAATGAGGCAAAATAAAATAAAGTACAATCCAATATAATCATTATTCACAGAAAGCCTATCGCGAAACAACTACCTCGTAAAGAATATAAATAAAACTGAATCAAAGATTTCGAAATTAAAAAAAATTGAAAAACATATTAAGAGGTTTTTTCTTTTAATAATTTAATAAATTGAATTCATTTTAATGAGGTAAAATAAAGTACAATCCAATACACTCATTATGCACAGAAAACCTATCGCGATATTCCTTCGTAAAGAATGAAAATAAAACTGCATCAAAGATTTCGAATTTAAAAAAAAATTGAAAAACTTATTAAGAGGTTTTTCTTTTAATAATTTAATAAATTGAATTCATTTTAATGAGGCAAAATAAAATAAAGTACAATCCAATATAATCATTATTCACAGAAAGCCTATCGCGAAACAACTACCTCGTAAAGAATACAAATAAAACTTAATCAAAGATTTCGAAATTAAAAAAAATTGAAAAACATATTAAGAGGTTTTTTCTTTTAATAATTTAATAAATTGAATTCATTTTAATGAGGTAAAATAAAATAAGTACAATCCAATATAATCATTATTCACAAAAAGCCTATCGCGAAACAACTACCTCGTAAAGAATAAAAATAAAACTGAATCAAAGATTTCGAAATTGAAAAAAAAAAAAAATTTAAAAAACATATTAAGAGGTTTTTCTTTTAATAATTTAATAAATTGAATTCATTTTAATGAGGTAAAATAAAATAAAGTACAATCCAATATAATCATTATTCACAGAAAGCCTATCGCGAAACAACTACCTCGTAAAGAATACAAATAAAACTAAATCAAAGATTTCGAAATTAAAAAAAATTGAAAAACATATTAAGAGGTTTTTTCTTTTAATAATTTAATAAATTGAATTCATTTTAATGAGGTAAAATAAAGTGCAATCCAATACACTCATTATGCACAGAAAACCTATCGCGATATTCCTTCGTAAAGAATGAAAATAAAACTGCATCAAAGATTTCGAATTTAAAAAAAAATTGAAAAACTTATTAAGAGGTTTTTCTTTTCATAATTTAATAAATTGAATTCATTTTAATGAGGCAAAATAAAATAAAGTACAATCCAATATAATCATTATTCACAGAAAGCCTATCGCGAAACAACTACCTCGTAAAGAATATAAATAAAACTGAATCAAAGATTTCGAAATTAAAAAAAATTGAAAAACATATTAAGAGGTTTTTTCTTTTAATAATTTAATAAATTGAATTCATTTTAATGAGGTAAAATAAAGTACAATCCAATACACTCATTATGCACAGAAAACCTATCGCGATATTCCTTCGTAAAGAATGAAAATAAAACTGCATCAAAGATTTCGAATTTAAAAAAAAATTGAAAAACTTATTAAGAGGTTTTTCTTTTAATAATTTAATAAATTGAATTCATTTTAATGAGGTAAAATAAAATAAAGTACAATCCAATATAATCATTATTCACAGAAAGCCTATCGCGAAACAACTACCTCGTAAAGAATACAAATAAAACTTAATCAAAGATTTCGAAATTGAAAAAAAAAAAAAAAAATTTGAAAAAATATATTAAGAGGTTTTTCTTTTAATAATTTAATAAATTGAATTCATTTTAATGAGGTAAAATAAAATAAAGTACAATCCAATATAATCATTATTCACAGAAAGCCTATCGCGAAACAACTACCTCGTAAAGAATAAAAATCAAACTGAATCAAAGATTTCAAAATTTAAAAAAAAAAAAAAAAAATTTGAAAAAATATATTAAGAGGTTTTTCTTTTAATAATTTAATAAATTGAATTCATTTTAATAAGGTAAAATAAAGTACAATCCAATACACTCATTATGCACAGAAAGCCTATCGCGAAACAACTACCTCGTAAAGAATGAAAATATCACTGAATCAAAGATTTCGAAATTGAAAAAAAAAAAAAATTTAAAAAACATATTAAGAGGTTTTTCTTTTAATAATTTAATAAATTGAATTCATTTTAATGAGGTAAAATAAAATAAAGTACAATCCAATATAATCATTATTCACAGAAAGCCTATCGCGAAACAACTACCTCGTAAAGAATAAAAATAAAACTGAATCAAAGATTTCGAAATTGAAAAAAAAAAAAAAAAATTTGAAAAAATATATTAAGAGGTTTTTCTTTTAATAATTTAATAAATTGAATTCATTTTAATAAGGTAAAATAAAGTACAATCCAATACACTCATTATGCACAGAAAGCCTATCGCGAAACAACTACCTCGTAAAGAATGAAAATATCACTGAATCAAAGATTTCGAAATTGAAAAAAAAAAAAAATTTAAAAAACATATTAAGAGGTTTTTCTTTTAATAATTTAATAAATTGAATTCATTTTAATGAGGTAAAATAAAATAAAGTACAATCCAATATAATCATTATTCACAGAAAGCCTATCGCGAAACAACTACCTCGTAAAGAATAAAAATAAAACTGAATCAAAGATTTCGAAATTAAAAAAAAATTGAAAAACATATTAAGAGGTTTTTCTTTTAATAATTTAATAAATTGAATTCATTTTAATGAGGTAAAATAAAATAAGTACAATCCAATATAATCATTATTCACAAAAAGCCTATCGCGAAACAACTACCTCGTAAAGAATAAAAATAAAACTGAATCAAAGATTTCGAAATTGAAAAAAAAAAAAATTTAAAAAACATATTAAGAGGTTTTTCTTTTAATAATTTAATAAATTGAATTCATTTTAATGAGGTAAAATAAAATAAAGTACAATCCAATATAATCATTATTCACAGAAAGCCTATCGCGAAACAACTACCTCGTAAAGAATACAAATAAAACTAAATCAAAGATTTCCAAATTAAAAAAAATTGAAAAACATATTGAGAGGTTTTTTCTTTTAATAATTTAATAAATTGAATTCATTTTAATGAGGTAAAATAAAGTGCAATCCAATACACTCATTATGCACAGAAAACCTATCGCGATATTCCTTCGTAAAGAATGAAAATAAAACTGCATCAAAGATTTCGAATTTAAAAAAAAATTGAAAAACTTATTAAGAGGTTTTTCTTTTAATAATTTAATAAATTGAATTCATTTTAATGAGGTAAAATAAAATAAAGTACAATCCAATATAATCATTATTCACAGAAAGCCTATCGCGAAACAACTACCTCGTAAAGAATAAAAATAAAACTGCATCAAAGATTTCGAAATTAAAAAAAAATTGAAAAACATGTTAAGAGGTTTTTCTTTTAATAATTTAATAAATTGAATTCATTTTAATGAGGTAAAATAAAATAAAGTACAATCCAATATAATCATTATTCACAGAAAGCCTATCGCGAAACAACTACCTCGTAAAGAATGCAAATAAAACTAAATCAAAGATTTCGAAATTGAAAAAAAAAAAAAATTTAAAAAACATATTAAGAGGTTTTTCTTTTAATAATTTAATAAATTGAATTCATTTTAATGAGGTAAAATAAAGTACAATCCAATACACTCATTATGCACAGAAAACCTATCGCGATATTCCTTCGTAAAGAATGAAAATAAAACAGCATCAAAGATTTCGAATTTAAAAAAAATTGAAAAACTTATTAAGAGGTTTTTCTTTTAATAATTTAATAAATTGAATTCATTTTAATGAGGTAAAATAAAATAAAGTACAATCCAATACACTCATTATGCACAGAAAACCTATCGCGATATTCCTTCGTAAAGAATGAAAATAAAACTGCATCAAAGATTTCGAATTTAAAAAAAAATTGAAAAACTTAAGAGGTTTTTCTTTTAATAATTTAATAAATTGAATTCATTTTAATGAGGCAAAATAAAATAAAGTACAATCCAATATAATCATTATTCACAGAAAGCCTATCGCGAAACAACTACCTCGTAAAGAATACAAATAAAACTTAATCAAAGATTTCGAAATTGAAAAAAAAAAAAAAAAATTTGAAAAAATATATTAAGAGGTTTTTCTTTTAATAATTTAATAAATTGAATTCATTTTAATGAGGTAAAATAAAATAAAGTACAATCCAATATAATCATTATTCACAGAAAGCCTATCGCGAAACAACTACCTCGTAAAGAATAAAAATAAAACTGAATCAAAGATTTCAAAATTTAAAAAAAAAAAAAAAATTTAAAAAACATATTAAGAGGTTTTTCTTTTAATAATTTAATAAATTGAATTCATTTTAATGAGGTAAAATAAAATAAAGTACAATCCAATATAATCATTATTCACAGAAAGCCTATCGCGAAACAACTACCTCGTAAAGAATAAAAATAAAACTGAATCAAAGATTTCGAAATTAAAAAAAATTGAAAAACATATTAAGAGGTTTTTCTTTTAATAATTTAATAAATTGAATTCATTTTAATGAGGTAAAATAAAATAAAGTACAATCCAATATAATCATTATTCACAAAAAGCCTATCGCGAAACAACTACCTCGTAAAGAATAAAAATAAAACTGAATCAAAGATTTCGAAATTGAAAAAAAAAAAAAAAAATTTGAAAAAATATATTGAGGTTTTTCTTTTAATAATTTAATAAATTGAAATCATTTTAATGTGGTAAAATAAAGTACAATCCAATACACTCATTATGCACAGAAAACCTATCGCGATATTCCTTCGTAAAGAATGAAAATAAAACTGCATCAAAGATTTCGAAATTAAAAAAAAATTGAAAAACATGTTAAGAGGTTTTTCTTTTAATAATTTAATAAATTGAATTCATTTTATTGAGGTAAAATAAAATAAAGTACAATCCAATACACTTATTATGCACAAAAAGCCTATCGCGATATTCCCTCGTAAGGAATAATAAAAAAATCTATCAAATCTATTATAAGATCTAACATACAAAGTATTTAAAAAAAAATCCCGATGCACTACCCTTTGAAGAACAAAAAAAAAAAAAGAAAAAAAAAGGAAAATATTTAAATTATAAAATGCAAATTTTTTAAAAGTCTAACATCAGAACAAGATTTATTAAATTCACAAATTAAATAATATGGAAAATATTAAAATACAATGAAGTACATGATACTAGTTCGTATACTCGTTTATCTGAGATCAGAAGGAGAAAAATAAATAGCGAAATTTGTGTTGACCCATAATGAATTTTTATTCTCTTCGTGGCAATTGTAGTAGACTCACATAATTTCCGTGTATTGGTACTGGTTTAGCAGTCGTAAAATAGATCGCTTGGGTCTACCCCGGCATCGGTTCATCCGTAGGAAATCCTTAGTTTTTGAATTAGAAAACTGTAAATTTGTATATAAACTTTTTTTTACCTGCATGCACACACATGGAGTTTTGCATTCATTAGGAACTAACAACTGAAAGGCGAAGCCACCATGTGCAGTAAAATCTACAGTCACGAACCTCTCCCCCATTTGGAAATCGCCCGTGTTTGGACAATTATAGTTTTATTGTGTTTTATTTCTCAAAGCCGCTTTAAAATGCATAATGTGCTTTCAAAGTGAAGTGAGGCCAAATGTTTGTGATTTTAATAATTTTTCGGAAAATGAAAAGGAAAATAAAAAAATGCTGTCAATGTAAAATTTATGTTAAATGTTAACTTTTCAATTTTATAAATGCGTTTATTATCATGAAATATTTAATTATAAATCATTGCTTTAAATTATTTATATAAATAAATATTTATTGCCTTTAAATGTATAATTTTGAGTTTATATAAAATTCTGCTTATACGCTACACATATTGTGAATATTTTTTTATCACTTTGTCGTGATTCTTAACAATTTACTCGTATTGTACAAAAGTCTCTAAATTATTGAGCTGAAATTTGATTCAAAGGCTACAGAGTTCATGAAAGACTCAGTCACACAGTTAAAGGGGTTTCATTAAGCGTGTAAGGATATGAACAGTTGTGGACAATACATTCATCTATTTATGTATATATTTCTGATTATTCATTTCTATGTATGCACATTTATTCTGCTTATTTGTTTTTTTTTTTTTTTTTAATTTAATTTGTCGAAGGTCTCATGCAAAATGCTAATAAAGCATGAAGGTGAATTTAAAACCGATAATATTTTATTAAATATTTTTGAAATTTTCAAAAAAAAAAAAACAAAAAACAAAATATCAAGAAGGCAAACAAAAATTATTGGTCGTCACCATTTGTTTTACATTAATATAATCGTGCTGCCATAAACTCATTTCTGGTATAAAAATATTTATTTATATATTATTAGTATTAATATTAATTTATGCACATATGCAAATTATTTGAAAGTCTGTAAATATTGTGTTTCATTAAAAAGAGAATTAAACGATTTAATTTTTTGTAATCGTGATTGTGATTAAAATATTTTAATTATTTATTTATGTATTATTATTTGAAATGTTGCAAGATAAATTATTACCAATTCTATGATTAATTTAATATTAACAGTTTTATTTATTGTGAATGAATAATAAAAATGTAATGAGTTCAGTTCGGTTTACTGAAACTTAAATACGAGTACCTTTTTCAATCCCCTCAAATTTTATTCGCATTTCTTGTAAATTGATTTGTAAATATTTTTGTTTGAATAGATGAAGACTTGGCTCCATAGGGTTCTCTAAATGACATGACCATTCCAAATTTCAACCAATTAGCTAAAAAACTAAGAGACAATACTTAGTGGCAGACAGAATATCAGGATATGACTTAATCAAATTTTCTTGTCATTCTATTTATTTCAATTTAGACTTCACTTCCGACATGCAGTTCTATGTGTTACCAACATCATGTAAAAGTTCTAATGAAGGGTATCAAAATATGGATTGTGGTAAGAAGAGTCTAAAGTGTTTTTAGCAAAATTATAACTCTAATTATTGTTTATATATTTCAATTATTGATATATTGATATCTCAAAGTTTTCAATACAATTCCTTATAACAATTTTTGACTCTATAAAACAATAAGTGTAAGAAACAAATTTGATCTGCTCCGAAACCAACAATCATAGACAATAAATCAAATTGAAGCTTTTTCGTTCTGTAGTTTCTGATTCAAATGGAGTTGACTTCATTTATTCATCTTTTTTTCGCTGATCAACAATATAAATTGTGTTTTTTTATTTCGTCCTTCTGGTCTGCTGATATATGGAAACCAGTTTAACAGAAATATAATAATAAATAATTTTATGCATAAAAGAAATTATAATATTTTTTTTTATCTTTTTGTCGAATATTCTAATATAATTTTCTCATTTCTATAATATAAATTTTTGATCTGGAAGTAAGAATTCAATTGGTGCTTTGCTTAAAATTTTGTTATTTAGTTGTTTTGTTTTGAATTTTTATTATTTATTTATTTTTAATATTCTATTTATTGGCTATAGTCATTTTTTATTACCAGGAAATCCCATTTTTTGTGAAAAGAAATATTTCTAAAACAGTTTTTACAACTTAAATTGTGTCAATCTTATTTATACGAAGATTTTGTAAGTACAGTTTCCTCAATACTTCCTTTATTATTTGTTATAGTTTTCTATATTTTTTATTCTATAATTTAAGCTTTCAGCTTTTTCTTTTCTTACTTTTTATTTGTTAACAAATTCTCGTACTTTTAATCTTCTTTTACTGTTCTGATTTAAACAATTTTATTGAATCTGGTTTGCATCCACGAGACACTTGGATATCTTTTCGACAGTTCCTTTCTTAACTATTTTCAGTTATTTTGATAAATTTTTGATTTCTTTGAGAGAAATTTGTATATTCTTACCATTTTTTCTTCTTTGTTTTTCCATATTTTCTTTCATCATTTTTCTTTATTTGAATACATTTTTCATTATTGTTTTAGTAATTGATTTTTATTTTTAAACTTTTATTTTTATGACTCATTAGGATTAAATATATTTCGGGCTTTTTGCGACAAATAAAAATCAATGTTATTTGAAATGGATTTTTAGCTTCTCTATTATAATTTAGAAAAATTAAAGGCAAGGTAATTTAAGATGTAATAATTTGGAAACATTATTTTCACGATCATTTTTGCTTTTAAAGTTACGAAGTTTTAGACATTTAATTTTTTGATTGACAAAGTTTGATTTTTGTTTATTTTATTATATTATTTACATTTCTTATACAAATATATTGTGTCGACATTAATATAAAAATTTTTAAAATTTCTTCGGCTTTTTACAAAATCATACTGCAGCGCCAATATTTAATTTTCATTTCATTATTGTCCCAATGCTTCGTCCACCAGTCGAGTTGTATGATGAAAACATCGAGTAAGGTCTTGAATGTGCGTCCATCGTTTCATCGATTCTGAAATTGCTACCGGCACCATATTTTTTTTTTCTTAGATCGTATTTCTACTATATTGCCTTTTTAAGTCAGATTGTGAAGATCAAGAATCTGACTTAATAGATATAAGAGCTGGAGTTGTTCAGAAAAATGTAGTTAAGCCAGTATTGTATGTCATCTTTATGGCAGACTATTATACTAAGGGAGGAACGAACAACTCTTGGTTTTGACGTATGCTGACCTACTCTAGTACTCATTGACGGGGATGTCATCTCAAGCAGAGATACTGTGAAGTATGTGGGCCTGACTTTTGATAGGCGTTTCAACTGGCAACCTTACATCGAAATAAAAAGAAAGCAATTGGATCTGAAGCTTTTCAAAATCTGTTGACTCCTTCAGCTTTGCCCAAGTTTTCTACGATTATCATAAATTAGAATTAATAAAAAATTATATCTTTAAAACAATTCCCTTTCTCTTGCTTTTGTCATCATTTCATTTTTATTTTTAATATATTTTTTTGTTTTCATGCAACTGTGTAACAAATGTAAAAATATTTCTCTTTTTTTATTTTGATGCCAACAAATAAATTTAAAGATCTTGGTCGAAAAGGAAGAGGAAATTGAAGTTTAAATGAGGAAAATAAGTTCTTTTCTCACTGTTAAATAAGCTTATAAAGTGCAGATGACGCACAAACGAATCCATAATAAAAATCACTAATATATAGACACGAAGAAAAAGAAGAAAAAGAAGAAATCAACTTCTAGTGAAATGAACTGAGTTTGAGAAAGTGATTCCGGCAGGGAGGTAGGCGACAGGCAACAACATCTGAAGAGAATTTAATGGATACACAAACAAAATAAGTGGAAATAAAGTAATTTAAATATGATTGAAGCATAAAAAAACAGCTTTGAATTACAAATACACAAACAACATTCTCATGGTACCGAGCCAACAACATATTGAAGCTCATTCTGGGCATCATTCTATTCACTATACATAAATGTTTATATTTTTCTGAGATTGTAAAAGGGGATGGATGCTAAAAAATGCAGAACAACACCAACAATTGTATAGAAGATATTTTTTTGCGATTTATAAAATTTCATAAAAGGCAATACAATATAATACGAGTATGTTGTTTGAAGAGGGGATAAAGATGTGTAGTAAGTAGTATTAAACAAAAGTAACGCCTCTTCAAGTAGTCGTCGGTAACCCAAGTCTTTTTGCGTTTCACTATTCACTTTAAGAGGCCCATAGATGTATGTACAATATTGATGCTTTTTGGTACTCAAGACAAAAAATAAAATTAAAAAAAAATCGTGTAATCGATTAATTGAAACAATCGGTTATCAATTGCAATTAATTGTTAACAAATTTAATTAATTGATGAGCAAAAATACATAATTCCTCCGCCTCCAATGAAAAAATTGATGACAAAAAGAACTGTCCCTCTCCTCTGTCTCCAAAGATAGAAATAAGAGTCCTCCACAATACTCAAATTGTCGACTATTGCTTTCCACCCCCTCCATCACTCTCTCTCTCTCTGTCTCTCTCTATTTTCGTTTGCAAACTACTATAATTTTTAGATTTCCTATGCAAGGTTTTGTTTTGATTGTGTGTTGTCTATCCCGCCAAAAAAGCAAGAAATGATCGACTGCAGCACACATGCAGACGAACATAGAAATGCATGCAAATAACCTTGTCAATTTGAATTTGTCTAGACATGACAAATAGGACAAAACAATACTAATTAGCAATAGAAACACAAAGGAACCAAACGAGTCTCAAATGAACAAAATTTACAAAACGAAGAATCCAGACTATGATTATGAAATAAAATGAGACAGAAGCATCATCACTTTCTTCATTTTCATTGTCCACACTTGAAACAATTGAAGACATATTAGTGGTTAAGCTAAATTCTGTATATTTAAATGAAGCAATCGAAACTTTGCCGTTGTTTGAAGAAGAGGATACTTGTTGAAAAGATAACGATTTCATGCTTCTGTTGCACCGACTGTCCACTTCAATTGTTCCTTACTATTACATACTAAGTAAACCATTCATAAAATATTCCATTTTTTAATATTAAAAAATTTAAGTTCATTACATTTATATCATATTTTATTTTTTAATATCAGAAATAAATGAAATAAATAAATAATTCCCAACTACTTATTTAATTAACAAAACAAGATTTGTAGCGCAACAAATTTTCAAACGCTGCTTCTGCTCTGCCCAGAAATAGTAAACGAAACAGCAATGAAATTATTGCTTGCACAGCTAAATCGAACGCTGCTTCTGCTCTGCCCAGAAATAGTAAACGAAACAGGAGAAATAGTAAACAAAACAGCAAGCAAGCAAAGCACAACGAAACAGCCAAACTCTGCTGCTAATAGTTATATATGAATATTGCTGCTGACTTGTTTCGTAAAATGAACAGTAAAAAGCAAAATGCAATGGCGAAATGAGATAAGAAATTACTTGCTTGCTCGCAGCGCCGCTTTTCTTTTGAGCAATGTCGCTGCTGCTGACTGCGTAAGTAGAAAACTAAAGGCTGGCTGCGTTCAAGCAAGTAATTTCTTATCATTTTTTTGCCTTTGCCTTTCGCTTCTTCTTCGTTATTTTACGAAGTTGCAGTAAGCGGCTGCAAACTTACATCTTTATTTTACTGGGAAAAAATGCAAGTAATGCGAATATTTCTGTGCTGTCGCTTTCTTGAAGCCAGCAATTCAAACCCTGCTTCCAGCTCATTCCATTTTTGTATTATACTTAAGTCACAATAACCGTTTTTTGTTCAACTAGCATATTCTGGATAGTGTTTGAGTAAAGTTTGATGCGGATCGGACACTCGGGAATAGTAGTCTTTATCAAATGCATTCATATTTTGTGCAATATAAGTAATTGCCCAATAAAATTGTAAGTCTACAGAACACTTTAGTTCAGTTTACTTAGTGGCTTGGCTTGGAGCATTTGATAAGTCGCATTGGGATTGTTTACTGAAAGGAAGAAAAAGCAAAAACAAAAAAAGAGTAAAGAAAACTAAAAGTTTTTCTTCTTATTTATTGAAATAGATTCTTTTCTTTATTTATTTCTAAAATAAATTTCATTGTTTGTGTTTGAAGAGATTTTTAGATGCTCACAGAACTCAAATACAATATATTGATTTAATATGTAAAAAGAAATAAAAAGAAAATAGTATGTAGTACTATGCACAACAATCATAAATATAATAGAAAGTATAGTAAGAATAGACAGATAGATAGATAGAAAGAATGATAGAGGCAGAAAGGAAACAGGATGAAAGGTAGAAGGACAAGTCAGCGTACTTTAAAGCAGTTCAACATGAAACGTGCCTTAAGTTGAAAATCAGGTATTCATTGTGTCATGCAGCGACATTGTCAACGATACTCGGACGCTGATAATACACAGTCACAGTCATAGTCATAGTCGTCGTCCTCGTCGTTGTCATCCCTTCTTTGCATTGTCCATGTCTAATATCACACATAGCATAGCATAGCATAATATTTTCCAAGTAGTATGTATGTATGTATGTACATGTATCTAGATACTTTTGCATTGCATTTAGGTGGAAAACCAAAACCAAAATAAAAGAAAAGAAAAGATTGTCCACATTGTATGGCATTGTATTTGTTCAAAGCAAAGCAAAGCAAAGCAGAGAGCTACATAAGCTAAACTGAGATGAACTGAGCTGAGCTGAGTTGAGCAGCTTCTATCTATAAGCAACAATCTTTTGAAAAAGCGAATTGCACGCTTGAATAGATTAGTTTTGGATACACAACTGTGTGCGATCAATGTTCGTGTCCTTGCCACAATGCACATGATGCTGGTACCGGTACCCGTACTGATGCTGGTGCTGGTGATGTTATAGCTTCTGTCATTGTACTACATAATAGTAGTTGGTTGTATCCTGCTTGTCCAATTTTAGAACCAACCAAGCATTCGCCTGAATGTCAGTTGGTTGGTCTTTCTGTCTGTCTATCTGCCTGTCTGACTGTATCTCCGTTGTTAGTTTGTTCTTTCATGTAAGTATCTTGCTGGCAGTTAACACGCGCATAATTTTTCCTTCTTTTGTTCAATTAGTTGTGTTTTCTTTTTTTTTTCTTCTTTTATTCCTTTCAAAGCATTAAATTTTATTATTTTTATTTCGGGTTTTCTTTTTGTTTTAAAATTCAATTTATTTTTTGTATTTAATTTTTTCTCTTTAAATGTATCTCGATACATTCATTTCATTCGTCGTATGTCCGTTCATTTGTTCGTTTATTCTGTCGTTGTATCTTATGCATTATCAATCACCTGTACAACACACAAATACACACATAGAGAGACATAGGTAATGCCTTCAGGAATGATGTATGGTATTTTTCTTATTAAATCTCTTAAGTCTTTTTCTCTTAACTTATGGTTGTTGTTGTTGCTGCTGCTTAGTTGCTTTTATTTTTTTTATTTTTTTAGTGAAATTTATTTTAAATGATTGTTGCATGCCTTCTTTGTTGTGTATTTTTATGGTATCGTCATTGTTGTTATTGAATTTGTTGTTGTTGCTGTTGTTGTTGTGCTTAAACTTAAAATAAAAAAGCTGAGGAAACATTAACAAACAACAACACCAACAACACCAACAACCATAACAACAATCCATGGAATGTTTTACATTCTACTAAAATTACTTGTATTGTATTTCAACGACGTTGCACGTACATTTATTCTTAAGTATCTATAAAACGTGTAGATTCAAGGATTTCTTGACTGAATAAAAAAAAAAAAAAAAAAATAAATGAAATAAAATAAAACAAAAATTAATGAATAAAACACAAATGGTTTTTCTTTTCAAAGGCAATGGATTTTTTATATTTTTTTTTTTTTTGTGTTAAATATTTCAAATTGTTTAATGTATCTAAGTATAAAATTCTATCTTTTTGTTTTACTTAATTAATTTTCTTAATGGTTTAATAAGATGAAATAAGCGACACAGGTTGAAGTCTTTTAAAGGCCATGAGAAGCAAATTTTTGTTGATTTTATAGAAAAAAAAAAGCAATTATTTTATATTTAAATTTAAGTGTTCTGTTAGATTGACCTCGAACGGCTTGCAATTTTGCTTCCCACTGCTCGTCTTTTTCAAATAAATGGACTTAAGCATTGCATACTTCATCGGTTTTCATTATTTTTTAATATCAAGATGGTACACTTTCTCTTCACCAAGATACCCAGAATCATCATACTACATATTTGTTATTCTCTGAATTATGTTCTCAAACTAAAAGACTAATAAATAATATTAATAATAAACTGATTAATAAAAGATTTTGTCACAAAGGCCTTTTAAATCAAATACAGAGGGAGATGTAAATTCGTCAATTCGATCTGTTTAGTCTGCTGTTCCTCAAGGCAGTGTATTAGCTCCATTTCTCTTATTTTCGCAAGATCTACCTCCAATACCACGATCTAAGCCATACGTATGTGGGGATGATACTGAAGTTCTCTGTTCCGACAAATTGCCGACACAAGCCGCTTCAAACATGCAGTCATAAGCGAATCGCTTAGAAATCTGGTTGAGTAGTTGGACCATCAAGATAAACTGTGTTAATTCACCCTCAGGAGAAGTGTGATATATGTACATCCGGTAAAGGTTGATCGTCTGATGAGAATACAATCCACTGTTGTAAAATACTTGGTCTTGACAAACGCCTAACATGGACACATCATATCACAACCATTGTCCGATCCTATTTTCATAAAATGAAAATGCTTTTGAGCTAAAGGAAAATAAGAAAGGAAATAAGACAACATTAAACAATTATAGATATTGTATCGATATACAAACAATACAATACAATACAATACAAAACTATAGTAAAGCATGAAGCTAACACCAGAAACAACAACTAAAATTTTTAATCTAAGCTTTTTAGAAAGAAGTCCATAAAAAACGATTAACCCAGTTTTGAGCGAAAGAAAGATATACAGAAAAGGTTTGTTTGTGATCAAAAAAAAAAAAAAAAAATAAATAAAAATGATAAACCATTAAAAGCAAAAGAACATTGCAATGAAAACAATAATATCACCAACAACATTTAACCTACAAAAATGCTTTTGACCATTTATAACTAAAGGTAGTAGGTAGTATTACCCTTAACTTTGTTGTTATTGTCCTTCTGGTTTTTACCCTTTTAGGCAAATTCGATTCTTACATGCAAACAATACACATGACTACTATCAACAATACTATGACAATGATGATGATGCTTCTGTTGGTGGTGATGATGATGCCACAAAACACAATCGTTGAATCTGTGGCATATGCTCTCTGGCCAATAACTACAGTAACAACAGCAACAATAACAACAACAACAACAACATTCAACAATGTAGACCTATGGACAAATAAAAAAAAAAAAAAAAAACACGTTAATAAAAAGCATTCACAAAGAATACAAACCAAAATTGGGTAGCTTGCAGTTTAAATTGAGAAAGAGTGCGAAAGATAGAGATATTAAGAATGTGTAAAAGGGAGAGAAAGTTAGGAAGAAGGTGGAAGGTGGAAGGCCAACACAACAACAAATAATGTAATTCCATCATTTATACCAATTTTACCATTTATCCGCAAACAATCCACAAACAACATAACAGAATATGGCAATCTACTCTCAAACTGATTCACTTACTCACCACACTCACTCTTTTAGTAAATAAGTATTATTGGTACTAGTACTCACAGTCACAGTCACAGTCACAGTCATCATCATCATCATCATCATCATCATCGTCGTCGATTGTATTTATAGTATGTGTCGTAGATTCAAACCAGATGACGATGTTACACACAGATACAGATGCAGATACAGATACATTTTCAGCACATCAGAAGTAATTCGCGAACGAGAACTGATGGACATGGTTATAGATATGGACAGACATAAAGACAGACAAAAACGATTTGATGGTCAAATGGTTGATCAAAGGGATACAATTGGTAAGTCAGAGGAACATGGATGAAAAGGGGAGGATACAAATGGTCAGACCGACAAACAGACAGAGATTGTATCTATCGGAATCGTTTTATTCAGTAATATGTGAGTATGTGAGTAAGTGAGTGAGTGAGTGAGTGAGTTTGTATCTGCGTGCAGCTTGTTTCCGTTTTCACTGTTGCAATTTATATTGTTGTTTTTGCTGTTGCAGCTCTGTTTGATGATTGTGTTGGTGTTGGTGTTGGTGTTGATGTTGCAAGCGTGTGGGCGCATAGACATAGACAAGCGTGCATTACGTTCTGCTTACAAAACGGATTAAAAGGTTACACAAGCAAATGTACAAACAAACAGAGAATGGTACAGACAAATGAACAAACAGACAGACAGACAGACAGACAGACAGACAGACAGACAGACAGACAGACAGACAGACGGACAGACATTTGAACGGATAAACCAACCAACCAATGACAATCAGACAGATAGACAGACAAACAAATGGACTTTGTTTGGTTGAACGCTTGTTGTGTGTTGTTTGTACTGTTGAGTATGTGAGAATTCGTGCCCCCAAAACTCATGTTCACCACACGCACGCAATGAATGTTAGGTTATACAGTCACGTTATTCAATGTGCTTGCTTCACCAAATAAAATTGCAACAATGCCAACAACACCAACAGCAATAATAATAACAAAAACAATGACGATGACGATGATGATGATGACGACGATGACGACCGCAAGCATGTCGCTTTGTCTGGTCTAAAAAGTCTGTTCATGAATGCAACTCTTTGGTTTAACTACTTCTTCTCTCTATTCCTCTACTTTCATATCTTTGTATCTGTTTTCCCCCGAGTATCTGTCGGTCTTTCTGTCTATTATAGTCCCCCAGTATGTATTACAGCTCATGGCTTCGCATCTTTGATCGCATGCTTTTGGCTTCTGGTTACCGAGCATCAACTCACTCGCTCATCTTACTTAGCTTATACATATATATTTTTTTTTCATACACTTTTTAGCAAACATAATGATGACGACGACGACGAAATTGAGGTTGAACTGAACTCATCTCAACTAAACTAAACTAAACTAAACTCAGAGTAGCTCAGCTCAGCTCAACTCAGTTTAGTTTAGTTTAGCTTTACTTTACTTTGCTTTACTCAACAAAACTGAACTCAACTCAACTCAACGCAGCTTCATTTCAATTTATTGCGCTTCCTTTGCTTTTTTTGCGGTTTCTCATAAGCACTCGCCACAACCAAAGCAAACTGAATCATTGAAATCCAAACTGAAATGAACTTACTACTTTTGCTTCTAGTATTTGCTGATTTGCCACGTTGCATTATGACATTCTGTGGCCTTTGTGTTGTGTTTTAATGTCATATTTATTAAAGATACAACAGCAGGCAACAAAAAAAAAAAAAAAAAAAAAAAAATTGGAAAATAAGATACTTGTACTACTACAAAAAATGAAAAGAAACCCAAACCAAATGACAGCAAAGTAATAATAATAATATTTCTGCATGCAATGAGATACTCGTACTATGCAGAGATGAGAGAAACTGTTGGGCATAGCATAAAAAAAAACTTGCAATAAAAAGAAACAGTTATTGTATATATAGAAACCAAGCTAAAGATGCAGCTAGTAGTAGATGCATCTAATATTGTATAAAAAATAAAATATATATGTAATTATTTCCACTTCTTTTAATTGTCAGTAGTAGTTCATTTATTTTAGTTTCTTGTTTTACAATATATTTTTATATTTAGATGTAACTAAAACTATATAAAGTGAAAGATAATTTTAGTTTGTACTATACTTTTAATGCCAATTATCTAAAATCATTGATTTTTTTTTTCTTTATTTTTTTATCTTAACCTTTATTAAGTATATTTTATGATATTTTTAAATTGACATTGCGCTTCATTTATTTTAATTGATAAATTTATGCGCGATAAAGTCTCAAATGGACTTCTTTGTCTTTGCCTTTGTCTTTATTTCTTTGCTCCTTTTATTTCTCTTATCATTCATTCATTTATTCATTCACTTACTAATTCATTCATTCATTCATTCATTCATTTATTTATTGTATTTAAGTTTGTATTTATTTGTTTATTTGTAGAAGCTTTAAATAGATTTATGCATCCAACTAATGTTGTTGTATTTCGCTACATAAAATTATATCTAAGTCAACTTTTATGACTTAATAAACTTTAATTATTTTACTTTGTAAGAAAACAACATAACAACAAAACTAGGAAAGTCTATTTAAAAGAACAAGTTTTATTGTTTTTCAACATGCAATAAAAATTACTTGTTCACTTTTTAATAGAACTTTTTACGTATATAGGTTAACTTAAAAAATAACAGAACAGAATAGAATAGAAAAGAATAGAATAGAATGGAATAGAATAGAATAGAATAGAACAGATGGATAGATTAGTAAGTAGGTAGGTTGGTAGGTAGGTAAATATTTAATCAAATGAATATAAATGGTAAAGTTAACACACAAGTATAATTTTTGTTTTTAAATTAATTAAAATTAATGAAGTCTAACTTTGTGTTTGGTATAAAGGGTTTAATATCAAAGAGATATAAACATTAGCACAAACAAATTGTAATGCAGTATGTAGGTGGTTTTTGTATGAATAAATCCTACATTGAATATTTAAATTTTAATCTATTCGCCTATTTGAAATTTAGATTTAGAGTTGAAAATTTTGTTAAATTGTTAAATGTTTATACATACATTCTGTCAAAAAAGTACCGGGAATTGTCGATTTAAATCTGGCGGGGTAATCTAAGCAGGTAAATGTTTTTTCCTAGGTTGGTACAACTGTCCTTAATTACTATGCCAAGTTTGAGCGGGATTTGTCAACCAGTTTGTTTACAGCAGCTGGTTAAGTAAGACGATGTCAATAGTGCGTGCCGATTTTTTACTATGGGTGATTTCGTTGAACAAAGAATTTGTTTAAAGTTTTGTGTCGCGAATGAATTTTCGTGTGCCGATGCATTGAGAATGTTACAAAAGGCCTTTGGCAATAATGCTCTATCGAAAACTCGGGCATATGAGTGGTACAAAGCCTTCAAAGACGGTCGTGAAGTGGTCGAAGACTTGCCTCGTTCCGGACGCCCATCGACGGCTTCTACCGACGATAACGTCGATAAAATTAAGGAAATGGTGCTCGAAAACCGTCATACCAGCTTGAGAGAGATAGCACATGAGCTCAACATATCCCACGAGTCAGCACGTACGATTTTGATTGATATTTTGGGCATGAGAAAGGTGGCCGCGCGACTGGTGCCAAAAGAGCTGGATTTTCTTAAAAAACGCTATCGCGAACAGGTCGCTTCGGACATGCTGGATCACACATTCATGGAACGCATCATTACGGGTGACGAGACGTGGGTGTATGAATACGACATGCAAACAAGCTAGCAAGCATCGGAATGGTTGGGAAAAAATGAGCCGAAACCGAAAAAACCACGCCAAAGCCGCACGAAAGTCAAGGTGATGCTAATTGTTTTCTTCGATATCCGTGGCGTAGTGCACTACGAATTCGTTCCAGAGGGTCAGACGGTAAACAAGGAGTATTACTTAGGCGTTATGAGACGTTTGCGTGAGCGTATCTGTAAGAAGCGGCCAGAATTGTGGGCGAACAACTCGTGGATTTTGCACGACGATAACACGCCGTCTCACCGAGCTACGATTGTGAAGGATTTTCTCGCCAAAAACTCAACTAACATCATTGAACAACCACCGTATCCGCCTGATTTGGCCCCCTGTGTCTTTTTCCTTTTTCCAAAACTAAAATTGCCGCTTCGTGGCACCCGTTTTGAGTCCATTGAAGCCATAAAACAAAATTCGGCGCGTGAACTGAAGGCCATCCCGGAAAGCGCCTATAAAAAATGTTTCGATGATTGGAAATGCCATTGGCATAGATGTACTGGAGCAAATGGTGCCTATTTTGAAGGCGACCCAATAAATTTGGATGATTAAAGGTAAAAATGTTGTTTTATTTATAAATTCCCGGTACTTTTTTGACAGAATGTATAAGGGACCAATAACTCGTAGTTAGTCGCAATGCAAATTCAAATTTTATTGAGTCACCTTAAATTTTAAAACATATATAGAAATAAAGCAGTTATGTCGTTTCCTCCTAGAGGAGCGCAAAGGGTTAAGGGACCAAATAGAAATAAAATCCAATATTTTTGAGACGAAAAGTGATATTCAATTGGTTCACAATGAAGACTTGAGCTAGAAAATTAGCTTTAATAATGCATTTTGACTAGTGAGAACAAGTGGGAAAAGTAAAATTCCCAAACAAATCAATAGCTAGGAGAAAAACTTAATACATTAAAAACCGCTCCACTGGATTGTATTGTTTTGTTCTAAAAACATAACTAGGGACTAAGATTCTGGTTCAGCATTCAGAGATGTTCGATGGATATTACAATACTTACTAATGACCCCTTACATACTTAGCTTTACGAAGGTTAAAAGTGGAGAGGCAAAAAAAAAAAAAAAAAAATATTTCTTATGCATAATTAATAATAAATACGAGTATCTTTTGATTCTGTAAGTTGATTTTGATGAAATAAACGCTAAATGCTACTCACAATAAAGCATCTTATCTTTCAATAATTCAATTTTGAATCCAATGAGTGGGTTTCGCGTGTTGCTCGCACAAACAGATAAACAGACAGAGATGAGATTTTATTATATATTTAGATTATCCGATTTGAATCATGTGTCAACTTTGCTTTCGCTGATTGTTCTTACGAAAAACCTTCAAGGCATAACAAAAATGAAATTCATTTATTCTCTCTATTTAATTAAAGGATATAATTTGATCTATTTCCGTCTTCTGACACCTTAAATGGGGTGTGTGTTTTGATTCTTTCAATGCTTTCATTATACGTACGTACATACATTTTTCTTCATTTCCTATTCAAGGCTAATTTCAAAAAGCTGCGACAGCTGCCATTGATTGTCCTTTTTAGGCTAATAATGCAATGCATTGACAGCTTTTCAACGCCCACGCAAATGTCAATGGGGGAATAGAATAGAATAGAACACAACACAACACAACACAACACAACACAACACAACACAACACAACACAACACAAATCAATGATAATATTAACAACCCTCTAACAAAAGCCTTCAGACAATTGACTTTGTTTGGTCTTCCCAATGCGCGCATTATTCACATGGATATGGATATGGAGATATTACAAGGTTATTTTATTGTTGTTGTATCATCATCCTCCACATTCTAATAACTGAAACGATGAGTTAAGAGGAAATTCATGTGCCACAAAATGTGCGAAACACATGCAATATTCACATATAGTATTTACAAATAAGTAGAGATAGATAAAGATACATTTTCTGTTGAAAATGGGGAATGATATATGGAAAGGAACGAAGGGGAAGAGAAGGGAAGAGAAGAAATAGTGACAGCTACAATGACATAACAATACAATTAAAAGCTAATTAGGTTTTAATTAAGGCTTATTAATTAAATTATAATGCGAGGCGTAAATAATGTGAATTTGTTTTAATTAAAAACTCAGCACAACAACAACACCAACAACTTCAAAGCCAAAATACAAAAAAAAAAAAAAAAAAAAAAAAATGATAACAAAGTTAGCAACAGAAATTGCCAGAGCAACAACGTGAAAGATACAAATGTGCAGATACACACAGAGCCACGGAGAGATACACAACAAAGATACCCATTCTTATACATTTGAGTTTGGGAAAAAATCCATTTGCAAAAAAAAGAAAAAACACAAAAAAAAAAAAAAATAAATGGAAAAATAAATGGAAAAAAAACGAAATATGTACATACAATAAAAATGAGAAAAATGTGGAAAATATATAAAGCAATCGTGTTGAATGCCAAGTTAAAGTTTTAAAACCAAATAAAGAACATACAAAAATAATAATAAAAAAAAAAAATAGATAAACTTTTAATAAAATGCACACAATCAACGTCGCACTTCACTTCACTCCACTCCACAAACTCAACTCAAACTAAGTCAACTTAGAAATATACAGAAAACAGGCGCTGTTACGCAGATAAATATGGCAAAGCATTAAGCTGTGCAAGAATATCTAGATACGTTCGTATGTGAATGTAAGTATTTGACCTGTTTTAATCAACGTTAAGACACATTCAAACATACGTTTATTTGTGCATATAACAGCTACAAATCTATCTACAATATCTAAGTATCTGGCGCACAAAAGACACCAGACGATATGCTGCAAAAAGAGAGTAGTAAAAGAACACAGACAAACAGACTGACTGACTCACTGACTGATAGACAGAAAACTAACTAACAACAACAACAAGAATAAGAGTGACACCGACAACACAAGCAGCAGCAGCAGCAGCAGCAGTAACAGCAACAAATATGGAAGCGCAAAAGTGCCAGAAAGTATAAAAAACGCATAAACCCAGTCACGAAGTGAGATACTCTTGTACTTAAAGAAAGATACACAAAACAGACAAATGAAACAGTCACACTTACTAACTGAACTGACTAAATGACTCACTGACTCAATGACAAAATGACTGAATGACTGAATGTGTGAGTGACTGAATGACTGACTGACTATCTAGAAGATTACGTTAGCAATTGCGGTTAAGAGAAGAAGAAATAAGAACAACCCAAAGAAAAAAACTGTGCTAAAAAGCAAACAAGTGACGACAACGCTGAAGACCACGAATAGTAGTAGTAGCTCCGGCTATGAAGCACGATTGCAATGACAGTTGAATTACGTCGACACATACAAAAACAAAAAACATTATAATAACAACAACAACAACAACAACCAGATGCAGATACATAGATACAAATGCTAAAATTGTCGTTTGGTTTTTTTTTTTTTTTTAAGCAAAGGCAAGGGAAGGCTAAGATAGGATAAGTGATAAGAGGGAAATGAAAAGACAACGATTAGGGCAACGGCAATGGCAACGGCAACGGCAACAAATGTGTGGCTATTAAGGGGTGTTTCATTTGAGGTTTATTCTGCTGCTGCTGCTGCTACTACTTCTTATTCTGCTCATTTTCAAGCTGTAGGAATAACTAAGCTTAGCAAGGCAAGGCAACTCATACTAGCAAAGTCAATTTCTTGTCTTCCCTCTAAGCTACTATCTGCTTAAGTGTATCTGTCTGTTTGTCTGTCTGACCATGCGGCTGGCAGCTAAAATGTTGATGACGATAATGATAATGACTGCCGCTACCTGCTTACTAGTACATAGAGCTCCATGCATGTATTTATGTATCTTTTAGTAGAGTAACAACAACATTAGTTCAACTTGCCCCATCAACTTGAAGCAAACATTTGAATGAGCGGCAAGCGCATGACTAAGACCCGTCGGCGCGTAGCGGCAGCATAAAGACAACAAACATCACCATCAGATACATACTTACAATAGCAACAACTATAACAAATACTACAACGAAATTATTTACAAATAAAAAAAAAAAAAAAAAAAAATCACACAACAATAAAAAATAAAACAAAAAAAACAAAATTAAGTAAAAAATCCGCATATAAATAATCTGATAAGACAAACGAGTTTGACGCTTCAAATAAATGATTGTACTGTTTGTCCGTCCTACCCTCAGACTATCTATCTATTTGTCTGTCCAACCATTCATTCATCTGTCTGTCTGTCTATCTGTCTATCTGTCTATGTGACTGACTCTCTGTCTGTCTGCCTGTCTGTCTATCTGCCTGTCTGTCTGTTTGTCTATTTGTGCCTCATGTCATCCATTTGGAAACTTTATTTTTCACTCACTATCTTAATCTATGGTCGTCGGTCGGTTGGTTATAGTATAGTAGTTTATATGTATAGGAGAGTACAGATAAATGTGTGTGTGCACAAGTATCTACGGGCATAGGGGCGGCTTAATCGCTTGGTCAATCAGTCTTCCATTCCTTCATTCATTCATTCGTTCCTTCCTTCACTTAATCATTTGTTTACTTGACGAATTTGCGTGAAAGTCAAGAAGCTTAGTTTGCAATTATTAAGATTTTTTTTTTTTTTGATTAGTTTTTTCATTATCATTCCCATAAAGTCTTTAAGATTTATACTTAATGACTACAAATTAAGTTGCACAAAAAATGTTCTTTGGGAATTTTTCAGATTTTTTTTTTTTCGTTTTCTTTATAATAAAATATTTTATTATTGTGTTTCCATTTCAGATTTACATAATTAAATTTTTGAAGGTTTTTGAACATTTTGAAGATTTTAATTAGAAGATTTTGTATTCTGTTAGAATTGGAAGTAGAAATTTCTTACAAATGTTTGCAATTAAAATAAATTTGAATTTAGAAAAGTATTTGGAAGACAATAGAGTTTTGATCTGACTTTAATTAGTTAAAAAAAAAAAAAAAAAAAAAAATTAAAAAAACTATGAAAAGTTTAAAAAGAACCATAATGACTTAGATTTCATATGAATTAATTAGAATGTTGGTTCTCCTATATTAAGATTCAAAAATTTTTGGGATATGCGAGTATAAAAAATTTATCAATTCTGTAATAACTTCTTTTAACTTTATCAACCAAAAGTTGGAATGCTTAAAGATTATTAAACATATGATGAGAACATAAAGCCTCTCCTATTCAACCACAAAGCTCACCTCATACGTTGTTGCATCTTGTCGATAACAAAAGAGGCTCTTCACGGTTGTAAATCGGCCTCAGCGATGTTGGGCGAATCTTTTGAATGTCATGAATACAGTACAGAAGCCTTGGATAGAAACCCAAAAAACCAGGTCATGTGGATGTTTCATTTGTGCCATGGGTTGAAATACGACTTTGATTCTATGGTCGTCAATTAGGAGAAGATTGTAGCATTCATACTTACTTGTAATTTTCAGTCATGGCACTTTAAATTTCGAAATTCAATTTCAATTTTCATCTTACAAAGACACAAACTTAATCAGAATTCTATAATATTAAAAGGGACTATAAATCATTTGACTTTCTTGAGAAATCCTGAGAATAATCTTCACTCATCTCCTGATTAGTTGTGAATGTCTATAAAAAATGTTCTTTAAATTCTGTAAACCTTCTCATGAATATTTAAATGAGTTGAAATGAAACTTGATCCAAAAAAAAAAAAAAAAAAAAGGAAAATCATTGATATGAAGATTAATAGTTTCCACGAATCAATGTATCTAATGACTTGAGATTAAAATCATTCAAATAATGTGTAACACATAAGAAAATCAAATCAGATTCTTTTTATTATTTCAGTCATAAATTGTTCCATGTATCGTTGATTATTTTACAAGATTTAACACAAATTAAAAGAAATGAAACTCAATTAAGATTTTTGATTATGTTTTTCTTCAACTAAATACATAATTCCTAGCGATGCGATTGTCTAAAGTATTAAGAATTGACAAACTAATATTTCTTTTCATTGAACTCAAAATGCAATGGAATTTAATACAAATTAAATGCTTACTAAATTATGGGATTATTTCAAGATTTTTAAATAAATTAAAATAAATATAAAAGTTTAATAAATAATTAAATAAATCTCTAAAATATTTTAAGAATTTTTTATCTTCAAAAGACTTAATTAGTTAAAATTGAATGAAGAAATATACGTGTTTGTATAAGTTATGTCTTTTTCTAGTTTTCGAGAATATGATAGATCCCCCATATGGAGAAAATGAAAAAAATAGGCATATGAATGAAGGAATGTGAATGACTACATGTGTGTGAATCATAACCATATCAAATTTTCCTAACTCATTAATCATTAAATGCCATAAAATTTATGATTCTTTTTTAGGATTTGTTTTTGTTTTGATTTTTGTTGTGCTTTTTTTTTTTTTTTTTTTTTGTGTTTTGGTTTGTTTTGTTTTATTTCATTCTGTGTTGGTGTCATTTGTTGGTATTATTGTTGTTGTGAATAGACAAGAATAGAATAGAATAGTACGAGTATAGTAGAACGCCATTCCATTTGAATGCCTCATAAGTGTTTACTATGCAACAAATCAAATCAAGCAATCAACAACAATAACAACGAACAACGTGTGTGACATTTTTACCCCAAAAAAAAGAAGGAAAACAAAATATGAACAACAAGAAAAAGCACATTGTCGTAGAGAACAAGCTTAAACAACAACAATTGACTAAAGGATAGACAGATGGACAGACAGATACAGATACAGATACAGGGGGCAGCCTGAATAATAATAGTAAAGAAAAAAAAAAAAAAATAAAAGAAATGAAATTGGAAAGAATAATACGAGTATCAACAGAACAGCAACAGAACATGAATAACAAAAGTATGTGGAGAATAGTACGAGTAGAGAATGAGAACAACAAGTACATAGATTGTCTATACTTAAAAGCGACATGCCCCAGCTAAATACAATTATCTAGAACTGACAGCGCCAAAGACTTTTGTTATTTTGTTGTTCTTATTGTTGTTGACACAGTCACACAGACTCACACATACTCACACAGACTCACACATACTTATACATAGATACGAGTAGATAGACTTTGGTTTGTTTGAAACTTACTACTTACATGCGTCGCAATTTCATTTTCGTTGTTATTATTGTAGTAGATACTTTTGCTGTTTGCTGTGTAGTTGTTGCTTTTTGTCATTTTGCTGCCGCTTGTCATACAAATCCAGCTAATTTCATTTGACAGTTTGCTTCCATATTTAGAGGAATATGTAATAAAATAAGTGCAAAAACATGTTTCAAGACCAGCCAAGACCAAAGGAAACCAAACCAAACCAAACCAAACGAAAAGAAACGAAACGAAACCAAACTGAACCAAACTGATCCAAAGGAAAAGAGTGAGTGCTGTACTGATGAGATTTCATGCAACAAACAAGATACTTAATGTATATAAAGTACCGATGTACATATGTTTGTCATACTATATTATTTTATACTCGTATAAGCAACATCAACAAGAACGACGAAAAGGCATAAAGATAACTGCACTAAAGGCGCAGCCGACTAAGAAAAAGTTGATGCCGCACATCGACATCGACAACTTTGATGATGATGATGACGACGACGACCAACAAGCAACGTTGCATGCAACATTAATGCTGCCGCCAAAACGAGTCATTTTACTTTTATGAAGTTAATGTCAAAAGTAAGCAAACCACCAGACACAAAACCTCTTACCTCTTACCTCATACTCCCCATACTCTCCAACTACTCAACTCACACATCACATCACATCACATCACACAATTATACCATATACATACGAGTATATTTTTACGTACACCATAACAAGGCAGTGATTCCTCGCATCATGACTACAAATACTTACAGAAGACTAAGAAGCGGACTTAGAGGGAAAGAAGGAAGTTGGGAGTGTAGTGCTGCGCGTGTTTCCAATGTTTCGGCAAGAAAATGGGTTGGAAGCATATTGTTTTGCCTTACGACGCCACATGCCATCAATATATTGAATGTTCGTATAATAATAATAATAATCATAATGATGATGATGATGATGATGATGACGCTGCTTAATGACAATTCACAATTCATTCTCAGTTTAGTTGAATTTAAGGTTGTTTTGTATTAATGTTGCCTGCCCTCATTCTATATACTCGTCATACGAGTACATGTACCATATAAAATACTACTATATATTATAGTAGTGAGTATGTAGTATTTGGAACGAACGACCTTAGGCGTGACATTTGTATTTGCTTTGCTTTGCATGAGGGCCGTCGCATGCTGATAACAAAAAATAATACCAAAATACATAAAATGCGATAAAAATTATATCTACTAATTATTATTATTATTATTTTTCCTTTCATTTTATTGTACACATAATCTGTGTGTGTGTGTGTGTGTGTGTGTGTGTTTGTAGCATGAAAAATGCATTTGTGAAAAATAATTGTTCATACCCAATCGAATATATTCGTATAATAATATTGAGTGTCTGTATATTTGTATTTGTATTAAACCTCAATATTTAATGCACATTTGTTTATTTATGAGCCTAATTAATTTGAGTTGAGTTTTTAATTTTAAATATTTATTTAGTTATTTATTTTTGGGATTTATTTCATTTTACAAATTACCCTCATTACATGTGTCATAAATAATTATCAACAAAACAAAACAAAAAAAAACAAAAAAAAATTATCTTTTAATTTAATTTTATTCAAATTAATTTGATAATTTAAATTTGGTATTTTGCACCAAAAAAAAAAAAAAAGAAAAAAAAAACAAGAAAAAACTCATAAACTCATAGATATACTTGGGAGATGAATACATCATCAGTCTTGATTTGAGATTCATAAAAGCACTTACAGGTCTATGACCTTTAAAATCGAATTAAACTAATTGTAGCTCCTAAATTTTTAAATGCAGGGAAGCAATTATTTTAATTTAGTTAATTTATATATTTTGTATTATAAACTAGCGCACCTGACTCTGCTTCTCACGGGTTGTTTCCTTTCTTATCATCACTATAAATTTGTGTAGTCTAAAATTTCATTTATTTATCCTTGGTTCCGGAAATAGGAAAGTTAATCAATCATATGTTCGCCACATTCACATTAAAAATAAAAATAAAAATAAAAGAAAAAGAAAAAGCTAAACATCAAACTAACCCTAATAATCTGAGTCATTTGCTCAAAACCTTTACAACCTCCTATTTTTTTTTCGGAAATTCTAATTATCAAAAAGTTAAAAAAGTTTTTTTTTGTGCTTTTTGTTTTTTGCAAAAGCAAAATAAATTAATTAAATTAATAAGAAAAATGTATTAAAATCATTAAATCATCATTGTGACCTCCTTCCAATATCTCTACGCAGCTGTAACTGGAATTGGTGGACAAATGTATTTTGGGTCGCGCATACACATCATAATGAAGAACGACAAATGGAAATGGTTGGAACACTATTGGGATTCGACACGAAAGCCACCTCGCCGTCAATTTGTTGGACAATAGCCTATATTATAGTAATTTTAAACTTGCATACATGCAACATGTCAATATTAATTCAAAAAATTCACCTTCCAACTTATACGAGGGCTGCTTCTTAAGTTTTGGGACAGACAAATAATAACAAATATGTATCATCGAAAATGACTTTATTGTTTTTCAAAATATTCTCCATGTAGATCAATACACTTTTGCATGCGATTGAACCAATTTTCGAAGCACTTTTTCCACTCGGAATGAGGTATCTCCAAAACATGTGTTTTGAACGCATCAACCGCTTCTTCAGACGTCGAAAAACGTTGACCTCGCAATTTATTTTTGGTGTGCGGGAATAAATGTCACATGACGATCTTGTAATATCAGTTCACGCACAGCATCAATGTTTTGTGGCACAACAACCGATTTTGGACGACCTTCACGAAAGTCGTTCTGAAGAAAACTACGGCCACGATTGAATTCAGAAAACCAGCGTAACACGGTGGCCCTGGATGGTGCTTCATCACCAAAAGTTGAAGCGAGTTGATTGGCACACTCTTGTTGAGTTAATCCACGTCGAAAATCATAAAAAATCATTGCACGAAAACATTTTCGTTTCGATTTAATTCCATTTTTTAGCCGAAACGAAGTTTTCAAGTCACTGTAAACAATACAAATACGCGTAGCACTCGTATGACAAAACGTTTTGAGTACATTTATCATTAAAAACAACAAGCTTTACGATACCAATGTCAGATTTGACATATCAACATTGGTGTTGCCATATCACAAGACATAAGTAGCAATCCTCGTATGCTTTTATTACCCAATCGGTGCAATTTTTATAAGCAAACCTATGATGGTTCTTTATAAGAACTCAGTTGTACTCAGCTTCAAAGATACAAAGCTTTTTTTTATACTAGAAAAGAAATTTTAATTCAATTTTATTGTAATTTCATCTTAATGAAATGAATGCTCTTCTCAAAAATTTATATTAATTAAATACAAACAGACAAACAAATTGTCATAAGTCCTTTAAGGGTTCTCAGTTGATTTCTGTATAAAGAAGTTTCTCATATAAGAATATTTATAAAATGATCTGAAGTGATTTAACCATGAAAATTTTGGTTTAAATCAAAGTTTACATATATAATTTCTATTAAATATTACTGGCAGATAGATGGGGAAAAGTAATGCCTATCGATGGACAATATTTTCCATAAAACATAAAATAGAGTTAGATATCAAAAAAAATTTGTCATTTAAAATAAAGACACAGTTGATTAGTCATAACTTTTGGTCATAAATTGAGTTTTCTCTTCATAAACTTCCATCACCACATTTATTTCGATCTATCAAAACTACCAGTTAGTTGGTTTGTCTTGATGACAAAACTTCCTATAATTTGTGTCTTCTTTTAACCCTTTTCAGAGGCTCCTCTATATTCTTTTGATTGTCAATTTTATTATAAATGTTAATGATAATAATCAAATAAATTTAAATTGAATACATTTATTTAATATAAAGGAAGTAAATAATTTTTTGATCTTTGGATAATTTATATTGTATTTCTTGGTAAATTTAACGAAAAAAAAAAAAAAATTGTTCATTAATTCAATAAAATTTTTGTTATGTACAATATGTACGAGTAATGAATATCTACGTGTCTCTATAAAATTGTTCATTCGTCATTTACTGGTGTTTGTCTTTCTGTCTCTCACCTTTCACTTAATCACAAAATACACAATATTTATTTCATTGAACGTGTCAGTATTTACCATCCTTGCTTCATATTATTGTTGGCATATGTAAGTATGTATTTTTGTTGGTGTTAGTGTTGTTGTTGTTGCTATAAATAATAAAAAATATTTATGGTTAATTTTAAATAAACGAACAACATTTGACGACGACAACGACAACGACAACGACATCGACGACGATGATGATGATGATATGACGATTAAAGAGTCATGACATTTTTCGTTTAATGTTGGGCGTAAAATGTATTTCAAATGCAATCAAAAGTATCTTTATGTACATACATACAAGACTTGTGTATGTGAGTATTAACGTGAATATTCATTCATACAAATATTAAGGCGCAGCTTATTATATCATTTGGGATTTTATTTATTATTTGCACATGTATTTTTCCTGTAATCAAAGTTTCTTTAACACAACACAACACAACATAACACAACCCAATGTTGTTATGTGACGTTTGTCATGACAACAACTTATCAAGACACCACCAAATCATAATCATTAAAATTATGTTTGTCATTATTATTTACCATATATTGAATATACTCGTACATATTTTCTTTCTGATCTGATGATGAATTTTATATATTAATGTTTAATTTTGTTGATTTCTACTTAGTATTTACCTATAAAATTCTATTGTAGGAAGTGAGTCTGTCAAAATCTAAATCAAAAACAGATTGTCTTCGTCATTATCATGAACATTATTATCATCATAGTCCCTAACCAACGTCATCATCATTATCAATGCCATTATGATTATTATTATTTTTGTGGTTCATGTCATTCTACAGCATGTGATAACTTTTGTCAACTGACAATTAACTTTTTTTTGTTTCTTTTTTTTTCTATTTTTTTTTTTGTTGATTTTTAGTTCAGTTGACTTATTATATTGTAGTCTAAATGCTACTTTTGATTGTTGAGATACTATTCATTATTTGTGAATTTTGATTAGCCCCGATTATCACCGACATTTCTCTGCTTTACTCGATCTATCAAATAATCACTTGGCTTATTTTCAGCTCGTTTATCTTAATTTATTTTTCATACACGTGCTAAGAGTTATTTTCCCTTCTCTCCTCCTCTACATCATCATCATCATCATCATTAAAAATTATAACTTGTTTATGTCACAGCCTTTTGTTTTTATTTCATTGTTTTTAGAGGCAATTTAAACATAAATTTATATTTGTAATTCTGTTTAAATAAAGCAGCATATAAACATTTAATATTTATTGCCTAAAAAAAAAAAAAAAAAAATATAAAATATAATTTAAATAAACAAGTTTGTTATTATTATAATTATTATTTATATTTTATTTTATTGTATTAACTTATTTCATATTGAGGGCTTTTGTTATTTCATCTGCTGCTTCAGGGTCTTCATTCAATGAATATTTATTTTTTTTTTGTTTTTTCATTAAACAATAGAAACAAATATTTTTTTTTTTTTGTTAAACTGGAAAAAATAAATAAATATTAATAACAAAAAAAAAGTAAATAATCTTGAAAATATTAAATTATTTGAATGAGCGAACAATTAAAATTCTTTTAAAAGTGTTAATAATTTTTAAATGAGAAATTATTTATAAAATATTGGTTGAAATTGAAATGATAATGAAAGGAAGCAAATCATTGGATTGGATTAGATAAAGGAAGGTAAAGGAAGTGGTTAATTTGTAAGCACAAAACTAAATAAAATGCTATTGTAGTCTCAGAATAAATGATTTTATTTCTCTAGAGTCTAGACTTTCCTTATTTTATTATATTCTATTGTAATTGTTTTCTCAAAATTTTAGCATCAGTAAAATTTATGTTACATCACATCTCGTCTTAAGGCAAATTATCTATTCTTCTCTAAAGTCAAAATTTAAGAATGAAATTCCTAATATATATTATAATGTCACGGTTGATCTCTTAACCTAAGTTCCTTTATATAAACGAACATCTCACCTAAATATTCTATGCCTAAATGCACAAATTATTCTGCTAAATTTCTAATAGATTTCTTTTATTTCCAAGTAAGTTACCATCTTTAATTTAAGTATAATATTTTATGGTATCTTAAGAACTAACACCTCACCTAAATGTCAGCGGTGATTCTGTTTCTATATTTTGACTGTAAATCTCATGATCACAAAATGGAGTTGTTCCTTTGTAAGGTAAGTGACCTTCTTCTAAAATCTGTTACGACTGTCATAGTAAATTCAATCTTTCTCCTAGATCACTAGTTCTATTACAAACCTAAGAATGCCCTTAATCTCAAATGAATAGTTGTGTGATCTATTTTCTTCTATTATTCTTTTATTCGAATAGTTTTCCTAACAATTTTTCTGTGTATTTCAATGCCTTGAATCTTTTCATAAAGTCTTATTTATTGTACTGTAGTACATTTTATCTTTTCCCAATATGTTCAAGAACAATCTTGAAGTGTGTATGACCTAGGTACCTTTTAAAGTCTCTTGTCATTCATTATCTGAATCACAACCCAATCATACTGCAAATTGCAATATCGCAAATAAACGATTACTTGACATTTTTGATTAATACGAAAATGACAATAAAAAAAAAAAAAAAAAAATAAATAAAAAATTGTATCTACCTATAGGCAATTAACTACACCATTTCATTATTCTATAAAACAAACACAACCAAAGATAGTCACGTCACACAACAATAACAATAATAAAAGAAAACTTACAAAAGCTGTAATCTCGCACCTGAACACACTACATATAATTAACACTGAGACACAGAGACACAGAGAAAACTACAAAGACACATGACAATTTCGATTATTATTAAACAGAATTTTTTGTTTCTGTTTCTGTATTTCTGTATTTCTGTATTTCTGTATTTCTGTTTTTTTTTTTTTGTCATTTTTATGTTGTTTAATCCCTCAAATAATAAGTATTTGTACGTACACCTTGCCTGCCATGGTTATGGCTCAAAGAATTATAGGGGCACCTTGCCAGTGGGTAATAATAAACCAGCAAGTAATTTTTTTTTATTTTATTAATTTTTTTTTTTTCTATTATATCCCAACCCCACCAACCACTGATGTTGGTACTACTGCTGCTGATGGTATTTGTTGTGCTCCTTTCTATCCCGCCTAATGCTCTCTATCTTTAAAATATTGAAAGTGAGCAGCGTCAACGTCAGCATTTGGCTAAGCCTACTACTCGTACACACAGATACTGTATATCTACTGTATATCTACAGTATCTGTATCTCTGAACTACTTACTTTACGCTTTTTACGGCAATAGCAGCAACAACAAAAAAAGAATAATGAAAATGAAAATAAAAACCAAACAGCAGCAGCAGCAGCAACAACAAAATGCAACAAAAATGAAAATAAGCGTTAAAGCCGTATAAAATTTAATCCATGTAATTAAGTCCAAGGAGAGAGAGAGAGAGATACACACACACATACACACCATCTGACATTAGTTGAAACAAATATTGTATTCACTACTGCGTAAGCGTAAAGATACTTACTACTTGCGATATTTAGATACTCGTACTTACTATACTCGTAGTATTGTACTTATGCATACAAAATACTTACCAACTACACTAACAAATACGAGTATTGTAAATGAAAAATATTTAAAATTATACAGGTTAGTGTTTGTTTGTTTGTTCGTTCGTTCATTTATTATTTTGATGTTGTTTTTTTTTTTTGTTTGTTTGTTCGTTCAATTCGGCTTAGTTCATTTCAGTTGGTTTATTTGTTTGTTTGTATCTTTATTTGCTATTTGCTATTTCTATTTAGTTGTTGTTTTTGTTTTTAATTACCAGCATTGTATCTGTTGTTAGTTGAATTGGATTTGTTGAGGTCGGACGGCATTTATATTCTTCTTATGTAAAAGAAAAGTACAAAATTTATTGTAAAATACTTAGGTTTCCTCTTTTTCATTTAAAAATTACTATGAGATACAAAGTAATTGTATAGTATAGACGATTTAACGTTAGATCAAAGTACAAGGAAAAGTAAGAGGAAAAGAAACACACTGTGTGTTGCTTAAAGACCTTTGGTATTCAAATATGGAATTAAAGTATTATTGTTGCCAAGAAAGAAATATAAAATATGAATTTCAAAAATTTATATAAGCAGATTTCCTTAAGGATCATTAAAATACTTATATGGTTTATTTAAAAAATGTGTAAGTATTCAATAAGCATGGAAGTTTGAGAGATAGTAATAAGAAATTCAAACAAATCTCGGAACAATTATATACTGCAAAACTCTATCTTTATCTTGAGCTTTATTTTCTTTGACTCCATCATCTGGGTCATTTAGGTATAATAAAGCTCAACTTATATTGATACCAAATAGGGTCTTTCCCTTACTAAGTTTCATCAAGACTAAGTGTCTTTAAAATACGAGCACTGCTAGAGCATCTTAGAATTTAGAATCTCAAAATTTGGAGCTACTAAGTCATGCTACTTAGTTATTATGAGTGTTGTTATGGCTTTCACCGAAGCTGCCAGCAATATACAAATAATTCAAACCAACAGATGCTGCAAACTCACCCAAACAGTCTGGCGATGGCCTTCATCCATGGCATGAGACGACGACCTAAGATCTTCTAAGCAGAAGATTACCATCTAGATATATCTACACTGCGATAAAATCGCTCCCACGTCTTTATTCTATAGAAGAATAATGTTTTGCAAAAATGTTATAATAAAACATAACAAAAAAAAGATTCATATCTTTCATCACGTAATTTGATTGTGTAACTCTAGGCCTTTTACTGGGCTAGGTCAGATTACACTAGAAGAAGCTCTTCATAGATGTGAAGTCTTTATTGATACCCTTGATTTATTTTATCAAGACTAAGAATAGCTGGAGAATCTGCAGTGAGTTCCCTTCCAGTTAAAATATTTCACTTAGACTTTCAAATTTTTGAGCTATGTACAATCTAAGCCAGTTTCAGACAGAAGTTAGGATATCATTCAATGATTCTTTATCAGTTCACTAAAAAACTCATCAATTTTAAAACTAAACAATAATCAATAGGTAAAATCTCTTTTTCCAGGTTCTATTAGAAACTCAAATAAGAGAAATTGATTCAAAATTTTGATATATTATTGATAATAAAGAAATTATTCATAAACATTACTTTTCCATAGTTAAATCTTTCAAAATATTGAAGATTACTCATTATATAATACTACTACATTTATGTATATTTGTATGTATGTGTGTATCTATATTTTTGTTTACTATGTTTTTTAGTGCGTGTAAGATTACGCAGTCTAATATAAGTAACCCATCTCCCTTCTTTGTCCACTACAACAACTGTCACAAAGCCTCGCCGAGCTCATGTGTCGGATTCGCTTCCTTTCTCATTATATATTGTTGTTTTTCGTATCTTAAAAAGTATCTTTATACCCACTACACTTTAATAATTCATACTAATGTCATAATGAAAAAAAAAAATGGGGAAAAAAAAATATAATAATAATGTAAAAAACCAAGGCTCGTCGTATTAAGTATTTTTGTAATTTAATATGTTATTTTTTGTTATTGTTTTTCTTTGTTAAATGCCACATTGGTTGGTCGTTGGTCGTTGGTTATTGGTCGATTCTCCTTCCGCTCGCATTCTGTGGTTTGCTTTTGCTACTTTACGTTCACCCAGGCCCCGAACGCAAATTTGAACCCAAACTGAACCAAAGTAAAACCACTAAGTTCCCTTTCTGGTTGTCATTCATTCATTCATACATTCATTAATGCATTTGTTTGTTAAGCCGACGGCGTTGCTTGGCAGTGGTTCATTGGCTGATTGGGTTGGTTGGTTGGTTTATTCGCTCATTCGATTATTTCGATTATTATCAGTTTGTTAAAATATTAAATTGCTTAATGACCTCGATGCGTATTTATACTTATATGTATATACAGCAACATAGCAACCAACAACGACGACATTAGCAACAACCAACAGCTTTGACGACTTTGCCAGCTTAAATGGACACGTAAGCGCTCAAAGACATAGGCGGCGGCGGCTATTACCAAAATCCACTTCCGACTAAACAGATATAAGATACTCATACCCAATCAAGCATTTATTGAATAACTTACATACATAAACTCGTATGTATTTGTATTAGTATTGTACCTATCAATTAATTCCATTGACTTGACTTTCATGGGAATTGCGACATTTGTACGGATTATGCATGGACCGGCCGAGCGATCGATGCGACCCCCTGGTCTTTTATTTCCAACTTGGTAATTATTTACTTGTTCGTCGTCCGTTTTCAGTCAGTCGGTCATTCATTTGAACGTTTCTTATTCCTCCTCACTTTTAAATTATACTTTTGTTGACTTTTTAGGTTAACAATTATAGTATTTTCACTATTTGTAATATCACGACTATTATTATTCCATTTCCATTTTATATTGTTGAATGGAAACACTTACGTGGCACCATTAGGCTTCAGACACATCACACTCATTCGAGTACATACTCGTATACTTATAGTACGTAAGTGTCAATAACATTTTTTCCATTTAAAAGTCTGTTCTACTATTATATTTTTCTGTTCTATATATTTAGTAGTATTTATATCCATTTTATTGTAATAGTTTCGTCTCTATATCCATTAGCAAGTTTCAATTGAATTGAATTGAATTGAATTGAATTGTACTACTAGAAAAAAAGTCAAAGTTTAATCACATGAAAATTGCAATTGAAAATTATGGAAAATTATACTTTTTTTTTCCTTGCACTCTCTCTGCTTCTTCTTTTCCTGTTCATTTTTATTGTTCATTCGATTAATCACAGATAACAAAAAAAAAAAAAAAAAAAAAGAAAAAACTAAATGCATTATTCAAAATTAGAAGTATATTTTTAGACTACTCTACTAACTAGTATAATTTCAGAAATTATACAAAAGTGTTTCCCAATAAGCGGCTTCGAGCTTTTAGCATATAATTTAGATAATTTAACAAAGGTCAGACTAATTGTATACCTTGTAGTAAATAGAGTTATGTGAAGTGCTGAAGAGAAGAGAAACAACAATAACAAGTCCAATTACATATTACGAGTAACAACATGCTGTAAATTAAATATTGATTGTTTTTTGATATGATGATGAAGTGATGCAATGAGTGGGTTCACTTGAAAGGTTTAAACCTCTTAAAATTATAAAAATTGTAACATGAAACATGAATGAACAATGACTTTGATTCACCGCTCTTTTCATCCCCAAAATGCTGAAATAAAAGAACAAAAATCATATTATTAAAATTTGTTTATTATATGAAGATTACATTTTCTAATATATAATCTTGTAAGTCTACTTCTGTTAAAAGCTTTAAGGCATAAAGAACTTGTTTGCTTCGACCCAGAGAATCTGCGAAAAAACACTGCTTTTTTTTTGTACGAGTATAGAAGCGAATCTCGATTCTTCGTGTACCAGAAACACAAGCTATTCTTTGTGAAAGGAAGTCAGAAGTGTCAAAATAGTTGTTTGGTGATTGTCGCCGAGTGTAAACACAAGCAAGAGACACCAACAATAATTGATTTGACTGAGGTTTGGGGTGAAAAACCGGTCGTCTTAGGAGCAAACGAACAGACATATCAATCACTTCACCATCGTGACTATGTGTGTGGTGTATCCACTAAACCGGAATCCGGAATCGCTTTCTGAATTACTTCGTAGCAAGTGACCAAGGCATATTTCTTAGAGGTCAAATCGTATGCTAAAGGCAGTCAACATGCCTCATGATCATCGGGGAATGCGAGATCGACAGGTCAAAAACTCTTGCATCCAATTTTATATTTTTTTAATTTTTCTTGAGTTGATGAATAGTGAAGTTGAGTAGATATTTTTACCTAGTTAGACAACTACTACACTTTTAATTGAAGCCCCTGGTGGAAGAAGGTGTTAACTCACTTTTGACCAACTTTTCTCGGGAACGCTTTCTAAGTAACTCCTTGTCAGTTTTAATAACAGTAGAATTTCTCTTATTTCATGGTTGTTTCATAATACAAAACATAAATATTTTGAGTGAGATAATACAAATATTGCCAAGACAACCAGAAAAAATGAGTTAACACCTTCTTTCCTGCTTTCAATTGGATTGCTTCAGATTGCTTCCCACCCTCCCCCACCCCAAAAAAAAAAAATACTTCGTACAAGATATCTTTATATTTATAAAATTAAAAATATTTAAACGCAAAAAACATCTTAATCTCCTCTTTTAAGTTCATGTAAAATGCCTGTTTTGTTTTTGGTATGTGCTCAAGCTGTTTTATAATATCGTCGTATTTTGATGGTTGTACTGGAATTTTTTTTGTTGGCTTTAGGGTGATGATGTTTCTTAAGCTGTTGTTTTCTTTCTGAGGTTGGGCTTTGTTTTTTAAAAGATTCACTACTATCCATGAAGATTCTGTTTCATCGCAATCAAACTTTATTTTAATTTCTTCAAACTTTTCTATTCTTATCCATCTTAAGTCCCTCAGTTTTTTTGGTATCTGTTTCACTTCTATAAATTTGTCAGCCATGCGATTTATTTTAAATGGGTTGATTCTCCTTGCCAAATTCATGATTTCTATATATTTATTCACCGAGTATATGTTTTGATATTTTCTCACTTCCTTTTCGATTGCTTCAAAGTCCCGATCGCTGTCCATGTAGGTATGGCCAACTGGTGGAAATTTATGCTGTATGGTGAAAAATTATTATAAAAATTTAGAACATCAGAGTTGACACCTTTTTGCATTAAATTAAATCAACCATTAATAAATATTTTTTACTCAAACATATGTTAATTCAAAATTTATTTAGTTAACACCTTCTTGCAATAATTAAACACATAATCCCAGATGATTTGATCCAGGCAAAATTAAATTTTAACAATTTAAAAAGCAGATGTTAACTGTTTTCTTATCTAAACAGATAAGATGGAAATATTAAAAGAAGGAAACATGTTTTTTTTTTGAAACAAATTGAGTTAACACCTTCTTCCACCAGGGAGTTCAATTGTTCACATTGCACTGATTATTCAAAAATAATAATAACGATTTATTTACTACCTTTTATCTCACTTAATCTCCCCTTTTACTCAAAACTCCTATGGAACTTTGTATGGAATTATTTGTCCATCAAATATTCATTAATGCAAATACGAGTATTTCATTCTTAAAAATGAATTTAATTCATCCCAAATGGCAAATTTTCAGATTTCTAAATTATTTCTTTTTTACATTTCTTTACTAAGTAGTAGCATTTAATTTATTTTAATGAATTTCTTTATGTTTCCTTTTTCTTTTTTCTTTCTTTTTTATTCATGAATTAACGACGATGACGACGACGACAATTGTCACTTGTGAAAATGTTGTCTGTCTTTAAAATGTTGTACTTATTTTAGTTTGTGTTTTCTTAATCTTCTTTTTGTGCGAAAATTAAGATGAATTTTTGGTCGATTGCCAAAACCAACAAACAAATGAACCTAAGACCGACAACGACCGACCAAGCGACCATGAAGCATCATCGTATTGCGTATTGTCACACGCTCTCCCAGTGGGGCTGATTTTTTTTTTTTTTTAAATATAAAAACAAATACAAAAATGAAATACCCAAAAGGAAGATATTGAAAAAGAAAACACAGATACTTGTCTATAAAAATGTGCTTAAAATGCAAAGCAAGCAAACGACAGACAGAAGGTAACAATAACACAGTACAGAAGAGAACAGAATAGAAAAGAACAAAGTAAAGAAAGATGAAAAAAATCAAACGAAAAATAAAAAAAAGGAAGAAAAAAAAGAAAGACCTAAACTGAACGCACGAATATTTTAACGAATTAGTTCAGTTCGAACGCGTTTGTTGTTAATTCACACGCCAACTCGCACATGGACGTGAAGGCAGTCAAATACTCAATCAGACTGACAGACAGACGGGATGGGATGGAATGGGATGGGATGATACAACATCCGCAGATGCTTAGATACATATTCATTCATTGTACCAATGTACAACCATCGTTCATTGCCGTCAGCGACGCCAAAGTCGACAACAAAATGCTAACAACAAAAAACTCTTAATTGATTTTTATTTAGCATCATTGCCTCAATTCACTTTGAAGCAAATCGTGAACAATAAAAAATAAAATAACATACATAGTACGTATATCTAGATACTTTTAGTACAGTAGATAGTAGATAGATAGTAGATGCTCATAGATAGACACATACTCATCGTCATTCACATTCACATTAACATTAACATCACAGGTGAAGTATTTCACACCGTCAGCTTATAATTAGTTTTTCCCGTTTAATGAATGTGACTTTTCAATTTCCTCTCCTTTATCTTTAAGCTGGCAGTCGATCATCAGACGGTCCCCTATATCTTGAGGTCTCTCTATAACCACTAACACCTCCCATGAGGCCCCTCTTGACATTTGAAAATGGGCGTAATTAAAGCTTCAATTATTTATGGTTTTATTAATTTGCGTTTACAATTTTCTTTTTCTTTTTATTTCTTTTTCTTTTAGTTGCAATTTTGCGTTTTATTCTCATTTTCTCCCACACTCACTTGTATTTCTTCTCCTCTATTCTAATCCCAATCTCCTTTTTGTTCAATAAGCTAAAGTTGAAAATGAAATAAGTATCTCTCTTGGGTGTGTCTTGAAAGTCTCTTGAGTGTTGCACGCTTATTCACTAACTCACCACTTGTCGCTCGGTTGGCGGATGGCGGATGGCGTTCAAAACTTGTACTTTGATTATTGCAAATTGATTTTTATCGATTTCTGGAAAAGCTGCGACAGAAAAAAGTAACTGAATTTAATATGTATGACTGCATGACAACGTCACAAAAACAGACAAACCGAGAAACATTTTGAACATGGGTCTGGTCTTTTACTAAACCTCTATCTGTCGATATCTTCGTCTGTTTGTCTCTCTGTCTGTCTGTCTGTCTATCCATCGAAATGAACAACAATATTCGTGCAAGCAACTTTGATTTGTGTTTAAATTACTTACTATATAGTAGAGATATTTTTTTGTACATGATTTCACAATTTGATAATGCTAAATTACTGACTAGTTTATCGCGTTTAATGAATCTGAAAATGTCACGCCCATCATTTGGACACAGACATGCAATTTGCAAATTTTTAAAGAATAAAAATCAATTACAAACCGCTTCGACATGAAAGTTGTTCTTCAACAGCAACAGCAACAACAACAACAACAACAACAACAACAACTACAAAGACAACAGACAACATTTCATTAGGCCTTTTTACTTATGGCTTCAAATTTTGACAAGTAATTGGATAAGCAAAAAAGTAAATAAGACAAACAGATAACATAGTACGAGATAATCATATGTAGATAAATAGATAGATACTCGAACAAAGTTTATAGCAATCAAGTTGAAAATAAGTATTTAAAGAATTTTTATATTAACATGACTAGTAGTTTAGAGATAAATTATTCAATTTCTTGAATAGACAAAGTAATCTTGTCAATCATTCATAGAATAGAAAAGCTGCCAAGATCTCGGTGTCATTTTATTTCAAAGTTTTTAATTTAATATAAAGACACTTGAAATGGAATTTGCTTGAAGATTACTTTATCAAGACTTGGCAAAGTATTATAATAAAGACTATAAAATATCTGCAAAAAGTTATCAAATCACATCTCTGAGCTTATTAAAATAAAAAATATAGTTAATAGACGTTGGATAAGAACAAGGCAACCTAAAGCTCAGTTAAGTCACCTTAAATATCAAATAAGATGTCAAATCTTTGCTCATAACAATACTACTTGGAACAAAAAGCTTGTGAACCTTGATAAAAATTCCAAAAGTTTCTGGCAAATAACCAAATTAACTAAAAACAAAAATATCTTTATTCCAAGATTTCAATATAATGATCAAACGTATTCTACTCGACAAGAGAAAGCGAATTTATATGCAGAAATATTTCAAGAAAAACACAAACTTACGGAATCTCTTTCAGACAGTGAAACAATTAGAACGATCAAGAGTTCCATCAGTGATCTTGACAACCATCGTTCATTTGATGTGCCTTCTGTATCAACTGATGATATTAAAAGTATTATCTGTATGCTTGAGACAAAGAAAACTCCAGGTCCGGACAATCTTCCCAATATATGTATAAAAAACCTTTCACTTAATGTCATCCGTTTTCTTGCCCTAATCTTTAATTATTATCACTTCAAATTGGTTACTTTCCCCAATTGTGGAAAGTATCCAAAATCATAGCCATTTCCCAACCTGGAAAACCACCAGTTTCACCTAAAAACTACCGCCCCATCAACTTGTTATGCTGCTTTTCTAAATTATTTGAAAAAGTTTTGAAGATGAGACTTAACTCTCATCTCGAAACACATTCCATTATACCAGCATCTCAATTTGGCTTCAGATCGCATTTAAGTTGCATTAACCCTCTTCTTAAATTAAAAAAAGTTATAAAACAAAATTTGCAAGACAAAAAATCGTTTAGATTGGTTGCCTTAGATATACAAGCAGCTTTCGATACACAGTATGGCATAATGGTTTAATTCATAAATTAATGGTTATGAATACTTCTGTCTACTTAACAAAAATCGTACAAAGTTTCGTTACAAACAGATACTTTTTTTATTGAATTAAATGGCATTCAATCGGATACTAAAACCATTAGTGCTGACGTACCCCAAGGATCGGTCTTAGGACCAATATTATATAACCTATATATCTATGATGTATCTTTATTTAACAACTGCACTGTTTCTATCTTTGCAGACAATACTGCGCTTTAATCGTTGACAGAACTAAATTCATATAAAAAATGGAAAATCATGCTAAGTGTCAATAAGACTAATGCTATTTTCTTTACTAGAAAAAGGAAAAGTGAATTTTTACCAAATATTAAACTAAACATCAACAATACTGATATCCCTTGGGTAAATAGCATAAGATATCTTGTCCTACATTTAGATAGAAAACTTACATTTAATGTTCATATCGGCAAAACCCTGGATAAGTTTAATAAAACTATATGCCCACTCTATCCGATTGATTATAAATCGTAAATCCAAACTTTCACAGCATAATAAACTCATTATATTTAAATCAATATTTAATCCCATTTTAATTTATGGTTCACAGGTCTGGGGTGATTATGCTATAACACATATAAAAAAAACTTCAAGTTTCACAGAATAAACTGCATAAATTGTTACTTAATTTACCATATTACTATTCGACTAGTCAATTACATGTAATAGCCAATATACAAAAAATTAAAGAAAAAATCTCTATTTATAACTCAACCTTTGATAATTGCAATTCACTTATATAGGGTCTATACTATGTACGAGTATATAAGTTCGCGCATAATTGGTACTTATAACTCTAGTCTAACATTAGAACTATCAAGTACCAATTAACGAGTCTAAGTTATCTAAGGTTTTTTTTTCCCATTTTTCCTTAGCATAAAATGTTTATAAAAATATACTCGTAGCTTATTTATTTAATAAATTGTAACAATTTTTCAGTAGCTAAGTAGATTAAAAATATGAAAACTAAACTCTGTAAAATATTAAAGATAATTAATTATGTATGCATTGTATAAATTATGGATTAATAAATATGTGCATTGAATGAATGTTTTATAAAATATCTTGAGAAATAATAGTTGGCAGATTGCCTTAACCCTTATTATTATTCTAAAATTATCGGTTAACTAGATATTTCTTCTTATAAAGAGATTGATGTCTTTCTACTAAGCAAATCCTTGGTTTATAGATTTATATCTAACACCTTTAATTGTATTGCATTTTTCATATATTTTGTTTGAACTAAACTTGAACTTTTGAGATGAACTAATTATTAACTAAATTTTTAGCATTTTCAAAAGAAGTGAAGTGGTACTCGGCCAAGCCATGAGTCATGAGATCGAAAGAAGTAGTAGTCGAAATTAGCAAAGTGTCTCGAATTCTATGCCCTAGAAATAACACAATGCAAAATAATAGTCTCAACCAGAGGTGTCTAACCTTTTTGTTTATATGGGTCACATTGGAAGAAGACATGGTGATCTGGACCGCAATTAGCATAGCTTAAAAGCCTTTTTTCCAATGAGTCGAACGTGACTTCTATTCTCTTCTCTTCTCTTCTCTCCTCTGTGTTTATCAGTTGAGCTGCATCTGAGATGCCTTAAAGCCAATATGTGCTTCCAGCAGTAAAAAGGGAAGCTAAAATCAAAAATGAACAAACCCTACTGACTATGAAATTTGATACAATTGTATGCACTTAGTATACTAAATCAAAATCTCCAAAGAACTAGAAGAGGAAATTCTGATAAAAAAAAAGCGCCACTTTGAAGCCGGAATTGCTGTTTCATTTATTTTCCATTAAATCAAAATAATTTGTTTCAAAGACAATTACATACCTTAATATACATATATGTAAGTAGTATGTATTTACACAAATTTGGGTAGGAAAGGTATTCAAGTTTCATTGAACCGAAGCTAATGTTCTATCTAACTAGTTTTGTGTTCTATGTATTTAAGTTGAACTTGTCAAAGTCTATAGTATCATTTTGTTTAATTTTCTAGATTAGTTAAAGGTTCATACTACTCTAATCGTACAAGGTTTACATTATACTACTTAGTACTTTATATTGATTACTACCATTATCTTAATTATATATAATTTTCTACTCTCTCTCTCTCTCTCTCTCTCTCTATCTATCTGTGAAATTAAACGGAAGTGTTCCGCTTGCTCAGCTTAAAGTCTAAAGACCTTTTCACATCTGATAAACTTAACTTGTGAACATAATAAAAACGCATGTGTCATTCAACCTTATTGAGTAAATGAGTGACTGAGTATCTTTCTTACGTTACTCGTATAAATAGACAGCTTTGATGAACACATTCGAATGCTAATTGAAAAATTTCCCAACAAACCTGGCACTAACCCCTTTTTTTATCGCACAATAAAAAAACCAACTGAAAATAAAATTAAAAAAATAAAGAGAAATGTTAACAATGAAATAAAAATACGTAAAGACGAATAGATACTCGTACAATACTACATACGAGTACAGGACGTAGATAGATTTTTTTTTATTTTCTTTTTTTTTTTTTATGGCGAACAAAGCGGGCACATTTTCATTTACCGATGTCGATGAATGCAAACAATTTCGGTGATTTATCAACTGACATAAAAATTGAAAAATATTATTGAAAGCCAAAAAACAACTGACACACACACACACACACACGGCGGGGTATGTATACTTTCAATTAGATACAAATCAGCTGCGTGTGCGTTGCTTTGAGTATCTATGAGTACAAAACATGCTGACTGACTGACTGACTGAATGCCTGAGTGAGTGAGTGAGTGAATAAGTGAGTGTGTGAATGTGTAGCTAAAACGTTAACTTATCGTTTGTCAAACTTTGACAAAGCACAAGAAAAGGGAAGACTCCAACAAAAAGTCAATCCATGAAGGTGGCACCTTTTTCATGTTCACTATTCGTTTGTCGTATCTTTTTTAACGAGAAAAGTATCTGCGATTTTGCTTCTGTTTACTAGTAGTAGTGGCGCAATATCTGAATTTGTCTCAATATAATTTTTTGTTTTGATTTTTTCTTTTTTTTTTCCCCTTATACGTATATTCTAAGCAAATAAAATGAACGAACAAACACCGCACCGCACCGCACACACACACACAGTACTCGTACATAACAGTAAAGTTAAAGTTCTTGTTTGTTGAACGCAAAATAACGCAAATGAAAAATGAGAAGATAAAAGTGAAGAACTTTGAAAAACAGAAAATCAACTAAAAAACTAAAATGCGAAAAAAGTTTTGAATTTCCGATTTTTGTTTGCATTCATAAAAGCAACGGTAACAGCAACAGAGGCAACTAAGTATAACAAGAACATACAATTTACCCTCAGTTCAACTCTCAAAGCGCCCCCATTGAATATTGTACATACTATGTAGGAAGGCATAAGGCGGCTCGGTTTGTCTCGGCTCTCGGGGTCCAAGCTCAGTTAAGTCTGTTGCTGCCGACTTCACCACAAAAGCGGCTGCGTTTTTGTATCTTTATCTTTGTCTGAATAATGTTTGGCTTTGTGTCGTCGTTTGTTGTTGAGACAAATCGACAGAAAGACAGACAAACAGACAAAGCAACTTAGTGAGGAATGAACGAACAAACAGAGGCGGCCTCTGTGGCATTGGCAACGGGTTAAATGCAATGAGAAATTTATAAAAAAATAAAGAAAAGACAAAAAAAAAAACTATAGGCCCAACTATATATGCGAAGTACTCGTATCTTTGTATCTACAGGCTGCTAGGCATGTGTGTGCCTTTTAAAAAAACATACTTATGCACACAGTGCCGCTGTTTTGTTTAAACAATAAAATAAAATGAAAAAAATATTCGCACTGTTAATGTAAAATTCAAATGTTTACTTGGGCACAGTTCACTGCTTGCTTCCTTGTACTAATACTACAGGCAGCCAGGCTCTGGGGGCCTCAATAAAACTAAAAAAAAAAAAAAAAAAACAAAAAACAACAAGAAAATAAAATGAAAAATAAAACGTAAAAGAAAAGAAAAGAGGACACAAAAGCGTTCGTTGATTTTTCACCATTTTTAGTTATACAACAAATTTGCATTTGCACAGTTGCTGCTATTTTTTTTCTTAAATTTATTTATTTAAAAAAAAAAAAAAACAGAAATACAATTTAAATAAAATGGAAAAACATAATATGTACAGAGAAGAAGAAAACTGTGTTTCAGAGGTCATTTGTTGTTATTTCACTGTTACCCTATAAAATATTCACCCTTGCATAGGTTAAATGAAGGGTGAAAATAAAATGTATATAATTTCAAAGATATAGTAGTAGTATTTTGTAATAAGCTTAATAAGGTAAATAACGACAACGACAGCAACAGCAACAGCAACTTCAAGGTGAAATTTTTTGGTATTCGTAAAGTTAAGTAAGTAATGAGCAAAAGGCCCTGGTTAAACAAACTGCAATAAATATTTATACATAATAACAATAATCCCTCGGGTTGGTTGTGTCTTGTTACCTCAAAAGTTTTTTGAAGTCTTTTTGAAGTTTTTAATGATGCCTTCTATTGATTGTAGAACACCATACAAATATAGTAAAGAACAGTTGATAGATAGATAATATTGTTATTGTACTTGAAAAATAATGACAACTCAAACCACATGAAATACGAAGACTTATCTAAATATTAAATTTTATAAATTTAGATTAGAAAATTCATCAAAAACTTACTACGAGTATATTCAGTTGAAAGTTATATCTATAGAAATCTACTTCTCAGAGAGATTTTCATTAAATTTTAAGCGATTTCTGCGATCTCATTAATCTCATGATATAAACTGTATATGAGTCCGAATTAGTTCCTTTGATTGATTAAGATATTTCATAAATTTTATGAATTACAATCAATAACATTAAAGATATCCGTTTTAAAAACTGAAAAAGATCAGAATTCTTAACTTTAACTCTTTAGATATTGTTTCGAATTTTGAATTGAATGAATTGTTACGCAGACACGAGACCCATAACAGAATCACAATTTCACTTCGCACATACTGATTTTCAGTATTCTGTTTAAAGTTTATTTGGTGTCCTTTACAATCAGTCAAAGTTCGTCAAAAATGTATTAATATTTTTAGTTGATATATTTTAATAATCTTCTAATTAGGATTTGTCAGAAAGTATGCCAAAGTAATTAAAACTAGTAGCTTTATAGGCATTTTTATTCGTTTTAAATATTTATCAAGATTAGCCATTTAGCAGATGTTTGTACTAATCTCTACTTCTGATTTACTACAGAGCACCTGTAATTGTTCAAAGGATCTTAGATTGTGATCTTTTATAACTTCAATGTAATATTTCCAAATTGGTTTAATAACAGAGTTATATCTTGCACTCAAGGTTCTGACCAGATTTAGATATGACTATATACCCGGAGAGACGTTGTCCTGCCTCTCTTTCCTGACCCGATGAAATATCTGTTAAAGATGACTTGATTGATTTTAAAATATTTCTCAAAGCTTTATATGCTTCTCACCTACACACATCGCTCGTTTCGATTTTTTTTTTAGATTTTTTGGCTGATCCTTTAGGGTTTTTCGATTTTTTTGTTTTCCTAAACCTTTCTTTAGTATCACTTGTTCCATTGGTAAAAACCGTTCGTAAATCCGTTCAGTAGTTTTTGAGTTCATTGCGTTAAGACAAGCAGACATGTATAGATTTATCAGTGGAGGCTTTGTGCTATTTGTTTGATGTCCATGTATCTTATTCGCTATTTAATGTTTCCACCAGGTGCGACGTTTATCCTAGTGAGCGCCAAGGTAAGTTACCTGAGTTTGAAGAAATATAACTCTGTTTAAAGTTACTGGAGAACAAAGTCCTCACTCATACCAGGTCTGCAACATATTTCACTGGGCAACGGGAAGTACTCAAAAGCATTTCATGTCAATGGAATCTTTTATTCTCTTTGTGAAATAGATCAAAATTTTTATAGATAAAAAATTTTAAATCTTTGATACTCAGAATTATGTTAAATATTGAATCATTTCTATTGAATGTTTGTAATCTTGCTATCAAAGATCACTATATGTCTGATATAATTTCTCAGACAATCGATCAAAAAAATGTACAATTTTCCAACAGAGATTCTACATATTCTATGAATATAGTTACAGATCCATTAGGAATATCTTTATCCATTTCTAATCTTTAAGAAGATTATACTTATTTTTAAAAACCTCATGAGCTCTAATGCATCATCATTCATCATGAATACTTAAAATTCATTTTTAATTCTCTGATTTGTTTTATCAGAAATAATGTTTTGCATTTTAATCGAAGAAAAAACAACCCTTAGTTAATCTCGAATAAGGTCACAACCAATATAAATTTTTTTTTTTTGTTACCAAAAAAAAAAAGAAAAAAAAAATTCAAAAAGAGGGCAACGCCTAAGCCTAAATAAAATAACAAAATGAAACCCAAACTAAGTAAAACATGAGCCCATGGACTTAAAATGTCAATCTTTTTTGGCACGCCTTTTATGTGTGTGTACGTTTTGTGTTTCTTTATAAAAAATCGTTTCACTATGAAAACCAAAAATTCTTGAAAATATACAATATTTTATCATTCATTGTCTTTGTTTGTCTGATTTTGTATTTTTTTTTTTTTTTTTAGTTTTTTGTTTGTGATTTTTTAAGGCATTTTAAATCATGACATTCGATCGCACACATTGCATACAAAGTTGAAAGAAGAAATAAATATGGTTTAAATAAAATGCTCATCGTAAGAAATTTGTGATAAATTGAATTGAAAAAAAAAACAAAAAAAAAAATAAGAATAAGAATAATACAAAAAAATATGCAAAAGCCATTTAAGCGAAAGACACATTTGCTTTTTCATTGATTTGTCTTTAATTGACAGTTTGTCTTCAAGTATAAGAAAAATAAATAATGAAGAATAATAATAATAAAAAAAAAAAAAAAAACTGTCATTCAACAAAGAAAAATATTATTATGTGAACAGTTTTAAGTATAAAATACAATAATAAAAGCATTTCAGCATTTCATTTCATTTCATTTCAATACAACACATTTTGTTAGTCTCCCCGATTGTTGTATCTGTTATCATTACTATTGGTTTTTGTTTTCACAATTCATTTTTATTGGGAATTCATTGTTGTTAAGAAGCGTGCTCAATATTTATTTTAAGTATATTTCCACTGCTATCATCATCGTCATTGAATCGTCGTTGTCATCAAAAAGACAAAGAGTCATCAAATAATATTTCACTTGAAAAAATAATTACCAAAAATAAACTAAGTAAGTATAAAGTACTCGTAGTATAAAGTTGCAAAGTATCTCCAATGAAAAAAAAAGGCATTTCATTTCAATTTCTTGCAAATAGAAAAGAAATTCTGCTCGCTCATTAAAACGCCAAAAACAAAAAAAAAAACAAAAAATAATAATGGTTTCAATTAAATTATTTGACGAACGGCGGCGCCACTTTTGTATCTAAGTACTATAGTAGGACGAGTACTACTCATCATTCATTCCATCACTCTATAGTTCTCATTATATATTTTGTTGTTTCTGTCCATTCGTTTGTCGGATCATTTACATTTCGAATGAGAGACGTGCTTAGTTATCATGATACTCGTTGTAGTAAATTACGACGATAATTTTTTCATTGGAAAAGGAAATTTCAATTTTAATTTATAATTTGCATAAAATTTCATGAACTTTGTTAGTATGAATTAATATTAGTGAGTAATAGTAATTGTGAGAAACGAGTTTTTTTTTTAATATTTCTTCTTTAAAACATTTAAATATAATTTTATTATTTTTTATTGTACTCGTATCTTTAATTTTTTCCAGTTCATACAGATCAAGTTTGCAACTTATTCAAATGACATTAAATAAAATTCACTAGAAGACATTTGAACATTGAATTATAATATTTATGAAATATATGAGGACACGAGGGTAGTCCCAAAAGTATTTAAGTGAAGTTAGGGTCAATTGTTGCTAATTCATGTAATTGCATTACCTCAAGGCGGCTTTTATCTTAGTAAGTATGTTGATTATAATGAAAGTTCTTAGTGCGATGCAATGATGGCAATTTCATTAATATAAGTACAAACTTTTCATTTAATTTTTCTTTTAATTTTCTCATTCAACTGCAGCGTAAAGTTACCAATATTTTCGATTACTCAAGATTTTGTTCTGGGATTCAAATGTGAGGACTATGGGACCAAAGTAAAATTTAAGCCATAAACTCGTGAAAGACATTAAGATATTTAACAGAGACTCTAGGTGGCTCATGACTCAGATTCAAAATATAGGCAATATTAACAACCAGGATATAGTCAATATTAACAACCAGAATATAGGCAATATTGACAATCAGAATATATAGTCAATATTAACAACCAGAATATGTATAGATAATATTGACAAGAAGAATCATGATAGAAATTGACATATTTATCGTTTCCATTATCAAAAACCCTAAATTACAATGTAAATTGCTTCTTTATGCATTCTTCTCATCAGTTTTAGTTTCTTAGGATTCTTTTCGTTTATAGAATTTTGAAAAAAATGACTCACATATAGAAGATTCGCCAAGAAAAGTATGATCTGCATTTGTTGTCTCTCTATATTGAAAAACATGACATGACATCACTGTAAATACGATAAGGTCAGAGATTTTGAACTTTTGTGATTGCATATTGTTTTAATTTTAAATTCATTGTTTAATTTGTAAGGTTATTGGCTCATTTGATAAAACTCAATGATTCTCAATGTAAACAAAATATCAAAGCTATTGAACTTAACTGGAAAATATACAAGTATATTACTATATTTATATATTATACGAGTATGTATAGTGTAAATTGAAGTCGTGTACTACTGACACTACTCTCGTAGTAAGTGTGTTGTTGTTTGTGTTGTGTACGAGTAGATAGATTATCTTTATTTTTGCATATAAATACTAAGTTACAAATCATTTATTATTTGCACAATTATTCCATGAATTGTTGGATTGTAAAACAAAACGCTTCATTAATCAAGAATGCATAATATTAGTATATTTTTTTTTTTTATTTAAATTTAAGTTGTTTTCTTATTAAATTTCATTTTATCATAATATTTTAATTATTTCTTTTTTTTTTTTTATTCATTCATTGTTTATTTTTGTTTTTATTTTTTTTTATTTTTTATGACTAATCTTATTAACCTTGAACTTTGTTTTCAAATCTGTGTAAAGTGTACAATATACATAAGTATATACGAGTATATTTTTTTTTTATTTGTGTATCTGAATATGAGCATGAGTTTAAGGGTATCTAGAGAACAATTACTTTAGTAATTTAACTGTCATCATTAAAATAAATGTGTTCAAAGTATCTAAGCTTTTAACGGGGTTTCTTATGAAAATGGAAACAACAGCAAAGCACAGCAAAGCAATCAAGAGACAAGACAAGACAAGACAAGACAAGAAAGCAATAAGAAAAGCAAAGAAATGTAATGAAATGAAATGAAATGAAGAAAGAAACAATGCCATTTATGCCGAAAATAGTAAAATTTTAATGAACCGACTTCGTCGTTGTCCACTCAGTTGTTGAGTTTTTGAATAGAGGAAAAGCGGAAAGACCGATAGACGATGCACGTACTACTACTCGTATATACAAAGAAGTATGAATGTCCGGGGTTGGCAAGGCAGCAGCAACACAATACTGACAACTAGTAAGACCAGACCAGGTTGAAGCTGATGTAGTTGAAGCTAAAGTTGAATAGCGTAAAAAAAAGCAAGTACCTTTCAAATTGATGGAACGACAAATGAAATACAGAAGAAGAAACTAACAAAAGACAACAACGACAATGTACGACGATTGAACTAAACGTATGAACGACTTTGAGACTTTAATTTTTTTTTTTTTTTTCCTTTGTATCGTTGTTGTTGTTGTTGTTGTAAAAGAGTACATATCTTTAGAAATAATGAACTATTCAAATGTCAAAGGATCTCTCTCTTTCGACACTTTGTACAGCTCAACATGTAGTAGTAGCAGCAGCAGCAGCAGCATAGCAATGCAGGACCCACTTGGTGACAACCTACTAAAAATGAATTCAAAAGAGTAGTGAGTGAGTGAATGAGCAATGAACATACCATAATACAAAAGGCTAAGAAAAATCATCCATAAAAGATTTTTTTTCCTTCAATTTTTCTTTTTCTTTATACAATATTTTGTTGTTGTTTTGTTTAGTTTAGTTTGCGCTCTTTTACATCTCAAACGGCAGCAGCATCAACAGCAGCAATTTATGTACAAAAGGCAAAAGTATCTCACACACAAAAGCGGGTAATAAGACGCAGAATGTGAGATGCTTGGTTTGGAGTAACTCGACTCAATCGCATTTACTTACACTGAGCCTTAACTGAACTGAACTGAATTGAACTGAACTGAACTAAGGCAGCCACAATAGCAACACAACAGCAACAGAAGTATGAATGGCATCAGCGGGAGCTGACTGTGATTGCTTGCTAAGACCCTGTCTGAGTTCTTCTTGCCTGATTGCCTCTGCCAGCCTGCCTGCCTGCCTTCCTGCCCGTGTCCCTGCCTGCTTCCCTGCTTGCTTGCCTGCCTGCCTTTCAGCCTGTTGTATGTACTCAATAATAATCAGTCCGTTGGGATCTCTCAAACTAAAAAATGTGTTGATTCTTTTTTTTTTTTTTTTGGTGTATTTTTTTCTCCATTTTTGTCTCGTTTTTCTCGTTTTCAGTTGACGATGACGACGGCGGCGAGAATGTGTTTTATTATCATTGCATTTTATAGGCAGTTTTACGACTTAACGAAAGTGGATCTATAGCTTTGTTGCACTGTAAGATAATATTGTTTTTTATGAGTCTGTTTGAAGTACAACCAAACACATACAGCACACACAGTGGATGCGACTATACGAGTACAGATACCCGCACTCACGTAGTACGAGTATCTCTGTGGTATGTGAATATGGTTTCGCACGTAGTACGTCAATACCCAAAGACCATATGAGTGAGTAAATGGGTGAATGAGTGTGCGCAGCCTTAAAAGGCATGAAAATCGTGTATTGCGTAAATTACAACTTTAAATTGGTTACGATGTTTTTTAGGGGATTTTTTTTTGAAATTTTACTAATTTTAAAAGAATGTTTTTTTTCTTCCATTTTATACATAACTCAGATTGAATTCAAAATGAGGATTTCATAAAGCTAATTTGAACTCGAAGTTTGTAAACTTTTATTTTATCCTTTGAATCATTCAAAAAGTTTTCAAATTAAGTCATCAATTTTATGGCTTGGCTTCTATTAATGCGATATGAATGAGACCTGAAAGAATAGAATAGTAGTGAGAAGACTATAAAAAAAAGTAATTACTTTTTTATGAAATGAAAAGAAATGAAATGATCTCCCGTTTAATCTTAAACTATTTAAAAAAAGGGACAAAGGAGACACACGAATGTAAATCAAACTAAGAAGGTTATCTCTGTAAATTGAAACTTTTGAGATTAAGAGTATGGACATAAAAATGCATTGGACCCCACAAGTTGATAGAAATTGAAATGTCAGGTTAGTAATTGTTGGTTTATGGGAAGTCCCGATGGTTTTATAATGTAACCTCCAGTTTTCTATAACCAACTAACGCACAAAATCTTTTTTAGAAAGTAAAAGAGATAGATGGTCCAGATGAATTTTAAATTTTCTATAACCAACTAAATTACAAAAACTATTATTAGAAAGTTATATATTTGAACTGATTATACAAGATCTTTAGTTAATAGAAAGTTTTCTATCACATCACTTAATAAGTGTGTCCAGTTTAACACATACGTACATACGAGGTATGTTCAAAAAATAAGGTGAATTTTAATTTTTCTCAAAAAATATTTATTTATTCTGATATGCACTTTTTGGTATGTCCTTGAGCTCTCTCAGCGATTCGTTTTATATCTCCTCAATCGTCGCAAAACGCCGTCCTTTCAAGGGTCTCTTCAATCTTGGGAACAGGAAAAAGTCGCAGGGGGCCAAATCTGGTGAATACGGTGGCTGAGGCATGCAAATGGTGTTGTTTTTGGCAAAATAATCTCTTACAAGCAAAGATAAATGAGCAGGTGCATTATCATGATGCAAAAGCCATGAATTTTTTTCCACAATTCCGAGCGTTTTTTTCATATTGCTTCACGCAAACGGCGCATAACTTCAAGGTAATACTCTTTATTTACCGTACGACATTGTGGTAAGAACTCCTGATGCACTACGCCATGGTAATCGAAGAAAACAGTGAGCAAAACCTTGACATTTGATCGAACTTGGCGTACTTTTTTTGGTCTTGGCTCTCCTGGACTCTTCAATTGGGACGATTGGGCTTTGGTTTCGATGTCTTAACCATATACCCATGATTCGTCACCAGTTATGACCCTTTTAAGCAAATCTGGATCATCGTTGACGTCATTCAACAATTCCTGAGCGATGCTTATGTGACGTTGTTTTTGGTCAAAATTCAGCAATTTTGGAACGAACTTTGCTGCCACACGCTTCATGCCCAAAATTTCCGAAAAGATTGCATGGCATGAGCCAACCGATGTGCCGACATCCTCAGCAACTTCTCTAATTGTGATTCGACGATTCTCCATAACAATTTTCTTCACTTTCTCAACATTTTCATCGGTTGTTGATGTGCTGATGCGTCCAGAGCGAGCGTCGTCATTCACATCTTCTCGACCTTCTGTGAAAAGCTTGTACCACTTTTAAACATTTATTTTACTCAGAGTACACTCACCGTGTGCCACTGTTAACATTTCAAGAGTTTTTGAGCACTTAATTCCATTTTTTACACAAATTTTGATGCAACTTCTTTTATCCATTTTTTTCGATAGCAGAAAATCACCGAACACGCAAAACACTTGTCTTCTTTATTCATCTCACAAACAAACTAAACATGCTACACGTATATGGCTAAAACCGTGAACATATCTTCGAGACGAGTGTACCAACATAAAAAAAATAAATTTCCTCAATCACCGTAGACATTTTATGGTCACTGTGCAGTGTAGTATGGTGTTTCGAATATATCATGGTGCACCAGTTATGCGTCGTAGGGCTTTGTTTTGAGTTGCTTGCAATTTTTTGATGATATACTATGGTGCCGAAGTCCCCCATATTTGAATGCAGTATCGCCAAATTGGGGCCACAACTTGTTTATAAATCGTCAACTTGTTGCTTAGTGACAATTTACTTTTCGCTCGCAATAGTCAGTCTAATTTCTTCATCTTTTGACAACAGCATGCTGTGACTCTCTTCACATGAGTGCGACAAGTAAGGCGCTTGTCCAGGATCAGACTTAGGGATCGAATGTGATCTACCTGAGGAATGATTCTAGAGTCACACGAAATAACTAGACAAGCGCCACTCCTCAATGTGTATGTGCAGTTAGCGGATTTGAGGGGATTTATACCAATGTTACATTGGTTGGCCCATGTTGCAAACCGCTGTAAATAGCTTTGGGTAATTTCTGTTGCTTCAATGGGGGAACTTGAGTTTGCGAGTATGGCGGTGTCGTCTGCATAAGTTGCTACTAACAAATTATCATTTTCTGGCATTGGCATGTCCACCGTGTATAGAGTGTAAAGAATTGGCGCAAGAACACTGCCTTGCGGTACAACAGCCTTGATGCGCTTTATGCCAGACTCTGCATCACGAACTCTTCCGAGGAAAGCTCTATCCGTCAAATAGCTCTTGAGCAGGAGATATTGCTTACCTGGAAGAAGCCTTATCAGTTAAAGTAGTAGTCCCTTTATCCATACCCTGTTGAAGGCTTCAATGTTTTACAAGCCCCAGTTTTTTAATCCGTGTGTTTTTTTTTTTTTTTGAATGGGTGAAACTACTGTTGAAGACAAATAGGGGCTTGATAAACGTGATGGAGACTCTGCATTAGGAAAATCAACTATTATTGACTGGTGTACAAAAACTGATGATGCTAAACTATCTGGTGGCTCAAAATGGACAATTGTTCAGAAAAATATAACAAATTTCAACAAAATAGTTTTAAAAGATTGTAAAATGAAGTTGCTTGAGATAGCTGACAGAAAGTAGTATGATCTTGGGTGCCACATTTGCTCACACCGGGACACACACAATAAAAACAATGTTTCGACAAATGATGACTGGATGGATCTCTTCATTCTATTTATGTTGTAATAATCCTCATATGTCACCCTAATTGATTTTTTTTATTTTATCAAATTTGTTATATGTATTTTCAAGATCTGAGCGACTCTTCTTTTCTATTATTAAATCTTTTATATAATATTTCCAATTTACGAACAATATACAATACAATGAATGATGCACTATACTTCGTCACATTATTATTTGAGTAACATATCCCATCTTTAATTATTTATTGAATTACGTTTTAAAGTATATTACGAGTATAGTATAATTTGATTGATAGATGTGAGGCACTACGCCGTAGATGAGAGAGCACACAAAAGGTTATCCCAGACAAAGGCTATTTTTACCCTATTATTATAGAGTATATTGTTCGTTTAATATTTATAATCAGTAAACTGGAATAATTTATAGTTATTTTCTCAGCTGTCCGTAACCAATTCAATTCTTCATCGCAGTAAAATTTAATAAAGAATTTTTTAAAGTACCTACATACTACATATTTTCTTATGCTTTTTAAAATTATAATAACAATTATTAGAATGCATAATTTAAATTTTTTTTTATGTAGAATATGAAAGATTAAAACACACTATACTATTGTAATTGGAAGAGAACAACACCCCTATCCATTACTCATACTCATTCCATTGTCGCTTTCATTTGCATTTGCATTTTCATACTATTCAAGTTAATTCACAAAGAATGACAGTTCAGACAAGTGTTCCGGTTACGAAATGTTTTCAAATTTAAAGGAATAACTACTAACAATAAAAAATAACAAGAAAGCAAACCATTGTCACAGAAAAATCTTTTGAAGCATAAAAATTTTGTATTGTTTATAGAGGAGAAACCTAGAGAGAGGCAGAGGCAGAGGCAGAGGGAGAGAGAAGAGAATCCATATGGATTTCAACTATACAATGAAATATAATTTATGAATTTTTTTTTCTTTATATTGCCAACAAAATTTATGGAGTGTATTTCCCAAAAATCTTAACAAAAAACTAGTTTAAGAACAATTTTCGACTGGAGAGACTAACAAAGATTGGACGCTTGAACGGATGATGTCGACATCTTGCTCGTCATCATCACCAACATCACCACCAACATCATCATCATCATCATCATCATCATCGTCATTGTAGATGTATTCAAGTTAAATAAACAATATAAACTTTGAATAACGCTTCGTTGCATATCAAATTAATTACATAGAACAAAACTGAACTGAATCAAATGGTGGTAAAACCCAACCCAGTTTAATTTGAAATGAGTTGAAAATGGTTGGAAATCTGGGAAGGTGGGGAAGTGGTAACCAAAGGCAATGGCAATTCTAGAGTTTGATAGAAGTCAGTATCAGTCAGTCACTTACTTAGTGAATCAGTTATTCACTCACTTACTGGGTAACAACGACATCCCTTGAAGATTGTTTTCTTAGGCACAGAAGGACAGACTCATGACGATGACGATGACGATGAATGGTAAGACAAAAGGACAGACATTTTGTATAGTGAAGAATCAATGAAGAGTGAAAAGGGGAAAGAAGATAAATATAACATAAATCTAAAAGAAACGAGAGAAGCTCGTATTCGTGTACAAAAGACGAGTTAAGCTTTTTTTGACAGACCAACCGACATACAAACATACTTACACACATAGTATAAAACTCAGAGGGACAGATGAATGGGATCTGCTGCTATACAAGAACCTTAAAGACAGATGAGTTGCAAAGCAAAAGACGAAGTCGAAGACGAAGACGAAGAAACTGAAGGCATAATTTATGCCTACAAAGTGATTGTTCAAAGAAAAGTTTAACATTTTTCCTCAAGTCGTTGTTCAATCTCAATCTCAGCCAGTCTCTTGTTCGCTTACCTCTTTCACCACATCCTTAGACTTTTAGCGATTTGTTGTTTCCGTCATCAGGCCCAGACCCATCCACCACTTTGCTTTTGCCTTTGCCTTTGCCTTTTATCAACAACAATCTCAATGTCCTCGTTCTCATTTAAGAACTGAGTTTGTGTGTGTAGTGCAAGTGTATGTATTTCTTCTGCATCTCCATTTTTTTGGTTTTGTTTTGTTTTGTTTTTGGCTTTGTTTTGTTTTGTTTTGTTTTGTTTTCTGTTCTAAACGTTAACATTATGCAACAACACAGTAACAACTACAACATCAACAACAATAAACAATGAAACGGAAAAGGCACAGAAAGTAATTTAATGTAAAGAACAACAGGCAACAATTTTGACCATGACTACAATAACAAAAAAAAAAAAAACAAAAAAAAAAAAATCAAGTATAAAAAGGGCAATGAAAGGAAAGAATAACAAAAACATGTAAACTGTTGAAATTCAAAAAAAAAAAAAAATAGAATTGTAAAAACCAATGATTTTGCAAAAATAAAAAAAAAAAAAAAAACAAAATTACATCAATTGTTGTTGTTGGGACAAAATAAGAAACCAGAAAAAATGGGTAAAAAAGGTTAAAAAAAATCACACACATTTTAAATGTCTAAAATGGGTGGGGGGAAGGTATTTAAAACCCTTTAACTTTATTACATCATAAATGTAAAAGATATTTATAAAATACTTTAAAAGTAACAAAACTTGAAAAAATAATATATCCCTTTAATTAAAGAGGTTAAGCAGTGATTAAAATGATGGCCAATAATTAGTGAGGTTTGATTATGGTGATGGTTAAAGAAATGCCTCTATAACCTTTTCCATTGAAATTCACTTCATAGATATCATACTTTATTCCTTTCATTTCCAACTGAAGAATAGATTTGTATAAGGTTAATGTTCACCATCAATTGTTTGGAATGATCTGCAAAATATTTCCAATAATTGTGATTGATGAATTCATTCTTAGACAGACATAAATTTCAATTAGAAATGATTGAGTGAGCAAATTGTCATTTAAATTGTATCTACATATGTATGTATGAGTATACTATAAGCACTTTAGAGAAGACTACCCGAGATACATTGATTCTGATTCTCATTAAGAATGATAATAATTGAAAATTATAAAAAAATAAATAAATTTTCTGTTTCAATACAAAAGAGATCCTAAACTCTTATGGACTCATATACCACAATATAATTGCAAAGGCATAAGAGTAAAAGATTATTGGTTGATCTTATTTGAAAAATGAGTTCTTAGTAATGAAATAAAATTGTCATTAAGATTCCTGAAAAGACTTTCAAAGACACATTGATTCTTGGAAAACTTATATCAGATAATCAAAATTCATAATAGTATTTATTGACTATGAAGCCACCTTTCCATATGCATGATGTGCATACGGAAAATAGATTACTGCTTTATCTGGCAGTGTTAACAAGAACCGTGATTAGTCCATTTATCGCCTTTTATAGCAATTAGGATTTTGTTACTTGACTGTGGAAGATTTTACGCAAGGATTTTAGTGCTACTGCGTCGAATTTTCAGTGAGTGGGCCATAGAAAAGCTGGAAGAAGATCCAATCATCAGCGGCGAAGTACATTTCTGGCTGAATGGATATACGTGTATAAATAAACAAAATTGACGAATTTGCTACTATAAGCAGCCTTAGGCAATACAAGAGAACCCAATCCATCCAGAAAAAATGCACTGTTCGGTGCAGTTTTTGGTCTGACGGAATCGTTGGCTCGTAGTTTTTCTAGGATGATGATGAGAATAACGTTACCATAAATGGCGCCCGCTATTGTTGAAATACTTCGAACTTTTCTATTTTGCTCAAAATGCACAAGCTGAACCTGGTCGACATGTGCCTTCATTAAGACGGTGCTTCAGCAAACACAGCACGCGAATCATTGGACTAAATGAGAAATGAGTTCAGTGAGCAATTTATCTCGCTTTATGGACCGATGATCGTACGATTTGACGTTTTTGGAATATTTTTTATGAAAATACGTCAAATCACTCGTCTATGATGATAAACCAGAATCAATTACAGCATTGGAACACAACATTACACTTGTTATTAGCAAGAAATTAGTAAATATGCTTGAAAAAGTGACTCAAAATTGGACATGTTGTTGGACATGAAATAATCTTCAAAAACAAAATGGAAAGCATTGATTTATCGACATAAATAAAAATTTCATACACTTTTGTATTTAAAAAGGAATAATTTCTTAGAATAATAAAAAGTGACTAATTCTAATGACTTTTGGGATTGGAGATGCTTTACTCAGACTCATAAAGCCTACCCTATATAATATATAACAGAGACTTTTCATTGATCCTTTCTTTGTGTTTCTCTTTCTAATTTAGCACCTGAAGGAATAACACAACCTTCCACTTATGTAACACTTCTCTTCTACATTAAAACTGAAATATTGCGCTTTTAGTATTATTCCTTTCTTTCCCTTTTATATAAAATCTTAAAATATATCAATGTTTCCCTGGGGGTGGTCTTTCAAAGCCATTAAAAGTAATCATTAAAGGAGAAATATGACAATGAATAACTCGGATATACAATATACTCGTATGCTTGTTATCAATCACATGAAGTGTTTGTGTTAAAGACAAGATTTTTAAGTACCTTCAGGCTGTGTTAACTAATTTCATTTTAACAATCACAATCACAATCACCACAATTCTCTAGTAACAACATTCATTGTCGAATTGCTATAGAAAATCTGTTTCGCCCACGGGAATTTTTATACACAAAATATCGTAGATGAAACCATACAAACAATAGAATATAATAAGTAAAAAAGAGAAAATTGAAACCCCAAATCCCATTGTGTATACTCGTATATATTTTTCAATATTAGAACTTGCCAAGTAATTCCCATGGTAACGATAGAATAGCAACAGCGGTAATAGAAACAGCAATGGCACCAACATCATCACCACACCATCACCACCAGCATCATCAGTTTCTTCTGACCATGGAATACTCGTACTAAGTATACATAAAGCAATCTAACAATCAATTCATAAAAGGAAACAAAGAGAACACAACAACGACAACAACAACAACAACAACAACAACAAAATCAACAACAATAAAAAAACAAAAATCTCTTAATTATAAAACTTTTTATGGTCCAAAGAATTGATATATTTTTTAAGCATAAAAAACAAGTAACATAAAAGGAGAAAGAAATTTATTTGTTTGTGGATTTGTTAGAGGGAGGACTGTGAATGTGGTAAGAAACCCTTCAAATGTTTATTGCTTTGTGCAGTTTTTGGCATTACAATTTTTGTTTCATATAAAATATAAAATATTGTATATACAAAAGACCAAAATCAATATCAAAAGCAACAACAACAACAACAACAAGAGAAACAATTGTGCAAAAACAAAATAGAAAAGGAAAACCCACATTTTTTTTTGAACTGAAATAGCAGCAAACATAAAATGAAATAAATTAAATTAGTTACAAACATATTTCAGAAACATTTATTGCAGACGAAGCCACACACACACACACAAACTCATAGTTATATTAAGATAAAGGCAGCAAGGACATCATAGTACAAAATATATTTATATGAAGGCTACACCCAACAAGCGCAATAAGCGCATGGAGAACCCAACTGACTAAACTAAACCAAACCAAACCAAACCAAACTGAACTGAACTCGAGTCGACATGACCCCAACGCAACGCAACTCAGCGCAGCTCAGCACAGTTTGGGTAAAAAGAATAAAAATAAAAATATATATTTTATATGGCGACATGAACGAGGAAACTGAACTAAACGGAACTGAACTGAACTGAACCGAACCGAACTAAACTAAACAGAACGAAGCGAAACTATTCTTTCTCGTACTACTCATAGTATGTGCCACATAACAAATACAGATGACTATATCTACTACTTACTTATATACCTATGGCTATACTAGTATGTAAAGTTTTCTTATATATTGTATTTAGATATATTCGTACTTGTTCATATGTCATTTACTATTTACTTTATTCTAGCTATTCCTTTTGCTGTTGGTAACACCCTTTTGCAGTTAAAAGATTTCAAAAACTCTAGAGAATTCCATACTTAGTCAGCGGCTTAAATGTTTTCGGACCTCTCCATAACCATTTGAGAGATAAATCCACCACATGCCTACTCTCTACTCCATTTACCATTTACCATTTCCTATTTAAAAGCAATGGAATTCTTTTATGCACCTAAACTCAAACATAAGTAAAAAGAATTTGTGAATTTAAAACGTTGACGAAGACAACGACAACAACGACAATTTAAAGGCGAACGAACACCCACAAACAGTATTACGTATATAAGAAATATGCCGGTAAGGCAGGGAAAAGAAACAGAAACAGAAACAGAAAAAGGAGGAGAGTAAAGTAGGACAAGCAAGAAAGGAATTGCATTTCGCGTTATATTGCCTAAGCTAAAAGCTAAAGAGATAAAAGATAATCCAAGGGATATGTACGAGTATGTACCTTAGACTTGAGACGACTACAGAATACAACACAAAATGAAAACAAAAAAAAAAAATGGAATATCTGTACAGGATTCATTCAGATAAACAGAGAAAATCTTACTTTTGTAAAATGCGAAATGCAGACAACGACGACGATGCTTTTATACAAAAAGAAGTCGCTTTTTTAATGTGTGTGCCGGGTCTGCATAACTACAATTGAGACTCACTCATCACATACATGCCAACAGAGACACCTACACCTACACCTACACCAATAGCAATACCAACACCAACTAGGAAACCCAATTTTAAAAAGCACAAACATTCAACCAATGTCCAACCTACAGCCACCCATACACTTAACACTACGATATCAGATGTATAGACATGCTGACAGACACACAGACAAACAGACAGACAGACATTTCTATCACCGGATCGCATCACATGGCATCTCTCATCGTTAGGACGAATCGTTGTGTCGTAATGACACAATATAACCGGCATTTTTATGCATGTCTGAGTAAGTGAGTTCAGAAAATCAGAGATTCCAGAATTCCAATGAAAAATTCAGGTTCATTGGAAATGACATGGCACAGCAGCAGCAGCAGCAGCAGCAACAACATGAACAACAAAGGCCATTCACAGAAATTTTATTGTAAGAGACTCATTGAGAAAGAAAACTTCGAAGGGCGGTTATATGTGAAATTTCTGCACAAATCTGACTCTGCTGAATGCTGCTCCCAAAAAACGAACTAAACTCAACTCAACTATAAAGTATAGTACGAGTATGTAGTTGTCCTCCAAAGAGAGAGAGAGAGAGAGAGAGAGAGAGAGAGAGAGAGAGAGAGAGAGAGAGAGAAAGAATTACAATCAACATCATAATAATAGAGAACATGTGAGCGTATTCAGCGGGATATCTTGTTTCAGAGATATGATTTTTATGAACCTGCGCATTGAACGGGCGTGGTACAGGAGCAACAAACTCAGCTGACGACCATGATGTTTCCTTTCAATTTGACTATGCAATGACAGTTGTGCACAGCTGGACATGATGAGACCCAAAAGAAAAAAACAAAAAAAAAACAACAACACAACACAACAACAGAAACGGAAACAATAACAAAAAATATACCGGCATCAGATGTATCAATGTGTGTGTGTGTGTGTGTCTGTGTATATGTAAACATAAGTTACAAGTATTTGTAAGATACTTAGATATAATTTAAAATTGAATCTCAACTGTTTTTAAGAGAAAAAAAAGTTTCTTTTGCCGAACTAAAACGAATTCCGACGAATGTTGAATATTGAATGTGTGATTGGGAATGTGTGTGTGTGTGTGTGTGTGTGTGTGTCTGTGTGTGTCTGTGTGTGTGTGTGTGTGTGTGTAATACGAGTATATATAACGGTAATTAACTTAAGTCAAACACATGCCGACACTCACTTACTGTCAGATTGATAGACACAAAGAGCCTTTCAGATGATGATGTCGATGATGATGATGAAAAAGAACAAACGAACTAACGAACAATTGAACCGAAAGAAAGAAAGAAAGAAAGATATTTAGTTAAAATCTACAACAAACAAAAAAAACGCTTTCAATGAGTGCAATTTTCATTCACACATACTTACTAGTATATACTATAAAGGTATCTACATAGATACATAGTTTTATATATAGATAATACTATACATACATGGTATTTTTATAGCTATGTACTTGGGTTTTTTTTTCTCATTTTTTGTACTTGAAAAACAAACAAAAAACAATTTAGAGCACACACACACTTAAGATAAACGAGGACGAGGCCAATGAAGAGAAGAGGTCTACTGTCATACTTATAGTATAGTATGAGTATAGTATACTATATAGTAAAAGTAGAAATAGCATCAGTAGCAGAAGCAGCAGCAGCAGCAGCTCTAAAGACAAAGTTCATGTGGATGAGTTGCCGTGTCATGTGTGTCGTCTGTCGGCATGTGTCGTGCGACGGCACTTGCTTAAATACTAATACGAATAAGAGCTCACTCACTAAGTTGACATCAACCATACTTGGCAACATTTGTAGATACATCACATGTACTCGTATGTATGTACGTGTATCCACTGATACACATGTGCATTATACTTAGGTACTAGTTTTTTTTTTTTGTTTAATTTTAATGTCTTGTATATAAAATTGTTGTTGTGCATTATAAAAGCGTGAAACATATGTTTCATCATCATAAAACACTTGTGCCAACAACAACAAAAATAACAATTAACATTAAATTGCTTTTGTAATGTCATTTCAAATTAAATATCTTTTAACTTTTAATGTTCTTTTCATGTGACATTGCATATAATCACGAAAAACAGCAGATGAAATTCCTTTGAGATTGACAGTTATGGAACAACATACTAAATATAAATCATGGGAATCCTGTGTATAGAATTTTTAAGATAAAATTTCAATACTTAAAAGAAAAAACATTTTTTATGTACTCGTTTGAATGATGTTTTTGTTTTAATGACTCCCGCTTTGACTAGTGTATCTTTCTCAGACAATTCTTCTCGATCAACTTTATGTAAACATATTTATTCTCTAAAAACATCTAATGAAATTAAATTTAAATTTCATTGATCAAGTCAAAATTATTGTCATTTATAATAATTTTCATATTGCCCTAAAAAGTATGCAATACATTTTTTCTAAATTGATTTTAAAGATACAAATAAAATGGTATAAAAATCCATGTTTAAGATGAAATTGAATGCAAAACTCTGATCAAATAAATAGATTATTAATCTAAAAAAAAGGACTTAAACAATCATTCAAAACAAATTTCGAATATTAAGAGAAATTGTTTCAAAAATATGAAAGTCAAAGAAATTAAAAACAGTATCCGATTATATCATCAGAAACTCATATTGATTTGCATCTGATCTTGTCAGAATTTCTTTCGCAGTGCAATCAAAATCTGAATTCCATGCTTCTTAGTGCTGCTAAGTTCTACTCTTCCACAACTATAAAACATCAGACGAGTAACGTTTAATTATGTAACAAATCACAACATACAAAAATCTGGTACATTTGGTTAATTTAAATCTTCATTCCCTCAATTGATTTTGTTTAAGAAAAAATGGCATGAATATAAATTATTATCCCATATAGAAAGAACATTGACCAAATACATATATATTTTTTGAAGTATAAATTTTTGTATATAGAACTAAGATTATAATTAATTAATATTTCGTTAAACGATAAATTGAAAATACAAATTTTGTTTAGGAAAAAATGGCATAAATATAAATTATTATCCCATATAGAACATTGATCAAATACATATTTTTTGAAGTATGAACGTATATAGAACTAAGATTAATTAATAATCGATTAATCGATTAATTGAAAATAACAATTAATCGAAAGTAACAATTAATCGTTTAATTGAAAACGACAATTGAATAATAAATCAAAATTATAATTAATCGTAATTTAACAATTCATCTGTGTATTAATTGAAAGTAACAATTACTTGGTTAATCGATTAAATGTACTTTTTCGATTTTTTTATTTTTGCTGTTGTTGCTGTTGATTTTTATGTGGCGACATCAATTGTGTTTGCATGTCCCCTTTTGCTTTGTTTGTGTTACAGATTAATTATACTACATATATATTTTTCTAATGCAATTTCTGTTCTACTCACTTTCAACAAATGTTCATAGTTGTTTCTGTTGTTGTTGCCTTTCATTGCTTTAACAAAATTATAATTTTTTTTTTTTTTTCTTATAATATTATTTTACCTATCATGCAACACAGACAGCCAGATAGACAGACAGACAATCAGATACTTTGCAAAATGTTGTACGCGGCTGATTATATTAAGCACTCACAACATGTATCTGTTGTAGTTTATAATGTATTTATTGTTTGTGAGTGTGTTGTTGCACAATCATCTATATGTGATTGTGTGCTTTATAACAACATAAATGTATATAATTCAGTTGTTGTTATTGTTGTAAGTGTTGTGTATTATCATGCATATACATAGTATATTGTATGTACTCGAATGTACGTACAATATATCAATGTTGTTGCTGTTTCTGTTTCTGTTACTGTTGTTATTGCTACTGCTGCACTTGATGTCTGAATCTATTGTAAGTAAGTAGTAGTAGTATGAAGGTTTGTTGTTCATAACCATGTTACGATATGCTAAGCTATGCTATGCTATGCTATATGCCATGGCATGAAGCCTGTTTTGCATGTGACCGATTGAGGTTTATGAATATAAATTAACTGTTAATTAAATGCAACATCATGAGGTTTATGCATTTAACTTCATTATGATGTTGATCGTTGTTTGTACGAGCTACCTGGCGTAAGCAATAATGAATCTACCAACAACAAAGTACCAACAACGCACATGAATATGAGTAGAAGAAGTATCTCACAGATACACATCGTGTGTACTCGTATTGTGTGGGTATGTTTGTGTGAAGTCTTTGTGCGCTTTAATGCCGGAAATTGATTAAAAGCTCATTTCATGTTTATGCTGCTAAGCATGAGAATCCGTTTGTCTCGCTGTCTGTCCCACTGTCTCTCCGTCCGTCTGTCCATGTGTCCATCGAACCATTTATTTGTCTGTGCACCCCATAGTCACTGTTCCGTTGTTGCATGATACTTTTGATTTGATTGTATATGAGTGTGTACTCATGCCATAATTTGAGGTTTTTGTTATGATGTTATGATTATAGAGATTTGATTTCTTTCTTTTCATATACTCGTACATATGATTTTTTTTTCTTAATTACACAATTTTGTGTGATGTGAAAGGAAATAAGTTTATATGCAAAAGATACATGTTCATTCTGTTAATAATGTTGCCGATGCCAATGATGTTGATGTTGATAATACTCTTGTTTTTGTTTTTGTTGTTGTTGCTGATGAGTGAGTTACTTAATTATTATTCTTTGATGTCTGAAAATTGAACAAATCAATTTTATTTAAAAGTAATACAAATATACATACATGATTGCTAATTATGAATTTTTAATATGAACAAAAATACCAAAATGCCCTTGAATATTTAATGAAACTTAATTAGTTCATTTGTATAGAATTCTTCAAATTTTAATGAAGTGCATATGATTGAATCACTTAAATGAAATTTACATATTTTGTGAATTTTCTCAGTCATCCATTTTTTTTTTTTTTTATTCTATCATTGGTTTGTAAGAAAAAACAATCTGATGAAAAAGTTTAGGTAAGTAGTCTCTGGACATTATTTTCAATGATTTTATTGTCATTCCAAGATTTTCTTAAAAAAGATACTTACTCATTAGTTTCAAAGAAGTTTTTTTTTTAAGATTTTGAAACCTTTATTTTCTGTCAATTTATTGCCATTCCCAAATTATCTTAATAAACATTTTCAAGTGCTACGCATCAATTGTAAAGATTTTTATGTATAGTCAAATTTCGTTTTTTTATTTTTTCTTTTTTAATTACATTTTTGAGTGTCTCTTCTCTTAATGGACAATAAAGACATCTGTCACCATTCTCGCTAATCTAATGGAAGATTTTCCTATTTTATTTAGTTTATAATCTTCCATATTTTCATGGTCTTAACACATACTATTCGTACATATTAATATAAACCAAAGAATGTACTTAAATTACAACCAATGCTAACAATTCTTAGTAGGAAGTCTATGGTAATATCTTTTTATATACTAAATTACTTCTTCAAAATAAGGAAAAACACATTAAAAATATTTTGGCATATTTCCACACATATTTAGAAGACACACAAATTATGTCTCTCAACTTTATAATTTTATTGTAGTAGTAAGTAGATACTTTTGAATTTGGTTTTTTTTTCGGTTGTTTGGTTTTTTGTTATTATTATTTTGAAGAGCTTTTTCGTCTTCTTCTACTCCACCTTTTGTCGTCTATTTTTTTTTTTATTTCCTGTAATTTCAAGTTATTACTTTATTTTTATTACCTCACGTTATGTTGGTTGGTTTTGTTTTGTTTTATTTTTTTTTTTTTTTTTTGGTTTGGTATCATCATCTGAGTTTGGTTTTCCTTGTACTTTTATTGTATTTTATTTTGCCCCTTCATCACTTCTCTTTCCAACACTCATCCCCAATCCCATTCCCTGTCTTCGTTTACTTTTCATTTTCTTGTTTGTATTTTTTGTTTTATATTATTTTCTGTTGTGTTGTGTTTTTGTTTTATTGCATGTATTTTGTATATTTTGTTGCCGATTTATTGGTTTTTCATTTTTCCACATTTTTTTTTTTTTTTCTATCTTATTGTTGTTGAAATGTAAGACAAGAAGCACATGAAAAGAAACGAAAAATTTGATAGCGATAAGCAACAAATACAATAAATACAATAAATATCTGGGTGAAAAATAATATAGCAATAAAAAGCATGAAGGAGAACAGCAACAGCAACAACTGTAATAATAATAACAATAATAATATTGTAATAATAACAAGAAATTCATATGACTGAATACAACAAAATATGTACAATATTTTGATAGAAATGCTAATCATATTGGCGCATTGGCAACATTTGAACATTTCCACATTTCCACATATTTTACGCGCCAAATAACAAATGATGATGACGACGTCTATCAATATCATGCAATATATTGTTTCTATATAAATATTTTCTCGAAAATATTTTTTTATTTTTTAATTTTATATTTTTCAAATTCAGAGTAAACATTATTACTCATGGGGAGGGTGGATAAAAACATACGAGTATACACTCACACATTTAATTGGAATTTATGTTAATTTTATTATATTATTTTTATCATTATTTATACATGTCTATTTACATACGAGTATATGTATATACAAGTATAAATACTATATAAGAATATAAGGCAATTTATTGATGTTGTTATTTAATTTAAATATTTATATTTATTTGATATTTGTAGCGTAATTGTATTTCATACTACTACAAATAATTGCAGATATGGCTTAGATGATACATTGATAATGATAAATAAAATGAAAATGTTTAATTTATTTTCTGTTTTTTTTTTTATTTTTTTTTTTTGCTGTTTTCCTTTCTCTTTATGAATATGCAATAGAGATTAAATAATTGAAATTTTTTTTAAATAATTTATTCAATATATAATTTTCTTGATTGATAGATGATTATCATTGAAAATGTATTCTAAATTATTACAATATAGCAGAGACCCAAAAGGTCTTTAACCCTTGGAGAAATACTTAGAAATGCAATACAATATTTAGAGATTATAAATATTATCTGTAATTTATGATTTAACTAGGGAATAAAACTATTTTCTATCCCACGCCACTTTCCCCCCAGAGCTGGGGTCCATTAAAAACCGAACAAGACTGGGTATCGACCACAAATCACTTCGGTACTGAACTACTGGAGATTAGTAGACATGCAATACAAATTAATTGACTACTATACGGCTACAGACCTAATGTCATCAACCATTTATACTAATCATCATGCACTATAAAGATACATTCAAATAAAAATGTGCGAAATTAAGTTAAATAGTTAATAGAATGCTATTTGTTAAGGAGAGTTAAGAGATTAGATTTTAACTGATCGGAATTCCTTGTAACCCGAGAAGGAACATTAAAATTTATACTACCAAGCAAGGATGGGGAAAAGATGATGGCTACAATTAGATTGTGCAAGAATGTGACACCAAGAGTCGTTCTACGACTGGATAATTTCGAGAGGCGGATTAATTTAAGACGGCTTTGGCAAGATGGAAAGTTTTTATTAGGATCCCAGTGTAAGTTACGCAGTACAAAAAGCAAGAATTGCTTTTGAACGGACTCAATACAATGACTATACTTTTTAAACTGTGGATCCCATACACACGATGCATATTCAAGTATTGACCTAACCAAAGAAATGAATAATAATTTGGTGGTGTAAGAATCATTAAACTCTTTAGACCAACGTTTAATGTATCCTAAAACACCTCTAGCTTTACAGATGATACTACAGATATGTGACCCAAAATGCAGATTTTGGATCCATCAACACACCCAGATCACTGAATTGTGATCATTAATGTGGTAGCTTTTTACAATTAAATGTTTGGCGCACCACTGAGATAAGGAATCAAGAACTTCTTGAAGAAACATTTGTTGGACGGGAGATAAAATAGATAAGCATAAGTTAACATCATCAGCGTATATTAAGACTTTAGAATGTTTTATGGCAGATGGCAAATCGTTTATAAAAATATTGAATAATAATGGGGACACCAGAAGTTACACAAATAATCTCAGATATATATAGCTGTTTTAAAAATAACTCTTTGGGTTCTGGAAGTTAGATAGAATGTAATCCAGCTAACTAACTTGGGAAGAAAACCAAAGGTATTCAGTTAAATAATACAGTGGATAATATTTGTATTTTATTTTTTTGTGTCTCGCAATTCAAAAAGAGGAGTTTGACAAAGACTTGATTGATTTGAAAATATGTCTCCAAGCTTTATATGCAAAATTTGATAATTTATTGGTTCAAACTTGCTACAATACACCATTGAAAAACGCATTAAAATTGGTTAAGCCGTTTCTGAGATTAACGTGCACAGACGAAAAAGCGTTTACATTTTTATAAATGCATAGATAGATAGATAAATTTATTTGGTATGCGATTGGAACTAAGTAAATAAAAGAAGAGGTTGTTCAGTTGAGAACAAATCTTTTCACAAAGATATATGAAATCAATAAGAATAAAGAAGATTCAGGTCAGCAATATTAGATGCTAATAATCTTGTGACACTAAATTTCTTTCTTACCTAAGAATTTATGGAGAGTTAGTGCAGAAAGACCTTCTATTATTTATTATTTAATTGATTTTTAGAAAGTTTCGACAGTTAATAATAAACTTCTAAGAGAAAGAAATTCTTCTCCTATTTTATTAGTTTCTTTTATTTAAAGGACATTGAACATTTTGAGATATTTTCTATGGAACTTTCTTCTTGTTCAGTTAAATTAAGTTACTTCTAAATAATTATTGATGGCATTTTCTTTTTGAGACTACAAATGTTTTTCCTTACTTTGTTCTTGTTAATTAAAAATTCTTAGAATTTTTCCAAATAAATGATTCTCTCATAAAGAGAAAGTATAATATATCAACTAATTGATTTCATATGCATTTTCTTAATATTTTTTTATAAGTACTTGGTTAAGGTTAAATTTGAGGTCTCTTTCCATATTAATGAAAGGGATAGTTGTTCTTTTGTTCTGTATTAATTATCTTAGTATTCCATTTGCAAGTCCATGACTCGATCTTCTACTAAATACACCTACTGTAATGTTGAGCAGTGTAAGAATTATAAGGTTGTATTATCGGTTTATGAGTCCCTTCAATTTCTATTAAAGTATGTATAGAGAAATCTAATATATTCAGTTAGCTTCGTTTAGATTATGTAGGCCGCTAGCTGCAAAAACGCGAGTTCATACAAAATCCTTAAGACAAGGGCTATAACGGAGTCGTTTTAGTACAGACGATTCTATAGTTTTGTCACCTTCTAAGTGATTACTCAATGATTCGTAAATTAAACCAGATCCATGGAGGTTTATTTACGATTTCTTGCAAAGGCGAATGCGAGGTTCCTTTGCAATACTACTTACGTCTCATTATGAAGTCTGAATTTAGAATAAGTGGAGAGAAAAATTAAAATCAGATCCTTCAGTGACATTTCTAGCAAATTGCTCAAATCAGCGAAGAAAGGTTTCCCAAGAAGACGAGTTCTTTTTTCAAGAAAAGCAGGGCTGTCACATAAGTGCTTCGTTAATACTCCCATCATCATCCTAATCATATTCTTGTTAAAGTGTAGGAGCTCAGAGCTCCGTTCCGGTTGTTAGAGTAGAGCTACATGCCTGCTATCTCCTGGTTCAAATAAATGCTTTCATTTATATTTTTTCTGCATACATCCACTTCCAGAGTTCGCAAATAAAAGTAATCACTTTCATGGTCTCTTAAAAAGACGATTTGTTTAAAGAGAAAATGCGTAAAGGTTGCAAAATATTTACTCTCTCATGATTTTTTCTTTTTAGGGTTCCGTACCCATAGGGAATTAACTGGACCCTATTACTAAGCTTACAATGTCCGTCCGTCTGTCTCCTGCTCTATCTCATGAACCGTAAAATGTAGAGATTTGAAATTTTCACAGAGTGTGTAATTCATTTGGGTGTAGAACGACAAATACTGTACTACATTTTTAGAAGCATTGTTTTTTAATTTAACCTTTTATTTAACAATTTTTTGTTTTTTGTAGTATACTTTGAGCTGTTAATTGTAGTAATTGTGTGTTTTAGGCTATTAAATACAAACATAATTTTATATTTTAAGCAAAAAATCTTGTACGATGGTACGGAACCTTCCGTGTGCGAGTCCGACTCACACTTGCCGATCGATTCAATGAGGGAACATATTCAAAATGTCTTTTGTGTTTTGCTACCTGCATTGTTTCGCACCACCCTCTCTATCTCACCCTCTCTCCTACCTCAATCAACTCGCGTCTCACAACAATAAAAAGAGACCTTTTGCTTGTGAGTTTTGTTTCGTTTTCTTCTTCAATGACACTTTTTTGGTGAGAGATCGATGAAAAGGTTGTTTGCAATTATTCTTGTTCAGAGACCGTTTTTTTCTCATCAAGAAACAAAAAGCCATGACTTTTAAACTACAAAAAAAAAGTATTCTGCTCTGAGAGTGTGAGATTCTGCTTCAATTTGTTCACTCTTTCTCCGAGCAAAGCACATTGAAAACAAAAGGATGATTATTATTTGCGACCTCTGCCCACTTTACTTTCCTTTATTATCAAAAACTGCTCCATCCAAACATTAGAGTATTTTATGAGGTTTTTTTTATATATAATATAATATTTTATTTGCGAACTTTTGTTTATGAAAACATTTTTGTAAACTTGAAAATGTCCTCAGGCCTTTAACACTTCTATGTTAAAAAAAAAAAAAAAAAAAAAAACATTAAAATTATTAACAATTTAAAAAATCAACATTTTATAGGTAATTTCTTTTTTTCATGTTATATTGTAGTAAAATGGATTTTTTTTATATTTTTTATGACTTTTGAACTTTTATTACATTTTTTGCGCCTCTCCCCCACGCACACACACACACACATACAATTATTGTGTAGCCAGAAAAGTTAATAAAAAAAATTTTATGTGAACATTTTACATGACTTAACATTAAACCTTTTTTTGTTTGTTGTTGTTGTTGTTGGACACTTGAATAAATTTTGATTGGAAAGGTTATAAGAGAACAATATCATAAAGAGGTTTCCATCTACCTAAAAAATAAAAAGGAGAAACATGGAAAAAGAAATAAAACGAAAACATAAATAAATAAATAAAAATATTGTAATTTTATTGCTCAATTTAAAAATACTCTTCGTAGTAGTTTTCAGAGTTATAGATCAAAAAAATTGTTTTTAATATAAAACTTTTGTTAAACTTTTGTAAAGCAACACGCACACTTACACACTACATACACAGATATGTATATACTCACACAGCTATAAACCCATATATGTATGTATATAAGTAAGTATAAGTATATGATATGCAGTTAAAGTGTTTCTCAGCATCATCACATGAGTCGTATACGCAACTACGAGTATTGAGGACTAAGGGCAAACTCTGTTGAAATTCACTTGCCTTGCATAACGAAATGAGAAAAAATTAAAGAAAATATACCCAAGAGAATGGGAGAAAATAAAGGCAAACAAGATACTGATGATGTTGATGGAGAAGGAGAAGGAGAAGGAGAGAAGGAGGCAAAGAAAAATGTGTAGTAATAGTAAAAGTAGAATGAAGTTGATGCAGCGCTGCTGGTCTTGCACTTTTGTAACATTTCATTTTTATTTTATTCGAGAAAAAAAAAAAGAAAGAAATTATTTTTAAACATTTCTCAACTTTGTGTTGCAAGTTGCAATCTTATGCGGGTTCTTACTACTATTGTTACATTTGCAAACTAAAAAGGCATCTAGGATAGCGAAGAGGGAAGAGGGAAGGGTATGAAGCATGTTACAAAATGGCAACAGCATTGCCAAAGTTGGACTTACAAAACCTCCCATGCTGATTGTCATCTTCGTTGACTCAGTTCAGTTCAGTTCAGTTCAGTATTTTGTTGGCATTTCAATGAATGTGGACATGGTCGCCAAAGTCTTCCGTTTGCCTTTCCCATTGCCATCAACTTAGATGCCTTTACCCTCCTCCTGCTCCTGCTCCTCCTCCACCTACTTATTTTCTCTGCTCTTTTGGCATGTTTGAATGTTTGTTGTTTTTTTTCTTCTTTTTTTTCGTTTTTCTACTGCTATTTTCATTTAGTTTTTGCCACTTGAGTACATTTCAAGAACACGAACTCGAACTCAGTAGAAATAGTAGTAGTTGTAGTAGTAGCAGTACTAGAACATCAGTAGTACAGTAGTAGTAGTAGATATTATTCTTTGCTGGCAATCGTCATTAAGACTGAATACTTTGCCACTTGCTGGCAGTAGCAACTACAGTAGAACAGAATAGAACAGAACAGAAGTTATAGAAGTAATAGTTCTAGTAGAAGTAGCATTAAGTGGCAGCTGCTGGCAAGACGTCAGAAGTATTGAGTATTCGAGTATAAGGAACTTTAAAGATTCTGATTCAAAAGAAGGGAAAAAAATGAAGAAAGGATGGAAGAAAGGAAGGAAGTAAATGTGAGGGCAGCAAAATACATGAACATTTGTACACATTCATGCGAGTACATGTCAATATTGATTTTTCATCGATGGTTGGTTGAAGTCGTTGGTCGTTGCTCGTTGTTAGTTGTCGTGGCAGCCACAGTTCGTGGCAATAATAATAAAAAGGAATATAATTGGAATTTGAAATTGGAAATTTTCTATTTTATATTATTTATTCGTTGAGCGTCTGTGTTAGCTTTTATGTGCTCGTTGAGCAGTTAAAAGTGCTCTCATATATATGATGATTGTGGTAACTGTGGATGTACATTGTACATATGTACATACATATACATACGAGTATCTATGTGTGTGTGTGTGTGTGTGTGTGTGTGTGTGTGTTGAAACCATAACCATATGCTACTACATACGAGTACAACAAACAATTGATTGTTGGTTATTCTCATTGGTATTTGTTATTGCTGTTGTTCCAATATGAAGTTCGATCAAATCAATTTAATATCGTAAATTCATGCTAAAAATATCTAACTATAAATGTTCATAGATTTCTTTCTAAAATTGTTTGTTGCTGCTCTTGCATATGGCAAAGGAGGAATTCATTAAATTTTATTGTTTAAAATTAACAAAATATATGCATAACCAAAAAAAAAAAAAAATGAAACAAGCTACTTTTACTTATTGTATCTAAATACATGCAAATACTTTTAAATTGAAAGAATTAAAGTAAGTGAGTAAGTAAGAAAGTAAAATGACAATAAAGCTCTTTATCAATATCAGACAGTCGTCATATACTCGTACATATATGCATTTTTAGTAGAATATGAAGACAACCAGCTCAGACACTTTGTCAAATCATAATTTATTAACATTGCGCACAATCCCAAGAGTTCAACAGAACCAAAGTGAAACACACACACACACACACACACACACACACAGTACGCATAGGTAAAGCAAAGTAAACATAAAGAACTCAATTTAATTAAATGAAAGAATAAATATACTAAAAGAGAGAGAGAGAGAGAGAAATACTACACAATAAATTGGAAATCGAAAAATAAAATCCCATTGAAAAAAAGTATAAAACATTCTGCTTATATTACCACAAAAGCCAAGATTGATAGATACTCGACTCGGTACACATATGGTAGTGGTGCCGCCATATGTATTTTATGTATCTACAATAAAGGCTTTTTTGGTCTTTATGTTTGTGAACAAGACAAGTTTCGATTGATGATTGCACCTTCTTACCTAACTTACTAACAACTTATACAATATGTACATATATACTTATGTATCTATGTATGTTTAACGACTATTAAACAAACAGTGACCATATAAAATAGAAATAATAAATAAATAAATAAATAATAATAACGTTCATTGTTCATTGTCATTAAGAATTCAATTTTTATTTTTTTTAACATGTTATTAAATTGACTTAGATGTATGTTTACTTAACTTATAAGGAAAAATGGGTGTAGTATGAATTCTTGAAATTATTTTCATATTTATAACCTTAGATGTTTGAGTGGTAATGGTAATTGCTTAATGAAATATTGTTTAATGTAACCTTCTGCTTATATGAAATTATTTATATTTAGGAAATCCCTGAACTTATGAAGTTTTTATTTAGATTCAATGATCATTCCATCAAATCTTTATGGTGGTGTCTTTATTATTAAATTATGAAGGTATTTTCTTGGTTAAAGGGATACTTTTCACTATTAATCTTCTTCTTCTTCTTTATTTTTATTTTATTGTATTGCGAATGTTGGTGATCATACAATATTCCATGAATGTTGAACATTTGAAAATTGTATTTCATATTGGAACATCCAACCTAATACGTTTACAAACAATTTTGTGCTCTTTTTTCAATCAAGTTAACGAATTCGCTAAAAATCAGTTCGGTTACTTCCCATCTCAGTCATAACCAGGGCTTCTTCTAATAGGCCTATACTCGTAAGTCTGCTTCCATGCTTAGGAAAATTGTTTGAAAATATAATTAAATTTCCTTTCAGACGAAACTATGACAAGAGACGTCCATACATTGTGGATTCCTTTTGGCTTCGATTTTCACTATAGACCGACTTTCCGACTTGGAAGGCCCTAACAGTAGCTATGCTACCGCCAGCTTCTCATTCTAGATCACCATATCTACTGAGCCTCTTCATCACGTTAAAATAGCAATTCCTGGGGGGAATATTCTACTGCCTTGGGATAAATAAAATAAAAAGATTATAAACTTATTTTATTTTTTTTTTTTTTTTACAAATTTTTTTTTTTTATTATTTTAATCATTCAGTCAGTTGCCTTGAGTCTAACAAGTATTTCTAGATCTCTATATTTATAAAGAATCAAGTGAATTAGAGTTATAAAATTAATGGTTTAATCATCTCTACTATTCATTAAAACTTTTATTGGGCTCCATGCTTTTCTAAGAAATTCGTATACAATTTCTATCTTATTAAATGTAGCATTTTTTTCTTCTTTTTAATTTTTCATTTTTCCTTAATTCAATTCAAATTTTGACTTGAGTTTCCTATGTACTTAGTAGAACTTTTCTTAATATCTTTTTAATGCTTTCATGTGCACCGCCTTAACTCATTATAAAGATACTTCATTTTATGCTTAATAACAAAACTCAACAAAAAAAAAACAAAAAAACACAAAATTATACAATAGTGATAAACTAAATGAAGAAATGTCTAAAGATATTCTTGTGTCATAAAAAGATACATTATCATGACCACTAATTGCATTCTTCAAACAACAGCAACAATGGCGATAACTGCTACATTTTTTTATGTATATTTTTTGTTTTTTTTTTCTTTTTCCTCGACATAAAATTTCGCACCCTCAATATACATAATTTTTTTTTTTTTTTTTTGTTGCTGATTTACCATTTGGGTTTTATTGGTCTACCAAGTGACGCTTCTTGTTACTGCTGTTGCTGTTGCTGCTGCTATTTGATGATGATGGTGTACATCCGTTGAAATAAATTATGGTGTAATTTCGAAAATTTATCAATTTAAAATCTTTTTATGATTGCACTTTGTCGAACGCAGCCTGAGCTCGTTCACAGTTGTACTATTAAAGTTCAGTTCAGTTGAATTGAGTTGGGTTGAATTGAATTGAGTATGGGTTGGGATGAGATGATATGATATGGAATGGGATGGGATGGGATGAGTTCAGTTGAGTTGAGTTGAGTTGAGTTGAGTGAACAACCGAACCGGAAATGTAAACGCATCACATACATAATTTTCATAAAATGGTTTTCATTTTACTTAGTTCAATTTAACTCAGTTTGGTTTTGGTTCTTCTATTTTGTGTTTTTTGTCTTTTTTTTTCTATGTTCAACATTCATTTATAATATTTCAAAGAAAATTGTTTTCAGCTGTTCAAAACTCACTTGCCCCGAACGATGTTTGCTTGGTATGGCTAATGGCTACAACTAACTTCATGCTATGTCAATGTCTTAAATTGGAATCGAATGAGGAAAAACCCTTTTGCTCTGCTGCGTTTCCCTTTGCTCGTTAGTTTGCTTGTTCGCTTGTTGTCATCCCTCTTAAAATTTCTTGCCAAACTCAAACGCGAAGACTGACAAATTGCTTAATTACAAACTTCCCCATAAAGAACACGACATTTCCTCATTTTGTTGACTCTAATTCTCGATCTTTCCCTTTCCCCTCTCCCTCTCCGCCACTCTATCTTACAAAACTTTAGATAATTTAAGCAAAAATATAAGTGAATAAGTGTGTGAGTGAGTTAATGTATCTAAATGTATGTAGTATCTATCTACAGTGAACAAGAACATCAAGTAGCAAAACTTTCTGGAAATTACTAGTAAAAGAACATTTTATTGCAATCAGTTACGTCGATCTGTCTGTCCTTGTCTCTGTCTATCTGTCTTTATGTCTTTTCGCATAAGTAATTAGATGATGTCCTCTCGAAACATGCAATTCAACAACAACAACAACAACAACAACAACAAAAACACCAACAACATGTAAATGTATGTAAGTATCTGCAGATACTTATTACAAACTTGGCAAATGTATCTACAGCAATGCAAAGCGACATTGCAAAATTTTGTGCATTAGACATATTTTTTTCTTTCTTTTTTTTTTTTCTTTCTCCCCACAACAACACTAAGTAGTATCTACTACGTACAAAGTATAAAAAGAAGTAATAGTAGAAATAGTACTTATAAAGGAAAATGGAAAAATAAATCAAATAAATTTTCTCTAACTAAAAAGTTTGTAAATGCAGAAAGAAAGAAAGAAAAAAAAATAGAGAAAAATGTAACGGAAACATGTTGCAGTTGTGTTTTTTGTTACATTGAATTGTTGTCATATTTGTTGTTGTTGTTGTTGTTGTTGTCAAATACAACATGCTGCGGTTGTGCTCAACCAAATGCTCTCTAACCAAATACGAATTACAAACTACTGATGCGAATCACAGCAACAGAAAAACCAACAACACCAACAATATTAGTATTAAAAAAAAAAGACAAGTATCTATGTATCTTTAATTGTACATACTATGTAGGTATGTATGTATTTAGAAAACCCCAAAAGAGTGGTGAAAAAAAAACATGATGATGGTGATGATGATGTAAAAAAAAATTTATTGTAAATGGCGTTTAATCACAAAAGGAAATTGTTGATGTGAAAAATAAGTTTCCAATATGTATTTTGGATTTGGTTTTGAATTCTTGCTTTATACATTAATAAACACACAATTACAGGGACTCATAGATACACAATAGTGGCATGCACACACACACACACACACAGATACAAATACATTTACATTAATAAATACAATAAATTAGTTTGAACGCTGACAAGCGGAATTGCATTTTTGGAATTTGTTTGGCATGCGATAAGGAAATGAATGCAATACATTTTCATTTCATTTTGCTCTTTTTTTTTTTGCCTTTGCTATGATATAAATACACACATAGTTAAATAAATACAAACAACATATTCTTTTTATAAAATATTTTCTATGATTATACTTATTTATTTATTATTTATATAAATAGAGTTGTCAATAAACAATTTGATTTATATCATTGATTATTTTATTTGTGTTCTTTTTAAATAATAGAAAATATAATTAAATAAATGACACAAAAAAATATCTAAAAATAGATTTTATTATAAATTCAAGATAATTTTAGATATGTTGAACATTGTTTATCTATCTATTTATAATAAAATATTAGACTTTGTTTGTTTGTTTGTGAGCACAACACAGAAAAGCCACTCATTGGATTTAAAATCGAATTACTGGAAAATAAGAAGATTTATTGTGAGTAACGAACAATGTTTATTTTATCAAAATTGACCTACAGAATCGGTCGAAATTGTCAACTGCTTCCCACTCAAATTCATAATATTCTTAAGTGGTTTCAATCCAATATATAACAAAGGTTTGTTAGTGACATGAAGATTCAAATGATCAGACAGGAGATCATCATTATTCCTTATACTTATTCTGATAAAAGTCTCCATTGAAATATTTGTTACAGAAATATACTAATGAGGTCAAGGAATAATATTGAACTTACCCTTTTATTTTAAGAACAATAAATTGTTTTATTATTGTATATAAAATCCCCCATTGAGCCCAATTATAAAAATACATATGAGGTAAACAAACTCCTTCATTTACTTATATTAACAACATTGTTGTTTTTTTTCGCATGTAAATATATTAAATTCCATTGAACCTCCTTAGGTTATATTTCGGGAAACATTTTTCATCGGAAACGGTTTTATTGAAGATCAATACACTTTTACATTCGCTTGCATCAATTTTCGATACACTTTTGCCACTCCGAATGAGGTAATTAAAAAACATGCGTTTTGACACCTCAACCGCTTCTTTGTGCTTTGAAAAACATTGACCCTTTCAATTTGTTATTGACGTGCGGTAACAAAAATAAGTCATTGGGTGTCAATTTAGGACTTTACGACAGATGAGCCATCAATTCGATGTATTGGTTGCTCAAAGTGTCTTTTGAGCAAACCGACTTGTGATAGGTCGCATTGACATAGTGAAGAATGACTAGTAATATATTAAATTCCATTGCCTACTTTATATAATTCATTACAGTATTTTTTTTTTTTTTAAGTAATTTCTACTTCAAAACTAATTGCTCGAGTTTCACAGATTAAATTACATAGTTTGATTTGGTAGAGTTTTTTTTGCTATTAAGTTGGTATACATTTCTGAAAAGTATCTATAAGCATTTATCTATATATATTAAATTGGTACTATGTATATATGTATGTCTGTTACCTATGGACTCCGAAACCGCTGAACTGAATTTAATGAACATTTTCAGAAAACTCTAGCATAGTCTGCATACTGTTCCTGTGAAGTTCGATGCGAATTGGACTATCAGAAATTGGAATTGATGGATCAAATTTAGCAAGTAAGGCTTAGAGACATATTTTAAAATTAATCAATTGTGTGTCATCAATAAAATAAAATAAATATCATATCTTCTATCATTGCCATGCATTTGTTTATTTATAAAATAAATTAACGAGAGAATTCACCTTAAAAAGAATTTTGTGAATGAATTTCTTGACCTTAGCTTCTTTTCAAAGAAAAAAAAAATCATAACAACAAACTAAATTCCAAACAAAATTGCTTACTCTTTGCTCTGAACATTATACTCGTATAATATACTTCTTATATCAACATGCTTCAATGATTATATGAAAATGATTTATACAATAATAAATCCTGAGAAATTTTACCCATCACATGCACAAAATATAAGAAAATTGTGCAATTTCTCATTTGTTGATTTATTTTTATTCGTTTATTGTTTGCACAATTTTTTTCGTTGTGGTTTCGTCTTGACTTACATCATGTTTTTTATGTAATTTACTAAGATACTTGAACCATAACAAAAAGTTTAGATTTCAAAGATTATTTTGTATTGCAACAAAAAAAAAAAAAAAAAATTCAATAAAAAAAAATAAATACTACAATAATTTCAAGAGAAAAACAACTTGAGATTACAAAGTAAAATAAGAATATTAAAAGAAAAAGGTTGTACTACTGTTTATACTTTCCCACGATTTAAGAACTTTAAAAACAAAAACGGAAAACATCTGCTGTTGCTGCTGATTAATTAAAAAGAATCTGCGCCATCCTCATCATTAAGATCAACAACAAATGGCTACTTCAGCTTATGAAGGCTAAGGCTAAGAGCCATTCAATTTTCAGCTAAGTAAACAGATAATGAGGATATAGATGATGATGATAATGATGAAGATATTTTGCAAATGTTCACAAAATGTTTATGCTTCTTTTAAGTATTAAACAAAAAACAAAAAAAAGATTCAGAGAATATTTGATTTTATTTATTTCGATTTTTTTTTTTTATTGAAAATAAATTAAACCAATTTCTTTGTTTAAGATTATTTTTTTTTCGATCTTCTCTTAAAAGCAAACTGAATTTTGTTGAATAATAAATTCACCAAAGCAAAGCAAAGCTGGTTTAATAAATGATTTCCCATGAAAAATAGAAAAAAAGCTTTTTAAGAAAACAAAACAAAAAAAAAAATTATGTTCCTTTTTTCCATTTTTAAATTTACTAAATTAAGCGTGAATAGAGTTCAGTGAAAAAAAAGAGGCATTAAACAAACCAAAGGTCACTAAAAGTTCATGAAGTTGATGTTGCAGGGTGGCAACCTAAAGATACAACAGCAACAGCAACAGCAACAACAACCACAACAAATAAACCAGAAAAAAATTAAGAAAATATAGAAAATGATGCTGAAGAAGAAGCAACAACATCCGCGCCAAGGGAAATATACTCGTATTTATGCCAAAAGGCAGAAACAACAACAGTACAATAAGCAAACAATAACTGCACACAGCAAGCCAAATAGCAGCATAATATTGTATTATAGTGTACTGTAGTGTAATGTTGATGTTGTTGTTGTTGTTGTAGTTGCGAAACGTGTACATAGATAGATAGATTTATAAGTATACACAACAACATATTTTAAAGCGAATAGTACGAATGTATCTTGTGCAGCGAACACGCCGTAAACATGCAATTAAGCGCAATAAAGGCAATGAAATAGCAACGAATAAATGAAACGAACCACGATAAACGACTCACTGACTGAATGGCTGCCACACTAAGTGAGTCAGAGTGTCGAAAAGTGAGTGAACGAGTGAGTGCAACTAGAGAAACTACTTGTAGTCATTGTCGAGTCATTGGATGCATTTGTAGTTGCAGTTGCTGTGCTGTGCTGTGCTTTGCTGTGTTGAAGATGCACGCCAATGATGTATAAAGATGCTTAGATACATGTTGTGCTGTGTTGTGTTGTTTGGCTAAATGCGCAGGCATGAAAAATAGCAACAACATCAACAGCATCAGCATCAGCATCAATGAAGGCGACGTTATGGCGACTATGGCGACTACACAAAGTCTACCCACGTAGAGAAAATCAAATGAACAACAAAACATGCCACAAGCTACAACAACAGCAACAGCAACAAGAATAGCTACAAAAACAACAACAATAACAACAATTGCCAATGAACTGAGCAACTTTGTAAAAAATTAAAGGAAAAAAAAAGACAAATCATTGATTTTAAATTAACGCATAGAGCCCAGCAGCCACTGTACTGCACTCTTACACTTTTACAAAAGTAATCAATGACTGTAGATACTTTTGATTCCTCTCAACAACAAAACAAAACAATGCAGTTTGCATTTTTGATCATGACGTTTATTTGTTTATTCACTATTGTATTTTGATTGGTTTCCTTTATTTATTTGTCGTTTTTTTTTTTTTTTTTTTTTTGATTTGAGTGCAATTCACTTTAAATTGAAATTAAATCAAAAGAGAGCAAGCAACACACTTTTGAGATATTTTTCTATTTTATTATCTTATACTCATTAGACAAATAAAATGCAAAAGATATTTGCATTTTTGGCTGCCATTGACATTGAATAGCAAATTGCTTACATTTAGTTGTAGTCAAGCATAATTTCCCGCCGGGCACAGATTACTCAAAGCGCGTGTATCTATCTATCTATCTACCTAAGTATAATAAATAGATATAAAATATTAAAAGCAAACACATAAAAAAAACTATAATAATCATCATTTATAATTTAATTATTTATAGTTGTACGCATTGCAACATTTGGGTAAAATCATTTATAAAATTTATAAAATATTCAAACGAAAACCAAAACAACAAACAAACGAAAACAAAAAGGAAAATTTTTAAAATTTAAATTTTTTTTGTTTTTCTTTTTTCATTTTGTACGTGTAATCTCTACAACAAATGAATTCGTAATAAACTTATGTAATGAAACTAATTGCATTAAGCTATCTGAATTTTCACAATATTTTTGACTTACCAACATTTATTTTTTGTATGTGTAGTAGTAGTAGTATGTAGTAGATACATTAATTATTTTTAAATGGATTTTAAATTGTATTACAGTTTTAAATACTTCAATTTACTTATAAAAGTTTCAACAACAACAACAACAACAACAATCATATGTATGTCTAAATGTGTGTGTGTGTGTGTGTGTGTGTGTGTGCGTGTGTGTGTGTGTGTGTGTTTGTGAATAAGTAGTTACTTTTGTAAAAAAAACATTGGATATTCTTAGTTAAAGTTCTCTGACTTTTGTTGTTTTGTATATTAAACTAGGAAATATTGAACATTCTATTAGAATATAATATGAAGTTTTGTTTCTCTCCACCTTAGATGTTCTGTTTGTTTGAATATTTGTTAAGTTCAAGCAATCGGAAGTAATTTTCTTATTTGTTTACATCATTAAACTAAAAATACTTATGTGGTATGTACAAGTAAATGTGCGGCATTTGTGTACCTTTAACTAAACTAAATCATCATCTATCTCTTCACTGCTTCTCCCTATTACTCGTACAATATTATTATCTATGACTACTGTCCTTTCTCATTCATATATGTACATACATACATACATACATACGTACAATATAATGATGGCCCACATAGTAGAATATGTTATGGTGAACTCACACGTTCCTGCATTTGATGCCCAAGGCAGTGCAGTGCAGGGCTGGGCAAGGCAAGGCAAGGCAGGGCAAGGCAAGGCAAGGCAAGGCAGGGCTGGGCACAGTGTGTCGCTCGTTTTGCTCTGTTGCTTGTTGGTATTTATTAGAACGTGCAAGAATTTTGTGAAATTACGTTTTAAATAAACGGAAAAAGCAAACAAGTATAACTAAGCCAACTCAACGAACAACACAAACAACTTACACCAAACGAACCGAACGAACATTACCTGCCTCAGATACTCGTACATATTTATCTCTGTGTGTATAAGACTGTGTGTGTGTGTGTGTGTGTTGGCACATAACATGCTGCTGTCGCCATCACCATTCCCATCACCATCACCATCATCACCATTGCCATCATCATCATGAATGGGTGTCGTTGTAATTTCTCGAAATAATGAAAATGAATGAAATTATTTTTAATGAGAAAGTTAAATACATAAAAATACCAATAATAACAACAGCAACAGCAACATCAGCAATAGTAACAAACACGAATGTATTTTATATGACAGGAAGCAACTAGTTTCAATTTGGCGTGGCTTACAACTATAATAAACTTGTATAAAAACAAAAAAATAGATGCCCATTACCTAAATTTTTAATTTAAGCATATAAAACTACAACATTCCTACATATGATGCATACTGTTAATTTTATAATTAAACACAATTTTAACATTTTGTTTATAATAAATATTTAAATTTAATATATTAAAATACAGGAAAACTAATGAATTCCATTTCATTTACAATAAATTCCAATTAAAAATTTCCCATTTAATTGAAAGGCATTTCTAGTACAAAGTCAATTACGTTTTCAAAGCAAATTATATTTTATCGTAGACAAATAAAAATACATACTCGTCGTTATACAATCTACTTATACTTAATACGAAAATGAGAGAGATTTTCTGATTATTGACTATGAATGTCTTTAGATAGAAAAGTATAATTATTAACCATCATCCTTTTAGTATTGAAATTTCTTAGAATTTGTTATTAAAATCTAACAAAATCTTTTACTTGCATACTTCCCTTTAATTGAATGTTTGTATGAAAGCCATAAGCTAAATTGTTAGTATATAAAATACTTGTAGGGAGCTGGACTCTAATCAATCTTAGTCAGTTCTAAGTATTGAACCATAAGACACGCACACACACACACACACACACACACACTCACACACCCACACGCACAAACAGTTGGCAGTAATATCAACAAAGCAAACACAGGACAGTTGACAATAGCAACGACAAAAGTTCCAAGCAATGGAACAATAATAATTACGAGTTTCGCTGTTACTGTTTCAATTGTATTTAACTTACCTGCAAGTAGCGTGGAAAACTGTAGCTGACATGATAAACAAGAAAGAAATATTGATATTAATTTAATTTTTTGTGTTAATTAAAACATTCTGTAGTCCTACATGAGGATATTGTTAATCTTCTATGATACACTCAGATTTATCAGTAAATATCAACATTATTAGTGGGATCTGTAGGTGAACCAAAGTCATATACGAGTATGTGTCAGTGAGGTAGATATGCTGTCAATGTCAATAATTAATTATTAATATGAATTTATTTATTTATTTATTTATTTTTTTTTTTTAATTAAAAGACTTGTAGATCTTTCTATAATCCTGCATGAGGATATTTTAAGCATATTCATACATAGTCTTCTATGATACACTCAGATTTACATATCTGTAAATTATGAACATTTTCAATGGGATTTGTCAGTAATCCATTATCATATATGTATATTTGTCAGTGAGGCTGATTTGCTGTCATTGTCAATAATTTTAATTATAATTTTTGTGACTATTGACTTAATTTTTTTTTTTTCCTCTTTTCTTTACAATGTTAACCACAGTTGTTCTGAATGAGATGTATAAATCTCTCCGAGTAGATTTAGCTACAAGAAAGCTACCACTATGTAAATCCTTTATCAATGGTATAACCAAGTTCTATTAAGGGATTTCTCTTTCCTTATTTTTCTTTATATACTACTTATTTTGTATTTGATAACAATTAGGGATGTAATGATTATGGTATCGATGTATCGGTCTGACCATTCATTATTTATTGACTGATATTAAACATTTGCTGGGACAAGTTTTGAAGAAGCCACAAAATCTATAATTACAGAGTCTCATTGCTTTTTCGATGCTATACATCTAATTAACAGTTTTTAAAAAGTTGTTGCATAAATCAAGAATCAAGAAATCATGGACGAAAATAACAATAATAGTCTATAATATTTAATTTTTGTTTTTGACAATTTAATATCCAGAATCACTAACAAATTTCCTTATTTGGAGAGTGAAGAGATCAGGAATCAGAAGTGATTGTGACAATTTACCCCAAAAAGAGGAGCCTTTTGTATCACATCATTGTGATCAAGAAAAGATGTATTCAGTATCGACAGTGCTGATTATTTACAAAAATATTTAAAATCCGTATAGTATTGGCAAAATGTTTAAAAAAATCATTACCTCCCCTAATAATAAAAAATACTTATGGCCCTTTTAAGAAATTCTCAAGAAAATTTATTAAAAATCTAGTTTATGTAAATACTTTCGTGTTTACATACAAAATGCATGACCTAGAAATATTACATTTATAGATTATATAATAAAAAATATTACTAGAATTTCAACTCATTCAACCTACTTATTAAATTACATTGTACATCATTAAACATTCATTAGTCATGATTTTCTAATTAAGATTTAACTGGAATTAATTAAAATGAAAACAAAATAAATTATTCCATTAGACATTCACTCACTACTGATCTGCCGGATAGTAATTATATACTTGTTTTTTTTTTTTTATTCTACACTTACACACAATTTAACTAAGTTAAGGTTACATTGCTGTGTCTGTTGTGGAATTTGTGACTAACAAAAACCTAATCTGTAGTTGATAGCTCAATTAGTTGCTACTAAAACTGATTCAAAAACAAGTGAAATGTGAAAAATCCGCAAATTTACATTTAAATAAGAAAATTACAAATTCAATTAAAAAAACATTTAAAAAGCGCAATGAAATAATAATTATCATCATCATCAACATAAACATCAACATTAAGAAAAATAAATACCGGAAATTTATTCCACTCAACTCATGTACTTAAATAGATGATGATGATGATGATGGCCTCCACCAAAATATTATTGTATTTATTTATATGTAAAAGTGCAATTCTATAACTTCATTATTATTGCCAACAATTAAATAACAATTTCCTTTTGACAATTAAAAACTAAAAGCATACAACATACAAAAGTGCAAAGGAAAACAAATTATGAAAAAATAAATATCTACTACAGTTTTTAATTGAAAGTCAAATTAAATTATCGTTTTGGAAGCAAAAAAGAAATAAAGAAAAACACATTTTTTTTTTTTTTTTTTTTTTGGTTTGTTTGGAATTTGTCAGCGAATTGTGAAAGTCTGAAATGGAAAATAAAATTCATATAAAAATGTATTTAATGCAAAATGGTTGGATGACAAATTGTTGGAAGGGGAGACGGTGGAATTGAATGAAAATGGAATGAGGCAAAGTGCATACGTCATGACATTAATAATTGAAAGAAAAATATTTAAACAATTTTTGTTGTGTTCATTGATTTATATTGCTTTTGCTTTTTTTTTTTTTTTTTGTTCTTTGTAAATATTTCGTGCATAATTTAATAAAATTTTACGCGTCTGTGCCGATGTAAGCAAGTTTTCATATAAGTATGAAGTATATTTATTTGTTAGCAATTTTTATGAGTGGACAAAATAGCTTTGCTTCCTTTGGTATGAAAAAATGAACTCTACATTTCTATATATAAACATATTGTACATGATGTCAATGAATAATTGCGCAATTTGATTGTTCAAAGCTGTTTTGCTTTGCTATTTGCTACTGCTTCTGTTCATGATGATGCTGATGCTGATGATGATGCTGTTGATGATGCTGTTGATGGTGACGTTGATGACTATGTTGCGCATACGCCCTGTTTTACCTTCCAATATGTAAAGACGAGTTGAGTTGCCAACACAAAAAAAAAGGGAACTCACAAATATATAAAAATACAATACAAAGCACATAATAATAAAATTAAAATGCAATGAAATTATAAATAAATATTACACAAACCAACACAAAAGATACTACAACATTTGCTGTGTTATTTCTTTTTTTTTTTTTTTATATTTTCTTTTCTTTGCATTCGTGTATAGTAAATCTCTTCTTTTTTTTTTGCATTTGGCATTGCATAAAACTTAAATACTACAACAGAAATTAAATCACGTGTCCCAAACATGATTTATTTCATCAATTTATGCCAAAATGAATGAGAGACATTCAGAGGGAATGATAGTGACGAATGAGGAAAGAAAGGAAAAAAAAAAGAAAAAAATCAAAAGTGTAAAACGATTTTCTACTGTAAAATCATTTTGAATTATGATGAGACATCATCCATCGTTCGTGTGTATTCAACATGAGTTGAGAGTCGGTGACGAGAGTCTGGAGTCGGGAGTTGTTAGTCGTACTAGTAGCTCTACAATTTCAATTTCCATTTCATTACATACCATCATTCCTCATTCCCTTTTCAAAGCATTTCAACACAATCTGCCTTTCTGTTTCTCAGTCCGTCTATCTGTCTGTCTGTCTGACTGTTTGTTTGTCTGTCTGTCTGTCTGTCATTTCTGTCCATGTGTACATATTTGTTTATAGTATAAATGTCTGTCTTCCTTCAATATTCCGTCTGACTGTGTAAATATTTTGTATGTTTACCGTCATATGCTGCTTGCTGGTGGTTCGTTGATTTATATATAAAAGTATTTCTGTTTTTTTCTTCTCCTTTCTACTAGTTTATCGTATTTGTTATTGTGTGTGTATTTTGGCATTACAATTTTCCAACGAAATATCAAATACAAGTGAAAAAAAGGAAATAAAAGAATTGTGAATTGTGAGGGAAATTGCATTTAAATTGAATCGTAAACCTAAATAAACGAATATTTTATACATATTTGTGCTAACCGGGCTTATATTTTATATTTACTACACTCAAAGCTAAAATGGTGCGTTGATATTTAAGCCATGTCCCCAAATGTCCCCTAAAGCAATATGGTATTATTATACTATTTGTATTAGTAAGTAGAAAAATATGATGAACATTTTCCAGTTTTCCTTTTTTTTTTTTTTTTTTTTTGGAGATTTAAATTTAAATATTAAAAATGTTGATTCGACAAATTCAGAAAATTGCCTTTTCATTTAATTTACTTAAAGCATTCAAATACATTTTTCTTTTTCTATATTTCATCAATTTAATGAATATTTTTCTTCTTATCGAAAATTTACCTTTGATGAAAGTCAGATATTTTGATTGAAAAATTAATTTGCTAAAAATGAATCTTTTGAATTTATTGAAATTTATTTAAGAAAAATAAAAATGTCAATTGATTTTGATTTTATAAAGAGAATGAGTTCTGAATATAAACTTGATTTATGTAGAATTTGCAATCAATTCAATTGTGTTGAAAAAATATATGAGAGAATGAGTTTTGAATATCAACTTTGGTTATAAATAAACACTCAATCTTTATGTCAATGAATTGTTTGTTGTCTTAAAATGACGTGGTAGAAATATTTAATCAAACTAATTGTCATCTGATTGTAAATACATACAAAATAAGTGAATCATTTGTTAAGCAAAATTTTGCATACATGGAATTCTATTGCAGAATTCTTCCTCCCAATCTAATTCTCGGTCATCATTTTAGCACTTTGATTTTTGGTTTAATTGACTTAAGAATGACATCTTTCAAAACATAGAATGAATTGAGTAAACGCTAGTAACATGATTCCATACTTTTTATAAAGAAAAAGGGCAAAACAATCGCTGACAAGATCAGAAATAAGTCAATTCGACTTTTTGGGAAGGTTTGCCAACTTAGAGGTATTTTTTTATAAGGCAGAATCAGAAAAAAAAATTATATATAATCATATATATACTGAGAAAACCCCTAAAAAACAACCAATTTACATTTTGTAATATTCTTTATTTATAAATTGTTAAATATTTGAAATATATTTGCGTTTTCTTCTGATTTTGTCTTTTAAAAATGTCCCATAAGTTGGCAAGTCTGTTTCTGGCAAAATATAAACATCCATGGAAGGAATATTCCATGTTGAAGCAAGAAGTGGAATAAGCCCATATAATATTTTTAATTATTCTCATGATTACTTTGATCATTATGTATTTAGATATAAGATAAATAAAAAAAAAAAAAAACTTATCATTTCCGTAGCACATTTAGTCTCTTCTTTCACGACCTTCAATTCAAATTCAAAGGCCTTCAATTGCTTTTATTTACATACTTAAGATCAATAAAAATTAATCCACAATAAACTAACTTCCTTAATATTATCTGTTTCATATTTCCAGACTATAAACCAATAGACCTTCAATTCTTGTATTTATTTGTACTATTATAATAAATATTAAAAATCCCCTTCATCCTATATTTTTTTTTTTTTTTTTTGTACATATTTTTAGATCATTTAATAACTTTCACTATATTGTTTCAAGTGTATTGCATACGCAGTGCTATTTGTCATTGAATGAATTAAAATACTTTAAATAATACAAATTCATTTATATGTATGAGTATATTTATTTATTTTATTTTATTGTTGTAGTACAAAAATAAAGTTTTTACTTTAAATTCATTTAACATATGCTAAAATTTCCAATGAAAACCAGCATTTATTTAACAATTTTTTTTTGTTTTTTTTTTTATTTTAATTTTGTATATTTTTCATTGTTATTTATTTGTTTGAGTACAATAATCTCATTTGAATTTGTGTGTAAATGCGTGTATGCAAAATTTATTTATAACCAAAATACAACGTAGAAAAAAGCCACAAAATGCCAACTAATTAAATTAATACGCAATGAGATACAGAGATATAAAGATACAAAATACAAAAATAATAATAATAATAATAAAAAAAAAAAACAAAATAATAAGTATAACAAAAAACACGTGAACAAATAGGCATAACAACAAATGAAAATAAAAGAAAAAATAAAAACATTTACATTTACATTTTTAAAATGAAAAATGTTAGTCTGGTTTATCCATTTTAATATGCAAGTACTATGTATTTATAATACTACATACGAGTATATAGTCCTCATCCTCATCCTCCTGCTCTTTGTGCCTTTGTATCTTTCTGTCTGTTTGTTGTCGTTCATGTGGAATTTTTTAGTGGTGAGTAAATTAAAATTAAAAGCAAATAACAACAACAATAAACAGCTAGAAAGAAATGTGACAACAATGACTAAAACAAAAAAAAAAAGTTTACACAAGTGAAAATTAAAAACCAATATAATTTTTTTTTTCCTTTATTTTTTTAATACAATTTTTTTTTGTTTTTTTTTTTTTATCTTGTTAAGCAGCTTTATGAAGGCACACATAAACACAGAAAAACAAAACAAAAAATATTTCCATAGCAGAGATACAAGAGATACTATTGCACAAAGCTGCTTGACGCCTCTCAGTTTTGTGTGTGAGTTAGACAAATTGACAAAGACAAACAGTTGACATATTTTGTCAGATGAAAGTGCACAAGATACGAGTACGAAAAACATCAAACAAGAAAAAACTCACAAAAAATAAAAAAATTAAAAAAAAATATTAAAACATATTTTGCAAAATCAACGTCAGATACTTTTTTACCTTGCATCTTTAGTCTTTCTCTCGCACCTTGGCCTCTTCAGTCATATTTTTCTTTATTTCCGCAGAAGAAATGCGCATTGTGTGCATTTCTCACGGTGCAAATGTGCCAAAATTCAAAGATGCTGAAGCATGCACACACTCACTCCTCTTCATCACCCAACTCACCATACCATCACCATCATCATCATCACCATCATCCACATCATCATCACAGATTCACAAATCATTTTAGCCAACACACAACGACGACACCAAACGATGGCAAACTGCAAACAGTCAAAAGCGGAAAAATGCAAATCTTGAATTTTCACATTTTTGTTTGTTTTTCTTCTTTAAACAATATTTGCTGCATCTAAAACTAAAAATTCAAAAAAAAAATTATACAAAAATATTACAATATATCACAACTATGTACGAGTATGTGCACATTTCGTGTTCAAAAACTTCTTCAGATTCAATTCGAATTTAGTTCAATTCAAACTCTGCAATTTAAAATATAAATTAAAAGAGAAAAAAAAATACAAAAATACAAAAAAAAATAAAAATACAAATAAATAAATAAATAAATTGTCTACAATGACGTTCATTCGTTCGTTCGTTCATTCATTTGTATTTTGTATCTTTCATTCATTTGTATCTTTAGTTCGTTCGTTTGTTCATTTATTTGTTCATTCGTTCGTTATTGGGTAAGCACGTTTCTTACATCCGTTGGTTGGTTGGTTGGTTGGTTTGCATGACATGATTGGCAAAACATTCTCAAAAGTCTGCAGTTTTTATCTTTTTTTTCAATATTCGAATGAATTTTACGTTACATTCAAATCCATTATTCCGTCCAACAAACATACTTACTTACATAGGAATATTTTCTTGAGCGTAGGCAGTCACTCAGTCAGAGTCCGTAGTCGTTTTTGTCATTGTCGCTGATGTTGTCTGCAAGTCGAAAAATCTGCTTAGAATTGCATTTGCAAAGACGATTTTCGTTGTGTTATGCAAAAATCTTATGAAAGAAGTTTATTGAGGAAAAACTTTTCCTTCTTATTTCATTCAAATTAAATACAATATACTCGTACAATAGTACGAGGATTTACAGAATATATAATATATTTTTTAAGGGTACAATGTAAGCAGATAATGGCGAATAAGAAGAATAAGAAACATGGGATTTACATGCTTTCTATTGTATGTATAAACCTTTTGCAGAATACAAAAATATAAAATAAATTAATCGATATCAAATTGAAATTTGTCATGACCAAAACTAGAGAAATAGAAATATTGTCATGACCAAAAATAAATAATTGACAACATTGTCATCATCAATGATCATCATGTATAGATTCGTGAGAATATCATTAAAGAATTTAATTGATTTATATTTCTGAAAAAATCTGACATCGGAGTACCAATAAATAAGTTCATGATTTTGTAGCAAATAACCGCAATGCTCCACTTCTAATAATGGAGAAAAACGTTTTCTATATAAGCAGAGAAATAGTATGATTCATTTTTCACGAGTATTTGAGTGAAAGAAAACATCTACGCCAAGTATTCTCTACATACTTTAACTGATGACTAAAGCTCCCTTCTTTCTGATATTTATTTTGCATCATATTCAATGAAATCTCCCAAGGGCAGACACCGAAGGTTCCAATGAAATTCTCTGAACGCAAGAGATGTTCGACCAATGGAATGGAATAGAACTGCTTAATTCTAAACATTTGGATTGCGCTATGTTTCTGTCTAACTTTTCAACTCTATTTTTCTCAAAATTTATAAATTTAATATTCTTTAAAATGTGTTCTGTGTTCTTTGTGCCTTAAAGGAAACACTTAATAAATTGAATTATATTTATTCAAATGAAATTCCTAACAAATGTCATAAAGACAAGTATTTCTTAAGTGGAAATATAAGATTTATGATAATAATAGATTTTATATTTAGTATAATATTTTCTTTAAAAAAATCTAAACTAAATTGTATTTGTGACAGAAGTTTGTTTTCTTTCTTTCTGTTTTTGTTAAGAGTTTCATTTTTTCATTTTGTTTTTATTTAAATGAAATTGATTTTCAGTTATTTATTTTGCTGTATAAATTCTGAATAAAAACCAGACCAAATGTCAGACACACATTTGCAAACGTCATCAGTAGACAAAGCAATTTTTTTGTTTGGTTTTTTTTTTTTTGTGAAATATTTTTCCCCTCAAATATTTTGTTTGTGCTTTCACAGAAAGAAAAAAATGAAAAACCAACTGAGACCAAAAATATTGCAATCAATTTTTTATAATTTAAACTAGAACAGCTGATTTGTATTTTTTATATACATATTTTCTACTTTATTGTTTTCTTTTTACATTTCCTCTTTTTCTTTTTGCATTTTTCTGTTTTTTTTGTTGTATTTTGACCCAATCTTTTTACCACCATCATCATCATCATCACGATCCACCAACCACCAACCACCTACACGTCTCGACTTAAGCGACTTAAGAAATCTTTTGCTAATAAATCATTTTATTGTTTTTGTTTTTACCTCATTTGGCTTTTGTTTATTCTTTTTTTTTTAATACGAAATCATTTAAATAAAAAATTAGCACATTTTATTTATTTTTTTGCATTTCTTTTCTATAAACAGGAACTTTTTTTTTTTTTGTAATACAATGAAATGCAAATAATAAAAAATAAAAACAGAATCAGAAACAGAAACAGTGCGCGGCTCTTATGCAAATAATTTATTACTTGGCATATTTTTTCATTGTAAAAAATAAAATTTAAATAAAAATTAATAACAAAAAAAAAAAAGAAAAAAGGAAAAAGTATTAAAAATTGTATAAATATAAACATTATTTTTAAAAAGTCATTACTACTTTGCTTTTGTTTATAAATCATTTGCGCATTAAGAGATTTTGGGTTTATCTTCTCATGCCTCCACATGCTACTTAATACTGCTGAGGTATGTAGAGGTTGTTGTAGGTAGTAGATACTCGTACATACACGAGTGTAGTAGGTGTATTGTAGGTTGTTGTCATCACTCTTTGTGTACGTGCCAAAATGTTTCATTATTTGTTGACTACATTAAATTTTAATTAGCGTCATCAGATTTATTTAAATATAAAGAGGTTTTAAAGTATCAAAACCCACCACCACCTTTGCATACCATAGATTACTTAATATTCTCATATCTTTATAAAAAACAAAAAATGTAAATTCTACCAATCTTTTTATCCAATTTATTATGCTACTAATATACCTCACCTCAATCACTAGATGATTTCATTTGTTTCAATTATCATTTGTATTTAGTATTAAGGTATTAGAAAAAAAAAATCATTTCAAAGGTTTTCAGATAAAATTTCCTTAATTAAACAATTCGATTAACATTTCTAAATACAAACTATCAACATCCCTTACTTATTTAATAGCACAAAAATATTTATTCTACTTGTTTTACATTTAACTAATGACAAAGTGGTTGGAAGAAAGATATTGCAAGAAGAAAGAGATTTTATACTTGATTTTATTTCTTGAGGTTTTTGTTTGAAGATCATACATTATGTGATCGGTTGTACAACCGGTTTCTATAAGCAATCCGGTTGTATAATTTAATGACAATGAGTGCAAGGGAAAAACAAGTCAGTTCCATTCCATAAAGTTGTACAACCGATTGCATAATGTCTGGGCAGCTTTAAATACCTTAAGTTTTAATTTGAACACTCAACTTATAAGTCAATCCTGAAACCTATCTGTGAATTTAAATATATGTACGAGTATGTATAGTCATCGCATCCTCATATTATACAATACAATATTTTTATTTATTAGATCTCAATTCAATTTTTATCAAAGGCATTTCAAAGGTCTCAATTCCAATCACTATCAAAGGCAATTTCAAAGGTCTTACATCATATTATAGTGCTTAATACAAATAAAGTGTTGTAGTTTCTTAGTCTGCTCTTTGATTTATTGCAATAAAACATTGAATGGCAGAGAATAAAGAAAGATTTCTAAATGAAAAACAAATGATTAAATGTTTTTTAGAAACATATGTAAGTCTTCTGTTCCTAAGCTCAGCACTTAAATTTCATATTATTTGAATGGATAGACTATCGGCAAAAGAAGTAAGTTAGATCTTAGGTCGATATTAGATTTTATGCACCCACGTGCTGCACGTGTTTCGTTAAAAAGAAATTCTGACTAGGGAACTTTGTTCACTAACCTTTACAATTACAATAATTACACTCCAAAAACCATATGATGAAGTTAATTGAAAATTACTCATATATTGTACTTACTACGAGTACAACATATTGTAACTACTACGAATAATAATTTAAGGCTTTTGAACTTATTCTATCAAATCACATAATGATTGGATCGAATCTATCTACTCGGACATTCGAGCGTGCAACACATCAAATGTAATTACAATTACTCAGTCGACATGTGCAACCCGAAGACCTTAACAAACACACAAAAAAAAAAAAAAAAAAAGAAACAAAAAATGAAAAATGAAAATAAAAGAGAATAATTGCATTCAATCATAATGACTACACCTCATATACTCGTAGTATAGTATGAACAAAAAAACATTGCCTAAGGTCGAAATTTTATATTAAACAACAAAACAGCATGAAATCCCAACAAACCAAAAAACGAATGAAAAGAGGGAAGACAGACAATTGGACTGGCTTACAGATAGATTGAAAGACAGACAGACAGACAGACAGCCAGACAGTTGGACAGGGCACGCAAAATAATGCGAGTTTAAGTGCCTGAAATTACAAACAACATGCGGCAAAAGCAGCAGCAGCAGCAGAAGCGGCATGCAGCACACACTCCCTCACTTCACTTACTTCATTTCAATAAAAAGTGGCAAACAGCAAGTGTTGTCGGCTAGTGTGACTGTCAGATACAGCAAACTAACAGACAGACAGACAGACAAACAGACAATGCAACGAATGGACACCGCAACCTTTGAGATCACTCGTCTCGTCTCGTCTGTTTTTGTGTAGTCGGGTGGAGGTTTGTACGAGAATTGCAACACAAAACCAATAAATGCCAACAATAAAAAACCGATGCATTGCGATAACACAGAAGGAAGACTATGAGACTGTGGTGGCAAGCATATTCAGATACTTATGTAGATACATAGATACTCGTGCAATACATACATACATACAATACTTTACTTTATTTCATTTCATTCAGTTGAAACGCGTGCGGCTGAGTTGCCATCGTCGGCGGCGGCGTTAATCAAGCAACTTTTGTATTAAACTTATTTGTGAAGAGGTTCTGCCTACAATCCTACGAAGCCAACCAAACTTCTATCTATAAACAAAATAAAACAAAGAACAAAAAAAAAAGGAAAAAAAAACTAATAGATAGACGTCGGACGTTTGGTTAAACATGAGCCGCACGCCAAGTAATTCTAAGGCGTGCTGCACCCCTTTTTTCTCTCCGGCGTCCTTCATTTCCCTTCAATTCAATTCATTTCATTTCATTTTATTTCGTTACGTTTGAGGCAAACAACTAATTTTATTTTATTGCTTGCAACATATTTTCTAAGCTAACTAGAAGAGAAATAACAAGTCCAACGAAGTCAAGTCAAATGTTGTTTGGTTGAGGGCGCGGCGGTAAAAAATAGGCGTGATAGTTAGCCGATTGAATGACTGTGCTGATAAATATACAAACGTATATAGACAGACAATTACAACAGGATGGACAGACATCAGCACACAGCAAACAGTTAATGGTTGTTGCAAGGTAGAGAACAAACATTTTTCTTTTCATTATTTCTCTACATTGTTGGGAGGCAGCACAAATTGTTGATAACCGAAATACTTAGTTTAAGGGAAAAACCTTAACATAAATACATAAACGAGTAGTATATCGTAGAGAAAATGAGGGTCGTTGAAATTTTCAAATGTTATGTTGGGCAAACCTTCATTTCCTACATTGTTATTGCAGTCATAGTAACAAATTCTGTTGCACATTCATTAGTTCAACAACATTTGTTCTATTCGTCAACATTCGTTAATTCGTATGCCAAACCGTCCGTCCGTCCGACCGTCCGTCTGTCCATTCCTTATTCTATCATTTAATTTAATGGGATTGTAAATAATTGCGGAAGTTCTTTTGTGGCTCGCACTACTCCCTGCTTTTCAGGTTCTTTTGATGCCCTCAATGATAGACAAAACTATTTTCCGCCACTTTATACTATAAATAGTGAAATGCATGACATTTGAAATATCTAAGTATTTTAATGGAAAAGTATCTTTTGCTTATTTTATTTTATTTTAATTTATTTTATTTTTACTTGTTAAGTATTTTTAACGAAAGGGATGAATATGCAGCAGGGTAGAGAGACTCCCATATTGGTATGATCAGAGCGGCTAGGGATATCGTTCGAATCATGGCCATCAACACCTGTCTGTCTATTTAGTTTAGATATGAAATGCTTCCTGGAAGAAGCTGAAAGTCATTTTTAAATCAAGGTCAAGTTTATGATGAATAGAAGGTGTTTCCAACATTTGTTAACATTCTAGTTTCATAGGTAAGCATCTGAAATTATTTACAAATTTCAGTCAGGTCATATACTCGTCTAGTTCAGGTCAGTTACCCAAAGTTAGTAAGTAGAAGCTCTTACACTCATTTCCACCATAAGAATTTTTCCCCTGGTTTCTAAGATTGAGAGCTGAAATATTTGATTATACTGAAATGAAATCTTTGCTTAAGGTTTTTTTTTTACAATTTATTTTTTATAATTTATTTTCATTTATTTGAATTTAAATTTTGATTAAAATGTAACAATTTCTGCTTCCTGCATCCAAGTAAATTTCTCAACTCTTCAATCTGCGAGCGTTTGGTATTCATTTTTTCATTCCCCTTATTTTGTTCTGGTTTCCCTTTTATTTTTTTTTTTTTTTGGGATTTGTTGATATTGTGCTTGTGACAAATGACTTTGACGTGCCTTCTTACACATTCATACAAATATGTCAATACGTCATTCTGTGACCAAATCATTCATTCGTCTCTCTAAATGTTTATTTGTTCTTTAGTTTGATTGTCAGTCAGTGAACACTGAAACTCTGTTAGTATGATAGCATTGCATGCAGTAAGCGAAACGAAATACAAAAAAATAATATTCTATATATTGAATGAAAACAACAAAAGGGTTTGTGATTTATTTTCCAATGTAAGACAAAATCTATTGCCTCCAACCCCAATATAATAATAACATATAACAATTTTTAACAAGGACAGAAAAAAAATTACTTTAAGTTGTCATTGGGTTTTCTTAAAATATTGTATATTCTTTGTTTGTTTGTTTGTTTTTGTTTTTGTTTTTGTTTTTGTTTTTGTTTTTGTTTTTTTTTTTTTTTTTGTTGATTTGACGGTAGTTTTTAAGTGGGTGAAATATAAAGGGGTGATCTCAATATAAAGGAAGGAAGCCTTAGGATATACATATTCTTCAATATATGGATTCAATACAAATCATTTAATTTATCTTGTATGCTTTCCTTTATATACAAGTAATAGTGTTCTCATTTGTCATAGAAACCAATCTTTTTACTAAAGTTCTTGTATTTCTTTGATTGACAAAACTCCACTCTGTGATAATTGACTACTTTAAGTCTTCAATTCATCAAAAGTTTGAAATTCTAGAAACTTATTTAATTCTTTTATAACTTGGAAACCATCATATATAATTAATTTAACCTTTCCTTTTGAAGTTCTCTGAATGTTTAATTCTTATATTTTTGAAAAAAAGCTTTTCATGTGAATTTTGAAATTTATTTGAATATGTTACTTAGTAATCTATGAAGAAGGATTATTGCCTATGGAATTATAAATAAAATCTCAATATTTTTTGCTTAAAAATCTTATCAAAAGGTATCGCTTTTACATCTACTATTGTCCAATTAAAAACTCCTGCTGTTTCGGTTTCTGGGGATTACTTACTTTACATTAGTTTGTTTTCTAACCTTTGTAGAGACCCATGAAGTCTTTGTAAAAACCATGACAAACTTTTACGAGTATAAAGAACAAACTGAAAATGTTCCAAAAAGAATGAAAACAATGGAGGCAACACAATTGCTGTCTTGTATCACTGTTTGAGAACATTTAGAAGTGCCTGAACTTTCCCAATGATGGTTCTTCTTCCGTTTTCCCAGTCATTCATTGTCTCTAACTACGAGTACACTAACTGCCTTAGTGTTGTTTGTCAGTCAGCATGTCTGTTTAAGAGTAGTATGTCTTTCTACTTGTTCATTTGGTCGTTTGTCGGTGTGTCTTTGTTTACAATGTCATCCGCTGTTTTTGACACTTGTGCGTACGATAATTTTCTTTTATATTTCTTACTACTTTTTGTGTGTTAAGTTTGAAAATTGTTTTTGTCATTGTCACCAATTTTTTTTTCCTTCATTCAACTTGTTTTTTCTTATTCTTTACTACAGTCTTCCCCATCCTTTCCTTTCCTTTCAATTATTTTCTTCTTTTTTTTTTTTTTGTTTTGTTTTGTTTTGTTTAGTTGCTTGTTATTTTTGTTGACAATCGAATTCTAACTAAATTGGGTTTTCTTGTTATGATGCCATATTATTGTACTTGTGTCTCCCTCAATTCTGATCTCTACTCTACTCCACTTCTGCTCTGCTTATTGTTAAGTAAAATATATAATTTTCGATTCTTTTGTTTTTCTTTTTTTTTTTTTTTGGAAACCTCAAAAAATTGACTGCAATTGAAGCATTAAGTGCACACATTAGAGGCGTGTGTTCTTTCATTATTCTGTCTGAGTTGCTGTTGTCTGTGTTCCGGAACATGTGTTCACTTTTCATACATAATTTTGGTAAATGGTTTTCTTTTTCTCTTTTCTACTTTTATATTTGGTAATAACTCAGAATAACAATTTATATGAATCAAACAAGAAGCACGAAGAATGAATGATAAAACACACACAAACATGAATACTTACGTATTATGAACTCATACTACTTACAACCTAAACTAATATAACTACAACACATACATATTATCTGTCATGTAGTGTAGTATGAAGAAGAAATTGACTATAGTTTTTTTTTTTTTTTTTTTTTTTTTTTGTAACATTTGTTACTTATGAGTACAATTTTGAAACAATTTATTTTTTGTGTTGTGTTGTGTTGAGTTGTGTTGTGTTGTGTTGTGTCTGGTGAACAACATGACATAAGATTTTTCTACAGATAAAATTGCAAAAGTTTTTTTGAAAATATAGAAAATAAAATAAGAAAAAATGAAATAGTAACACAACAAAATGAAAAAAAAAAAAAAAATTGAAAAGGAAAGGATAGAATAGGATAGGAAAAAAGGAAACAAGACACGTTTGTTTATGTTCTGAGAATGTGTTGTGTTCTGTTGTGTGTTGCGCCTTTGGTTCTGTTCCTTGGTTGCTGGGTTGCTGCTGGTATGCCTTGCTTTTGCCTTTCATGCTTTATTATTACAGCTGTCAAGGGCCTCAACTCTTGAAGTTTGCGCGAATATTTTTTGTTTTTATTTTGGACAAACGATTGCCTCTATCCTAAGTACGAGTATCTCCCTCTCCATTCATTTCATTCTATCGTTATTGAAGACCTGCCGCCAAACGTGTTTATGTTCAACTTCACTCATCTAAAAAAAAGAAGGGGGAAAAATATAATAAAAACAAAATAAAATACATAACTTCATATGGTTTGCCTTGCCTTACCTCAGTATAAATTGTAGGAGGAAGAACAAAAAAATATAATAACAAAAGCAACAACGACAACGACAATAAAATGCCGTAGGATACTTTCTTACCTCGTTTTTTTTTTTTCTTCTTTATTTTTTTGTAATATAATTTCCTTTGGTGTATTGTGCAACAAAAACGAAACGAAACGAAACAAAACAAAAAGGGTTAAAGAAAAGGCGCACACACACAGGAAGCTGTAATTGGCAAAAAGTAAAAGACCAGAAAATAAATATGGTTAAAATGCAAAAAATGGAAAATGAGAGAAGAACAGCTGCTTTCATTTCTTTAGATATTCATTAATATTATTCTTTTTTCTTTTTTATTGAATAGCAAAACAAATTTCACATCCACCTATGACAACAATGAGATGCATATTAGGGGCTTGAAGTTGATTAATCTGAAAATTAAATGCATGAAATAAATATAAAAGAAACCACAACAAATGGAATGATGTATGTTCTTGTTGGTTTATTAAACATTGAAGAATGGAAATCTTATGAAGTTGAGTCTACTGAAAACAGTTGAGTTAAAGGATAAAATCAATGAAGATAAAAAGAAAATATACTCCATCAAAAAAAAACACATGAAAATTCATTTTCATGAACTTCAGAGAAATTTGTCCTTTAGAGGGGCCAGCATGAGTCATACATCTTGTTTATATGACGCTCAAATCGATTATCAGAGAATCGATATAACGAAAACCTTATGTATAAACACTTTTTAAAATCGATTTTCACGCACGAATCGATTTGACGAAAACAGCATATGAGAATCGATTTCAGTTTTGTAAATCGATTTCCAATGTCATGTAAACACTTGGCAAAGTTATTTCGATTTGAATGTTGTTCAGAATGTTGTTTCATAAGAGTTGCCATGTGGTAGAACTTTTTTGCTTTATTTTATTTATTTTTTTTTTAATAATTTGTTATTTATATACTGAAAAATCATTGTAGAACGTTATTAAAAACCAAGATTTCTAGCAGAATCGATTTGAGCGTCACATAAACAAGGTAATAGACTCTCAGGATCTCCGAACAATATAAAACCAATTGAACTTATAGGACATTACATTTAGTACATTAATTTAAAAATAAGAGCCAACTTGTGGATTCATCAACATATTTTCTATTCAAGCAAAAGTTTAAGTTCTTAAGCTGAAGAATCCCTCCAAACTCTACATTAATGAATACTTAGAATAAGGCAGATCTTCATTATATCTGAAATATTTATTGTTCTATGAGAAAATTTCTAATTTGGATAGAATAACAAAGAGAGATCAGATTAAATTGAGTGTCTATTTAATATAAAATTAACAATTATTATTATTCTTAAAGGTTTTTATCTTATTTTAATGCAAATATGAACCTCACTTATCTGATTTTTTTGTTTATGCAAAAAAAGGAATGATCATATCTTTCAATAATAAAAATCTACCTTCTTGAAATTTAATTCAATGTTATAACATTGAAATGAATCTTAAATTTTCTTCTGACGAACAGATCTTGCCCAACTTATAATTTTTGTTTTTTTTTTTTTCTTCTGTAGAATCTGTTTCAGCATATTGTCTATTATTGATCAATAAATTAATTATGTATCTTATACTGATTGCATATCATCTGCATCTGATGCTTATCATCATTCTTAAGTTCTTTCTCAAATTTTATACAAATCTTTTTCAATATTTAGTCTTATTAATATTAATGAATTAAGAAGTATCTTGATTTGATTTCCATCATAACATCTTCAACACAAAACCCACATATGAATGTATCCAAATTTATATGGCAGTTCTCAACTCTTGTCTTGTATATTGTTGATACAAGTACAAAAGTTCATTGTACGTAGAAAACATAGAAAATCGATAAAATCAAATAAAGAAAGAAACTAATCAAACATAAAAAAAAATCTATTGATAAAATTTGTTACATTAAAGAAACAACAAAACAACAACAATTGAAACGCAGCAATGAATAACAATTGATGCGCAAACAATTAAAGTTTTCTTATTGTAGATACTTTTGTATTTTTTTTTTTTTTCCTGTATTCTATTTGAGATACATGTGATTTACACGCATTTTACACACTTTGAAAAAATGAAATGAAACGTAATAACACAAAATCAAATATCAAAGCGAAACAATGCCGCAATTTAGCGTTGAGTCTTTGATGTGGCACGCAGATACATTGATACACACGTTCTCAAATGAAGGGCGTGCGATAGATACTACTTATTGAGTGGGGAGGGAGGGGAGGGAAGGAAATGTGTGTGTATGTGTGTTTGTGTAGAGTATAGAAAACATAACAAGTGCCAAACGAATCTGACGACGACGCGGCTTTGAGTGAAGTCAAAGTGAAGTGTAAGGAATCAAAGTCAACATTAAACGATGGATACATAAAAAAAATAAAAGTATAAACTAAATAAAAGTAATAAAAATAATTTTTGTGCATTGAAAAAGAAACAAATGAACGATTGAACGAAAGAAGGAAAGAACTTTTCTTATACTCGTAATAAAAGAGAAAATTACATTGAACTGAAATGAACTGAATGGGACCGTAAATTAAATCACATGGCTGTCGGGGTAGATGGAGGTGTAGAGTAGTAGTAGTGAAGTGAAGTGAAGTGCAGAAAGCCAATTCGAATGGCAACTAAATGGGGAAAGAAATTAAATTAAATGTTGCAAGCAGCTTCGTCGAGTGTCTGAGACAGCAAAATGTGAAAAGTACAAAAATCCAAAAGAAAAAATAAAAATGAATAGGAATAAAAACATTAAACAGGAAATACGGCAGTGCCAAGGGCTAAGCAGGGCGTATAAATTTTGGCTTCATGCATTTGAGCTCAGCCAGCCTCGAACGAACTGAATCGAAATGAAATAAAGCGTTCAAAGCGCTCGCTCGTTGTTGGCAACGAAACCAACTATGAAACTCGAAAGCGGAAAGGGCAACAGCTGCCACTGGCCTCGTCCTCATTCAATTCCTTTCTCTCTCTATCCATTCTTTATCTTTCTACCTCCTCCTCCTTCCCTCTCTTCTCTTGCTTGCCAATGAACGCCTCTTTCCTTGCTGTGTAGATCAAAAGCGAATTTCATTTAGTTCTGTTGCTGTTGCTGTATCCGGAATCTCTTGGCGAATCTGAGATTCTCAAGTGAAGTCAAGTGTGTATTGATGTTGGCCGAAAGATATGAGCTTGCATTGCAATTGGATGGACAGCAAGCAGCGTTTGTCACCGCCGCTGGCATAACATTGCCCAGTCAGAGCCAACTGTCGTCATTGCCATCAACATCATCGTTACCATCGTTACCATCGTCTTCATCATCCCCATTCTCGTTATCGTCAAACATAAGAGCAACAGCGCACAGCGGCGACAGCAATTGGCATCATTATCAACGTCATCGACATCATCGCGCAAAGTGCGAAATTAGTGTCACACAAAATGCGTTGATGAGAATGACGGATGGTCGGACGGACGGACTGGTGAGTGGAGAGACTGGCGCATCGTTAAGTTAAAATATGAAAAACTGACTAAGAACTGAGAAGGACCGATGATATTGCTTTGCTGATAAGCAGCAAATGCAAATGTTGCACGCATCAAGCGAATGAACAAACTAACAAAAAAAAAAAAAAAAAAAACAGAACAAATCAAAACAAAACAGAAGTGAAGTGAAGTGAAGAGAAGAGATGAGATGAGAAAAGAAAGACAAACATGGGGCACAACATGCGAACCGCATTTGCCACGCACTGAAACCAAAAATGGGGGAAAAGAATATTTAAAATTATTTTGTTGCACGTTTGTGTTGACACACCGTAAAAAATGAATACGAAAAAAAAAAAATAATAAAGAAAACAAAATTGAAAGGCAAAAGAAAAGGAAAAGAATGAAAAAAAATATTATACATAAAAAAACTTAATGCAAAGTAAAGAAATGAAATGAAAGCCTCAGAGTGTTATAAAATATGCAAAGTGTTTTATGTGGCATACACGCAAGAGAGGAGTTTGCAAATTACCCAGTTAACAATTTATTGGTACATTGAAGAAGAAGAACACACTCAGACAGCCAGGCAGGCAGGCGGCAAACAGTCAATTTACAATAATATGAAGATAGTGAAAATTTTGAAATTGAATTCAATGAGGTTCAAAGAAAATTTCACTATAATAATCATAATGAATTTTTATACATTTTGAATGGTTTATCATCATCAGCAGAATTTGAAAGCAAATTTTTTAGCTTTCCTTTATAATAAGTTTACGACATGGAAGGTGAAAACCCAAAAAAAAAAAAAAAAATAATAATAATTCAAAATTTATGGTAGAAATAAAAATGTTTGTTTTTGAAATTTTTACTGCATACATTAAGGCGCCAATTTCTAACAATTATATCAAATTTACTAGCAGTATTATCTTTCGAAACGTATGTTGGACTCCGACTAAAGCTGAACTAAGCTTCAGATATTGATTATAATATTTAGTATATCGATCTATAAAGATCTTTAGAAACCTTCAATAGTAAGGCCAAAATCAAAATGGATCGACGAAATAGAAGATGATATGGATAAGTTAAATATTAAAAATTTGAAAGGGACAACAACGAAACGGAAAATATGTGCAGCAGGCAATTGATGATTAATTGGTGGAGAACATTACTTAGAAAATGTTATGAAAAATATTTAAAAATCTTTTAAATTACATCAAAAGTCAATACATTTTTTGTAGTTGAGTACTTTGAGTACTTATTTGTTGAAAGTATGGCTCCCAGGATACTGTTCGGTCTTTGCAGCTGAAGAAATTGTCATTTTAAATGCAGTGCAAATTATGTTATTTGCACAGACAGCCTCTCAACGGTCAATGCTATCAAAAATATCAGTAACCGGAACCATACGATTTGCCAAATACGAGACGCCTGTATCAATTCTGGGTACTTAGCCACAAAGGCATCTCCGGAAATGAGATGGCCGACGCAGCAGCTAAGCAGCTTCTAGTATCGCAGTCACCGTCAGTAAGCACAATCCCGTTACAGAATTAAATATTGAAAAGATATTCTCCTTCCTAAAAACTTGTCACCTCTTAGATTTAATATAATTATTTTATTTTAAGTAGAGTCGAAGGCCCTAGCAGCTAGTGCTCTGAGTTATATTTTAGTTATAGTATTATTTTTTTTTTAAATTTATTATAATTAATTTTAATAAATAAATAAAATAAGCAGATACTTTTTATAAATGATTTTCTACTTCTCTATCAGTCCAATGACTGATTTTTAGTATTTCAAAATTTTTCTTATTATCTCAAAACATCAAGTTTCTTTCCTCCTCGCTTTAAATTTTATTTTCCATTTAATTGAAAATGTTTCCTGGGTTATACATTTTTTTTTTTTTTTTTTTTTTTGTATAAACTTTTGCACATGTCCTGGCATATCAGTGCAGCTTGTAATGGTAGTGGTAGTGGTAGTGACAATGGCAGCGGCAACCATTTGCCACAAACAACACGCTATTTAGCTGACTACACATACACGTATTATTTAAAATTCAAATTACAAAGAAAAAAGAGAGAGGAATGAATATTTGTATAAACACAAACTAGAAAAACACAAAAGGAAAACATTTCGTTTAAAAGTGTTTTGAAAGGCCGAGAATGTGAATAAACAAAGTGTTGAACTTAAATACAAAAGAAGGCTTTACCTAAAAATTAAACTATAAAACTAAGCAACAAAAGACACACCTTTGACTTTATTACTACTATACATATTACAATATAAATGAATTACTGACGTATCAGGTGAGTTGGGTGCGCTGTACTCTATTGAGTGGTGCGAAAAATCCCAAGGCATAAATGACCCAAAGCTACAAATGAAACAAAACAAAAAAAAAAAGAAAAATTAAAAAAGATACAAAAGAAACAAAAGGAATGAAATGAAATGAAATGGAAAGATAAAGAAGAAAGAAAGGAAAAACTCATGTTGTATGTTGTACACATGTTAATTACTTGTGAAAATATGCAACAGACGCTGGCTGTTGTCGTCATTGTCATTAAGTGAGGCCTTTGAATGGTTTGGTCGAACCGAGAGTCAAACATTTTGCACCATCAGGTACAATTTAACATATTGCACCCCATTCTTACAACACTTTCTCTCTCTCTCTCTCTCTCTCTCTCTATCTCTCTATCTCTCACTTTCTCAGAGCAATCGTCCCACTGTGACTGACTAACTGTCCAGTCCAGTCCAGTGCAGTGGGCTGGCGCACTGTGTACACTCTCGTGCCCTTTAGCTGTGATGAACCTGCACGCCAGTGAGTCGGTGAATATGCCCGGGCATACTAATTACTTGACGCTTCACATTACTACTATTGAGGCCCTTGATTAGGGTGTCTTTCTTTCTTTCTTTCATTCCACATGCATAGTGTATAACAATAAACAAAAATTTATGCTTTGTAATTGTTGGAATGCGCCTTAATTGTTGTTGTTGTTGTTGTTGTTGTTGTTCCTACTCTTAAACATTTTAACATTAAACACCAAAAAAATATGTTCAAAATCAAATTTGAACACACACACACACACAGACACACACATTTTTATTTCATTAACCTTAAATTACCCTCACTTTAGTGTGCAAGTTTTCATCCATAAATTCAATCCACCCAAGCATTAATTATTTTTACATTTGTTCATGATAAATCTTATGTTCATGTTCAATTTTACCATTAAATTGTTGTTTCAAAAATTATTTCCACATTTGTGTGTGTTTTTTTTTTTTTTTTTTTTTTTTGGCATTTATAAAACAACAAAATTATTATGTGCAATTAGATTTTATTTCGTCAATCTTAATGAAATTCTACATGCTCATCGCTCACCACAATAACACTAACTCATATTCTATCTAATTTATTTGAATATACAATATTGTATAAATAAACCTATATCTCTCAACCTCCCTTCATCCCTTCCTTTCACCCTCCCTTCCTCCCTTCCTCCCATCCTTCATCAACTATGACAAATGCTATAATGGTATGGTAAATTAATCATGGGAATTATGACAGGCATAGTTGAACTTTTGGTTGCGTGGTTTGGTTTTTATATCTTTGTATCTAAAATTTGGCATATTCACAATTACTTACACACACACACACACACACACACACACCTTTGCTTCAGGGGGATTTGTTCTTTAATTACAAAAAGTGCAAATGTCAGTTAAGTTCAAATGAGGAAAAGTTTCTCTTAACATGTTTATGTCCATTTTTATTTTTTATTTTTTTTTGTTAGATTTTTTATGTTTGGTTTTTTGTTTAAAAAGTGTTAGAGAGTTCATACCATCTTCATTATCATCAAACACAGTACATAAAACTATTGTAAAACCAGCATAAATATTGAGGTGGAGTTCATTAAAAAATAAAACGAACTTAAAGTATAATAAAAGAAACTCAATTCTTACAACAAAAAAAAAAAAATAAATAAAAAATTGATGATCATTTTAACCTAAGATTTCAATGTTAATAAATTTAATTTATTTTAGCAAAAATTTGCTTTCTTTTTGTTTATCTTAATTTGTAATCAAAATTGGAAACCAAAACTAAACACATGTTTCTCATTTTTATTTGGTTCTACTCGTACTCGTAGAAAGTAATTCAAGTCATTTATAAGATAATTTATCTAGTCACTTCCTGTTTAGAAAATAATTCAAATGAAGAAAATAATTTAAATGAAGTATTAAATTTCTTTATAGATACACAGTTGATTTTCCTTTATAGTATTAACGTAATACAAAACACGAGATCACTAAAAAAAAAAAATAATATTTCGGCTTCACATTTATCAGAAGATTATAAATTTTTATTGTTCCAGATTTTCCTCAGATTTTCCAATATATGAAACATTTCACGTTTGCAAAGACTCACTGGGATTTTGGTCTCCAACATTTCTTTCTTTTCATATTCTTTTCTTTTCTTTATTTCTTCTTCGTCCATCAAAATATCGTGTGGCTCTTCTTTCCCAAGTGAACATTTTAGTCGCCTTCTGCGAATTTTATTTATTTATTCTAGCCCACTTTGCTTATAATTCTAATCAAAGAAGCTATATAACCATTTGTGATCCTGAATATGAGTGAGAACAATTTTGTGCACCAACCCAGGAAACTGTTTGGAGCGCAAATTGATTGTACATTCGAGTGTAAAGTCTGACCAAAGGCTGTGTTTGGTATCATGGGTGCTTAGAGAACTTCTTTCGTCTTGACCAGCGGTAATTTCCCCTTTAGGATTGATGGTTATTACTTAAAAGCGGGTAAAGTAATAACTCATCGTGCAAATGCATTATACATCTAGGTGATTTAACCCTTAAATTAGCTGAGGTCATAAGACCAAAATAAGTATGGCTCAAAGAGGACGTTGATTGTCGTTATCAATCCTTGTGCTTGGCAACGTGATATAAAGTCTTCATGATAGGTGATCATGTTAAACAAATTGACTTCATTGCTCATTCTAGAGATGAACTGCTGCTTGATCACCAACTTAACAACAATTACGAGTATCATAACAATATTTTTGTTTCTCCAACTTTTCTTTGAGGGTTTCTAAACCAAACTAAATTTTCCTATAATATAAAAACCTGCAGTTTCTCTAGTTTTGTACATTGCCATCAAACTAATCTGTTTGAAAATTTATAGATATACAGAGTCTACAAATAATTTTGGCAGTTCTCTAAAGACTTTTAACTCAAATTCATCATGAGACTTTTACTATGCACGAGTATGTTAATCCTTTTTATTAAACATAACAAAACAAATTTACACACAAATTCCTTTATAGGTCATTAAAGTTCGAAGTACCCATTTCATCTCTAAATATATAAGTATGATTAAATTAATATTACTTAATAATAATTGATTGCTTAACTCATTAAGTCATTAATAAACTCTACAAAATGAAAACCAATTTCTGTTAACACAATTTTAAGATCTTCATGAAGTGAATTGTTGTTTTTCTAATTGACAATAAAAGAAAACAATGAAAGTTCTAATGAATCCAGGAAATAAAATTAAATTAAGAAATATAAGAATTATTAATAACAATCATACAAAGAGAGAGTTGTTCTATATATTGAAATGAATCATTTAAAATATAATCATAATAATAATGTAAATTGTTAAATGTTTTACATTTACTTTAAAAATGAGTAACTAAGAGAGATGTTTTCATAATCTGTAGGAATGTCATAGTCTCAATAATCTGCAAAATTGGGTTAATCAAATGTTATTACTATAAAATATTTTGTGGAATTTTTTTTTATATATTTACGATTGCTTTTAAAAATTCATACTTATATTTTTTATTCCTTTTTTTTTTTTTTTGCAGATTTCAGTATTACCACACAAAAAAAAAAAAAAAACAAAGAAAAAAAAAAACTTAATATCATCACTGACCATAAAATAAAATAAAAACCTTATAAATAAAAGTGAAAATGTTTCGAAATATTGTTAATTTTACAAATAAATATAAAATCATAAGAGGCATGATATCATATGGCACACTATGGCCATGCGGTTGTCTCATCGAACAGACTTTAATTGAGAAACGTACATTCCGAGAGGTTGATTTGATGAAGTGTGCCAAGTAAGTACTTAGTACTACCAACAATTGTAAACCACCAAGCAACCTTTAAAGTATGTAGTACATACGAGTAATATATAAAGGAAAAATATTAATAGTCTTATTGAATTGGAGGCTTTTGAATGAATATAAAAAGTTGAAAAGTGCTAATGATTAACACACTTAAATTTAAAAAGGAGGAGGATAATTTTTTTATATTTTATTTTCATTTTTTTCCCTTTTTTTTTTTAATTGCCACCTCAAAATACATACAATAACAACAACAACATATATAAAAATAAAAAAACACAGATTCAGTTTATTTGGTTTCGTCTTTATGGGTCCAACAATATACGTTTGGATACGTTTGGCTGGTATTATGTGGCCACGCACCGACATTAAGTCATCACTTTGCAAGGCAATCACAGAACAGGCAGCCTACGATCCGTTTGCCATTACTTCGTTTCTCTTCTGCATGACAATGATGGAAGGAAGATCATATGCGGAGGCCAAGCAGGAGGTAAGTCAAGATATTTGTTTGTTTTTTTATTTTTTGTTTTTTTTTTTTGTTTTTTTTTTTCTTTTCAATGTTTTGGTGAGCCAACAGTGAAAGGTGAAGAAGATGAGACCAATCGACCGCAATCACTAGCAAAAAAAAAAAGAAGAAAAACAGTCTCTGAACATCTTCAATATTTATTCGGTTGCTGGTTGTTGGTTTTATTTTTATTTTATTTTTTTTTTTTTTCATTTCATTCCCTGCTGCTTAATGTATCTTAAGTGTTTTACTTGCTGTTGTTATTGTCTTATTTGTATTTCTTGCGCTCTTACTCTTCTTGTGTACACTTAAACAGAGATACATACAGACAGACATACACACAGATACTCAGATACTAAAATACACACATTGACATAGTACACTTAGGCGCTTACAAAGTCTTTGACTCTGGGATGGATGCCTTAGTGGTGAAGCTTGGTGTCTGGCGTTTGGCGACCGGCTTTGGCGGCTATAACAACATCAACATCAACAGTAACAGCAACAATAAAGACTATGATGATAATAATGATGATGCTGATGATGATGATGATGATGATGATGACGACGACATCATCGACATCATCGGCACTTGACGCGTATCGGCGTCGCTTGTTTGCGTCTTTTGCCTGATTACCTTGTTGTATCTTGTATCGGTTGCTGTTGTTGTTGTTGCTTCAATTGGAGCACATTAAGTCATTCAAGTTGATTCATTTCTTTTCATTCGTTATAAATACTTATTGCTTTAGCTTTTGCTTTTGCTTTTGTATTTTTAGTTTAGTTTGGTTTGGTTTACTTTACTTTACTTCATTTTTATCTTCTTTCCTTCTTATGCTTTGCTTATTGTTTTTTTTTTTTTGTATTGTTGTGGTTATAGTAATTTTTGCCTTGATCTCTTTGTTCTTCTTAGTACGAGTATTTCTCTATATTTTAAGAGTATCTGGAAATTGTGTTTCTTGGTCAGTTTCAATTTGTTATCGCATTGCATGCGGTTTTCAATTTCTTATTTATCTTAAGATGCTTTATTCAACTACTTCTTCATCTCACCCCCACCCTTCACTTCTTTAATAATATTTTTCATCTTATGAGATTTTTGATTTTTTAACTTTATACTCTACTAAATGTATTTAGCTGGTCCCCGCTCTCTTACTTCCCTAAAAAAATCTTTGCTTTGCTTTACTTTTCTTTACTTTGCTTTCATGACAACGCCAGTTCGCCAGTTTGACTTAAAGTCAAGATCTCCATCACTTTACTACGTGTGGGTTTTCGGAAATACATTTTCTCACGACAGTTTCTTTTTCATGTAGTATTTTTTATATATACAACAGTATTATTATTTGTATTTTTTTTTTTTTTTTCGATTCGATTTTCGTCTTTGTTCAGTTTCAGTTTATTTAAGTTTAGTTTGGTTTTGGATTGTGGTTGTTATCTTCTGTACACGTCTTTGATTTGAGCGTGCATAAATATCACCTGTGCACTTTCAAAGGTGTCAACTTTGATTTGTTACTCTGTGACGGTTTTAGATATGCAGATGTATCACCAGCACACACACACACACACACACACACACACACACACACACACACTCAGTATCATACGTGTATATTGTAGATACTTTAGAAAAAGAGTCATGCAACTCACGCGATTTCAAGCAACACAAAACATACAAATGACATTAATCTTTGGCATGTAAATGTTAGACAATATTTTAATGTCACTCACTCATTCATACATTCATTCATTCATCCATTCATTCCAAGCAGAATGTGCTTGCTTGCTATGCCATGTTCAAATGCATAATATGTCAAGATAAACATTTGTTTATTTCCTTTTGCTCTTTTAAATTTATAATTTATTTATTTATTTAAAAATGATTAAAGAGAAAAGAAATGTACTTTTAATTTGTATATAATTTAATTTAAAACTCCAACGACATAAACAACGATAATGCATTATACAAAAAATCAAAAAAAAAAAAAAAAGGCGTAATAAATGTATCTATTTACTGTAGATGATGATAAATCGATAAATCATTGATTAAAAGGAACATTGGGCGGTAATCTTAAGAGTTAGAGAGTAAGACTAGAACTCAATGTCATCTATCATGTTCCGGAAATAGAAAGGTTGATTGGAAGTGAATGGAAGATAAAATACTTATGTTTGGTTTAAAAACTCTTCAATTTTTAACAAGTTAAATTAAGTCTTAGTAATCAATCTTTAAATGCTTACTTTTGTAGGCAAACCAATTTCATAAAGATAACTTTAAAATGAACATTTGGGTATATGAGTAAATTTGTTCATTAGTAACACTTATTATGATTTAAGTAAATTATATTTCGACTTATCCATTAACTTTTAGTCAAATTTGAAATTTATGGTGGCTTCAAATTTAGATTTATAAATACAAGGCTTCTACAAATTGTCTTTAAATTCAAAAAATCTTATTGCAATCTAAATGAATTATGATTCATTTTACAACTTTTAGTCACCTTCAACCAACTCTTATATGAGTCTATAAACACTCAGTATTTCTATCAACTATTATCAATTAACTTAAACAAAAAAACTTCATAAATTTGATGATAATAAGAATAATTCATGCATTTACTTCATCAATTTTTATAAACGAAGAGCAAATTCTATGAAAAACATAAACTTTGAATATTGATCTGATTAATATGATAAAATATTTTTTAAAATTACAAATTGTATTAGTGTATCATTATTAATTTATTCTAAAAATTAAGGAAGTCTTAATATACAAAAAAAAAAAAAAACAAATGAATCAAAGTCTTATAAAAAAGTTAAATTAGATAAATCAAATTATATGTAAATTTTATAAAAAATATAGTTTTCCATTTATTTGACTAATCATTCATTTTATCTTATGAATTTTTTAAAAACTTATATTTCAAAAACTTTAATACTGAAGAAACAATGTCGATTTATGCATAAGAATATTTCTTAGTTAGTTGGTAATAAATAATCTTATAGTACAATAAATAATCATCATAGGTAACACAAATGAAGAAATTGTATGGTAATTTAATTTCATATCTTCACAACTAAGAGAATTTTGTTGCACAAAAAAAAAACAGATTTATGTTTACAAAGACTGTTTTTGCTTCAATAGAATGCATACTAAAATTAGAATGATATAGAGAATCTTAGCAAGAATAAATCGCTGGGTCACTTCACTACTATATAAATTTTCAGGTTCTCTAATATCTTCTCTCTTTGAAATACTAAACATTTCATTAGTACTTATAAGCATATTTCAAAATGTATTTTTTATTATTTTTTGTATCAATTTATTGTAGCAATAATTCAAATTGTCGTTGGGGAAGGTTGTTGGCGCCCCTTTAGTCTTCCTCATTAAATATAATTAAAAATTATTTAAAAGCCTTTAAAGCTGCTGATTGCTGCTTGGTATATTCATTTCATTGAGTACAGTAGACATATTAAGATTTCTATGACAAAGAAAATTTATTAGTTAGGCGCAGCAGCCTCTCTAATTTCCGCAACTTTAACTTATTCATTATTTCTTACAACTAAAAATATTTCTTGTAATTTTCCTTACATTGCGAGTTAGTTGCATACAATTTTCCATTTCTTGTTAATTTTTTATATAATTTCATATCAAATCGTTTAATATGTTAAATTTATTGCAACAATAATAATAATTTTAATTGTCCTTCAATATTCTATAATCATCATCATCATCATTCATTCACTCATCATTTATTACCCATATAAGTATTTTTATGCGATATTCACAACATCCTGCGATGCCATTAAAAAAAGGTTTTCATTTAATTGAAGCACTGAAGGCCATCTGGCAAAGACGCCCAGATACTCATTCATTTGGTTTTACTATAGTAAACGGTTTCCTTTTGATGCATACACTCACGCACAAATTCACACACACACACACACACACACACACACACACACACACACAAAGATACATAGACTTTTATACACTTAATTAAATTTTTCCGCACAGTTTGTGGAAAAACTTTTTTTTCCCAGTCATTAACATTTAAATTATGCACATGAATTTACTGTTTTCTGTTTAATTTTATTGCATTTTCTCCTTTCCAACTTACAAAAAAAAAAAAAAAAAAAAAAAAATTACTACCTAAGTTTGTGTTTGAGTGTAAATATGTATAGCACATATGTATGTATTTGTGTTTGTATGTAGATTTACTATAGTATTTTGTTTCCTTCTGACATTGTTTAACTTCAGGTTAGCGATAAATTCTTGGATGCCTACAAAGTTGGCGTTATTTATTGGCCATGTGTGCAAACGGTGAATTTTGCCTTTGTGCCGGCGCGTAATCAGGTCGTCTTCACCTCATTCTTCAGCATGTGCTGGACGACGTTTCTAGCATACGTTAAGTTTCTTCATTTACATCCCCATGTCGATTTGGATCATCATGCAGTCGATATACATTTTCTAGAGATGTAAAATGCCTTCTACAATATACAAAAAAGTATCTTGGAGATTTGATGGGATGGGATGGGATTGGATTGGATTGAGAGTGGGTAACATCAAGTAAAGTTTTTTCTTTTTTTTTTTTTTGTAAAGAAAAAGGGCAATAAATAATGGATTTTCTTTTAACAGCAAACAAGAAAATTGGGTGTTGTGGCAACTTTTGGTTGATTGAACTAAGTAAATTATGTAAAAAAAAAACCATCGAATTTATAAATAATTTAATAATAAAATAAATGAAACGAAAATTAATATATTTTTATATATTTTAAAAGAATCTTAAATCATTAATCATTTGAATGAAAAAAACTCATTTTCATTTCTCCATTTCATATTTCAAATGAAAACAAAAAAAAAAAAACAATTTTGTACAAAAAAAATTTTATGATCCCCTAAGGCGGCAGCACTTACTTTCAGCTTTTAGTCAAACTTTGTATGACGACAGTCAGTGTGAATAACAAGAATTTGGATTATATCAAGTAGGGGAATTGTATAGAAGAAAGGGAATTGTTTTTGGCAATTTTAACATTTTGCTAATTTAATTATGACTCTCATGCGATGATGTTAATGATGATGTCTGTCTACATTTCAAAGTCCTCTCTCTAGCGTATTAATTGTCTGTACATAATTTAAGTAATTTTCTTATTTTTTTTTTTTTTTTTTTTTTTTGAGTCATAATACTTACTACCACTTCTTCCAATCAGTAAAATAAACACATGTCTCTGACTGTTTGTCTGTCATCTGAATTTGTGTAATATAAAATGTAGTTACACTACACTACACAACACAACACAACTCAGCACAACATAAAAGCGACACCCATTAATTGTCACTGATAAATTACAAGCGATAATTTTTACCTTTTTTCTGTCTTTCTTTCTTTCTATTCTTTTTGTTTTTTTTATTTTTTTTTATATATATATATATTATATTTTTAGTTAATTCAAGTCGTTAACTCTCTGTATATAGTAAAGAGATAAAATGAGTATAATAAAATACACATTCGTTTTTTGTATAAATAAAGTTTAATTGTTTTCAATATAAAAACAATCAAATTAAAAACACAAAAACTGTATACGAGTATTTATTTTTTATCATTCAACAAATTATTGTATAAAATTACTAATTAGGGTAATTTTATGTCTTTCAATCTGTAATCTTTGTACACAATTGTTAAAATCTCCTAATTAGAGTTAAATTTGGTATTGCATACCTTTGAATATGGTTTCATTCAATGATTTTTAGTAAATTGGTGGTGAATCATCATCACTCAAAATGAAATGAAATTGTCATTCATCGTTCGTTTGTGTGTCTCTCTCTCTCTCTCTCTCTTAATTGAAGTTGAAATTATTTCTGATAATATTATTTTCTAGAAAATTAAATGAGTCATTTCATTTAAAAAAGATATATTTATATATATTTATTTATTTCTCGAGGCGTATAGTTATACGTTCATTGTTGGTCATCTTGCTGTTGCAATACTGAATGGAAGGAGAACAGGATACTCATAAAATCCATTCCCAAATCAATCATATGTACAATGATATTCATTTTATTTTGTTGATGACTCATAATTCAATAATAGATGCTTGATTAAGACTACTTGATTGATTTTAAAGTACGTCTCTAAGCTTTATAAGAAAAATTTGATCCACCAATTCCGATCTGTACCAAACTTAACGGGAACTCTCTCTAGACTATGTTAGAGCTTCCAACAAAAATGTCATCAAATTTGGTCCAGTGGTTTCAGAGACCAAAGCAAACAGACAAACATGCATAAACTCAATTTTATATACATACTAGCAAACTTCGTTTTGCGGACAACACAATCGACCCAAAAAAACAAAACAAAAAAAGCAATGTATTTCTTGTAGTGGCTTTCCAAACAATTAATATTAAAAAATAGTATTATTAAACTTTAAAAAATGAAAAAATAAGTATGCAATTTGCTGCATTAGAAATCATTTGTTCTTTAAAAAAAAAAAAAAATTTAAAATCGGTTGCGCCAAATAAAGAAAGGTTAAAAAAACGATATAAAACTATCTACATATGTATATTTGGAATACAGCACTACCTACCGGGTCCAAGTATAGATGCAAACCTTCTAGGTGACCCCATAAGTACAACAAAAAAAAAAAATTGATCAAAATTGTTACAGCCGTTCATACATTTTGACGATTCATTTTTATAAGTATATATAAAATATATAATAGACAATAGATAATAGATAGATAGCTAATAGATGATATGGACTCGTCGATTTTACTATTCAATTAAATTATTTTATGTAAACTTCAAGTATCTGTAAATCTTCAATTCTATTTGTAAAATAAAATATTTTCTAAACAAAAGCAATTATCATAAACATAATAAAAATATTATGATTTCTAAATACAAATTCTGTTGTCATTCAGTTTTTCTAAATAAAGATGAAGCTTCCTTAATTAAAACATCATCATCAGTATAATAGTAAATGGGGAATGTCAAATCGGTTTATAAAGTAAAATAAAAATAAAATCCATATCAATTCAATCAAATTAAATCAAAATGCTTTCTGTCTGTTTTACTCTACTTATTCTGTCTATCAATCACAGCTGTTTAATTTTGATTTTGATTTTGTTCATTGCTATTTTCCATTTCCATTTGACAGCAAGAAAATGACAAGAAAAAAAAATAAAGAAATAAAGTAAAATAAAATTTATTAAAAAATGTCCATAAACAAAAAGCACAAATAATCGCTAAATGACATTAACCGAGAGAGAATTGGATTCAATACACAATTCGTTTCGATATGAAATCAAGTTGAATGAATATAAAAAATCATTAATGTTTTGTATTTTTGTTTTTGTATTTCTGTTTGTATTCTTATTGTTGTTTTTTTTTTTATGCAGGCGTAGACAATAAAATATCAAAATGATCCGTTCCCAATTAAATCGGATCCGATCCAATGCGATCCAATGCGATGCGATCAAAATGCCAAATAGAATTTCCCAGTCATAAATACAATTTAACGTGGGCACGTATTATCAGTAAAATGATAAATTTAAGAAAGGAAAATACATAAAGGGGAAAGAAACATTATATTGAATACCCAAGAGTCTAGAGAAGATTGCTGGGCATTTACACGCAGAAGGTGGTCATATCATAGATGGAAGGGAGGCAGGCTTCAGTTAGTCAGTCAGTCAGTCAGCCACTATTGGTGGCAAATCATCATGCAAAAGTAAAATGGAGTTGATGATGATGATGATAAAAGCAACGACAGCATTTTAAGTTTCGTCATGGCCATCGACATTGCTATAGTCGTAGCCATTATCATCATCATCATTATTACAATTTCATGATATTAATGATTTTTTTCCCTCAATTTTGCTTTATATTGTTTTTTTTTTTTTTTTTTTTTGTTTTGTTTCCTCTATCTTTCATTCGTTTCGTTTCGATTTTCATTAATTTCCCGCAAGTCAGTCATTGGATTCACTCTCAATGTTGTTGATGATGATAAGGATTTGTCTGTGTGTTTGTGTGAAGCTGGTATAGTTGGGCGCCATCTTCTTCTTTTTCTATTCTATTGCTTCATTTTCTGACTTCGCTAGCAATTTTCTCTGCACGCTTTACTTAATTCTGTCCTTCAATAATATTTTTTTTTTCCAACATTGTTCACTCAACTCCACAACGGAACTAATGAGCTGAACTAATTCGAAGTCACACATTGAATTGCCTGCCCTCTTCCCCGTTCAGTCAGTCAGTCTGACAATCTGCCTGCCTCCCTGCCGGTCTATCTGACTACACCAACAGCAGCAACAATAACATTGTAAAGAAAGAAGAGATGTATGTACGAGTATGTATGAAGTATGTGAGTGGTTGTGGACAGTGATGGCGCGTACAATGTCTATGAATTTAATTTTTTTTTTTTTTTCTTTCTGAATTGTCAGCACTTGGCAAACCACCGATGATGCCGCAGAGGCTCATTTGGCATCGGTAGTCATTAAAATTTTAAATGCTACCATCCACACAAAACAACAAGAAAACAAAAAAGAACAATCAGGGAAAAAAAACTAATGAACCCAAAGCGATAACCGAAAAAAAAGAATTTCACATAAAAAACAAATGAGAATTAAAAGCACCAAGCGAGTCTGATAAATAATTGCACTGAGCCAGGCTCATTCAACTGGGGAATGAAGAAAACCATCGTCGTCATTATCATCAGCAGCATGAGAGAAACCAATAAACCAGACGATGATGATGATGATGACAACGAAAACGAATAGGAGTATTTTTACTATGTATATGGAGACCAAAAAGTTCAGGCGACATTATTTTAACACTTTCCAGTGAAGCGAAAATCCTTCATATTCACATTCACATTAATTCACTAATTCGATGACGCCGTCAAGCTTACACACACAAACACTACTCATATTCATTCTAAACCCATTAGTAGTTCCTTTTTTTTTACCCATTCGCATATTTGTATTCATATATACGAGTATATATATATTCTTTCTTTCCCCATAATCATTTACTATGCTTATGCTTTGCTCACTTCCACTTCGTAGATCTACTCATGTGTTAACAGTACATTGAGCAATCAAGTTGAATTGAAAAGGAAAAATCTGAAAAAGAAATAACCAAACTACTACAACTCAAATAATATATATGAGTAGTATAATGGGAACATACTAAGTATTTGGAGTAGTCTTCTCATCATACTCACTTAAGTTCTCTCAAGTTGTTAGCTAAATAATAATTTCTTAACTGCTATGTTTTCTTCTTGTTATTCTCCTCTTTTCTGATTTTTTTTTTTTTTTTTTTTTTTGGATATTTTGCACAATCATAACCATTTATTTTATGTTGTTTGGTTGTTGTATTTCTTTTATGGGGCGGACGCTACCAAAATGCTTTCATGCCCGCTAGCAGATGTTAAGTTTGTAGCCTCCCTGACTGCCTGTCTGCCTGCCATTAAAGCCTTTTTGAGTTTAGTTGAGTTGTGTTTCATTGTGATGGTGGCAACCACAACTCACTCAATCATTGGGATTTTTTTGTTGTTTTTTTTTTGTTTTGTTTTATACCAAAAAGCATATGTAAGAGGTAAATAAGAAAAAAAGGAATTAATGAATGAATGGAAGATTGTGAGAATGAATGAATGAATAAATGAATTGTTTTCTGGCAGAGTCGATTGACGAGTGTTCTATTGGTTTGGTTAGATTAGGTAAGGTAAAGTATAAGGTATTTCTTGAATCTGAACTCAACTGATTTAAGTTGAAGTAAACTGTTTAGAACTGAGCTGAAAGTCTCTTCTTATTAAGAACATGAACGGATTTCATTTCTCCATTCTTTCATTTATTTGTGTTGATTGCGTTCACGTTCTTTAGTTTCATATGCTTTTTCTTTTTCACTGATTATTTATAACCGAAAATTGCTGTTCCTAATCATCGTGTACACACAGCATCAACAGACATATAGACAGACAGACAGACAGGCAGACACAATCAGACAAACCAAACATTACTTCCAGCATCATGAGGAGGTGGAGGAGGAGTAGTAGGAGCTGTAGGAGCAGCATCTCCAAACATACAAAACGTGATTATCAGCACAGCAACAACTGCAGCACCAACCTCAACATCATCATGAATGAGCTTTTTATGCTAGACGACTGTTGTTGGCATTTCTTGCTTTCTTATTTCTTTTCCTTACTTCTTTCTTTCTTTCAATCTTGTGTCTTTTCTTTCCTTCTTTTGGGGCTTGGTTTTTCTTGCCCTCATTGTTGTTGTTGCTGTTGTACATAGCAAATTGGTTTTTGTGGTAATTAACAGTAAGGAATGTTATTAGCGGTTTAGCATTAATGACCAAATCGAACGCGAATGTGTTCAGCAACAACACAAACCCAACAAATGAACAAACGAACGAACAAATTAACCAAACCAAAACCTCAAAAACTCAACTTTACCCAACAAAATTGAACAAAAAGTAAGCATACATAGCTAACATGTATGAACAATTTGTATAATTTGATAGGCAATTTGATGTTTGATGATGTCCTTGTCAAATATTTTGTTTACACCAAGCGGGACTAAGGTTTTCTTTACCCGAGCCTTCAATCGCTAAGCCAACGCAGAAACTGAATAGTGATGATCTTAACTATGTCAATATCAACGTAGAACTTAAACAGTTCGTGCTACATCTGATATAATAGGCATGCCTGGTACTCGTTTGAACAAAACCAATGATTTGCCAAAACATCTTTTTCTCTCAAACACGACTTCAGCATTTTACAACACATCTTATGTTTTGAGCAACATATGATGAGCGTCTTATATAGAGTCCGCTTTGATTCTCAAGACTCTATTTCACATTGCCTTACTGAGGCCATGATTCGATTCTCGTGTGTGGTAAACCACAGTCAAACATAGTGATAATGCATGCTGGACATCTATGCCAACACCAGCAACAGCAACAAAATCCAAGTAACGACAGTTGGTATTGAAGAAAAAAGACCTGGTTTGGCCATCGTCAATGGTTTCAAATTGCTTTGACTTGCAGTTTTTCCTTTTTATTTTCTCTTCTTTCAAATACAGTCTTGTTTTTGCTGTTGCTAGTATTCTTGCTATGGCATCCGTTAAATGTTTATATATAAGTATTTGGAGGCCAAGCCCTTTTGTTATGTCTGTTGCCCTAGAGGTCGTTTGTGCTATTTATTGAAATACTACAAAAAACAAAAAAAAAACAAAAAACTAAAACTCAAAGAAGAAAAAAGCAAAATTGTTGTTCAGTTAAGTGAAGCATGGAACAAAGAGAGAAAAAATGTTGGTACAAAAAGGAAAGAAAGAAAAGATAAAGATTACTTTGATGGAAATGAATGTACAAAAGTTACGCCTTTCACAGCTTAAATGAATCGTAACGTACTAAAACTTAAAGGCCAAATCATTTGGCAGTATAATTAACCTTTCAAACCACACAGATACACACACACACACACACACACACACAGATGCATATACAAACATAGGCACACAGATACAAACAACAATAGTATTACGCGAATGATGGAAGGCAATTTTTCAAACATTCTTTTATCACTTTTTTGTAATCAATTTGCAACAATAGTGACGGCAACAGCAGAACGTAGCGAATTTGTTTTTTGTATACATAGAAACCTTTAACAGACTTTTAAAAGAGCGAAACTAATTTTTAGAAAGACACCCAGACCCAGACAGAGAGAACATAACAAAATTATACATACTCGTACTACCAATATTATTCCTTTATTTCATACGAAAGTAAGAAAGATCACGATAAGGGAAACTTACTATCGAATTATCGATACTAAATGAAAATTTCATAATGGACACTTGATTGGTTTGGTTTTTAATTTAGAATCTGTTCGAAATACTATTAGGACCATTATGTTTTAAAATATTAATTGACAACATCTGTGAAAACTGCCTAGTATAGTTAAGAGTTAAGTATGAATGGCGAGTTTACAGAGTGAATTCTTTTGAGTTGAAGGTAAAATGCATTCAAGTATCTTGGGGTTACTTCTACATAGCTAATCTGTCAATTGTTATATATATTTCCCAAAGTTCCTAGGTGGAACACAGGGCCTCAACAAGCATCTTATAATTCGCCTTGTCAACCGCTAAAGTTTTGATTTGTCTCCGGGAACGTCCTGATTTTTGCACTTCTTGCACTTGCTTCAACTTGTCGTCTCCACGTATTGGCTAGTCTCCCTCGCCTACGACTCCCATGAGGATTCCAGTCCAATGCTGTCCTTGTGATGTCATCTTGTGGCTTACGCAATGTGTGCCCGATCCACTTCCATTTACGGGGACGGATTGCTATGCCGACAGGTGTTTGTTTAGTTGCAGTCCAAAGATCAACATTGCTAATAATGTCGGGCCAGAATATCCGCATGATCTTTCGGAGACAGCGGTTGAGGAAGGATTGCAACGTTTGCAGAGTACATGCAGTAAGATTCCATGTTTCGCACCCATATGGGACTACTGACTTTACGTTAGCGTCGAATATTCTCAACTTCGTGCGTCTGGAAATATGCGTTGCTCTCCATGCCTTGTCCAACATACCAAATGCAGCTCCCCCCTAAATAAGCGGTTGCGAATGTCTGCTGCTGACCCACCAGTTTTTGAGATAATTCTACCGAGATAGCAAAATTCATCCACTTCTTCCAACGGTGAACCGGCAATCTGGCAATATGGAGCGCTTCTGTTTCGGTGGTGTTAATACTCATTACCTTTGTTTTGGCAATGTTGATTTTTAGACCGGTTTGTGCTGCGGCTTCACTTACCGCCAGAAGTTTGGCTGATGTGTGCGAGATCAGACAGATATCGTCCGCGTAGTCCAGGTCTTCAAGGCGGCCGCACAAACCCCTCTGTTTGCCACACAGGCTTGCCGCATTACTAGGTCGAGGACTAAGTTAAACAACAGCGGAGATAAAACACAGCCTTGCCTCACACCGGCTTGAATTGAACGTTGAACGCCATTACTCAGATCGTTTTCATGTTTCACACGGCAGGTAGCGCCCGAGTACAACTCTTTTATGAGTGCAATAATTTTTTAATTGTTAGTGGAAACAATATGTTGTCTAACAAAGATACAGATGACATGCCTTCCTAGCTGCACCTGATGATCCCCTCTATGTGTCAAGCTGTTGAAGTGGCATAAATTTCAAAATTTATTTTATGTCCGATTCACTATTTGCCTAAGACTAGTTTGCTTAGTCTCAGTTTCTCAGTTTTTAAATTGTAACACGATGAGCTGCTCATAGAGAAAGAGAATAATGGAAATTGTACAACATTTTTGAATAGGAAATACTATAGAGAAATGTATTTAGATATGAAAATGATTGTATAAATAAAGCAAACTACTTTAATTTTTGTTAGTCTTATAAAAAGTATTGGGGAAACTACCCCACTTACTTAACATGTAAAATGTGTCACTGCATCTTTTAAAATGTAAAACACTTACTGGAATTTTTATCACCACATAAATAGCTCATGCTACTTTTCAATATATGTATGTATCTACATCATTCCATTCTTTTTTCTAAGAATTCTTTATAAAATCTAAAAATCAACAGTAATCATAAACTTTCCCTAAGTTAAAATATTTTTTTTTTTTTTGTTTTGTTCTGTGATAAATGATGATTTATTTTCTAAATTATCCCAGGGGATACTATATATATATATGTATATTTTGCAAACTCTTTACTTTTATAATGATTTCATTATAAGTATTAACAACCATGAAACGAATTCCCTTTGCCCCCTCACTATTCAACAAAATTGCCATTAAATGGAATATACCCAAAGATATCACTCACTTCTCCATTTCCTCCTCTTATTGAAAAACATAAATATATCACGCATAATGCTATCCACTAGATAACAAATTAATAGCTCATCATTTTAACAAATATAACACACATTTTAATATCTAAGTTGGCAATATAGTTCACTCGCTTGCATAGATACAAAAACACACTCACACAAATGAAATTCCATTAAAATGATAAATCATTCAACGCTAAACGCGAAACACTAAACCATAAACGAATGGAACAAACGCCTCACAAATGAATGAAACAAAAAAAAAAAACAAAAAAAAATTAAAAGAAAGAACCGATGGATGGACAGACGGGTTGAGGGACAGACGGATGAATGGACAGAATGAATGAATGAATGAATAAATGGACAGAGAACGGAGAACGGAGAAGGAGAATGCTGCTCCAACAAAATGAGAAAACGCACGCATGCAACTTATCAGCACAGAACGCCCCCGGCATATTAATTACACGCACACCCTGCTTACGCCGGAAAAATATTATCTATGAACCAACCAACAATTCCCGAGACCATTGCCATGCCATGCCATGCCATGCCATGCCATGCGATGCCACACCAAACCAAACGAACTGCGGCATATCGAACTGAACTTGAAGCGATGTGAAACTAAACAAAGGCCAAAGTATTTATTGTTGAAATGGAAATGGAAATGGAAATAGAAATAGAAGGAAATGGAAGTAACACCCCATGTTATGTAATAATAACAACAACATCAGCAATAGCAACAACAACAACAACAAAAAGTGAGTTAATCACTTTTTGATAATAAATTCCAATTAAAAAAAAAATTCAAACATAAGATGACAGCGAAATATTTTAAATTACAAAAACTCACTCACAGCCAACACAACCAACACACACTTCTTTGTGAAGCATAACTAAGTGTGCACATTTTGAGGCAGACACGTTTTTCTAGCAGAATATGATAAAGGTGGTCCCACTCTCTTATAATGATGATGAAGATGATGATGGCGTTGATGGTGATGGTGATGGCGATGATGATGATGGTGATGGTGAACAGGAAACAAATCTCAAATCCCAAGCACAAAGTGACATTTTTTTAAACTAATTCAATGATATATAGTAGTATATAGTCGAGCGAGGCAGAAAAGAAGGAAATCACTGGGGGAGTGATAGAAATGTTGGCAATGTTGTCCGCCCTCGTTAGATACAAAATTTTATGTCTTTCTTATTATATTTTTGAAAAATTTCAATTTTGCACGAAATATTTTCTTTTTTGTTCATTTTTTTTAAAAATTATTATAATCTACAAGGAAATCCAAAGCTTAGCAAGCTTCAGAATCTTTATATTCATTCATATAGAAGAAGTCTATGTAGACATTCATCTATCGTATCTATCCATTCATTTCATTCATTTCTGAGCTCATCTACCAAATGTAGATTTATTTGCTCAAGTTGAAATAATCGAATAATTGTGCGCACGAACGACACGACACGACACGAAACGAAATGGAAATTTTTTCGTTGAAATTATGGAAGCATTTCAAATCCGTTTGGCATTCGAATAAACACTGTCAGGCATTCTAAATAATTCTAATAAGTAGTAGAAGGCGGTGATTTAGATTTATGGAAAAATGTATCTTTATTCGAGTTATGTGTGCGCACATCATACCACCATATATACGAGAACACATACATGCGATGATTTTCATAAGCATTTCAGATTATAATATTTTTGCCAATACTACAAAAATATAATATGAAAATATTCGTATATATTAGTTGATCTCCGGGGATGTACAAATAAAGTTAAGCCAAAAAAAAGGGGTTGAAATTTTATTTAGTAAAAGAAATTTTTGAAAGTTTTCAATTCAATTATGTCACAAATATTTCTTCTGCTATTTCTGCTATAAATATATAGACAAACCCTTAATTGGACTCATTATTCAAGAAAGATACAATAAATTTAAACTGACCAAAATACAATATGTTAAAAACTTGTATACCTTGTTACCTTTTTTGATTAAACCAATTGTAGTATGTGCATTGAATAATTTCATAAATTGTTAAGTTTCAAAAAGAGGAAAAGAGGAAAATAAGGGAGAAATTGCATAATCTTATTTACTCAATTATGAATATTTGGAGAGAGAAAATCTTTAAAGGTTCAAATTATATTTTCAAATTTATTTAAAAGATTAAATCTGAAACCGGAAACTTTATGTAAACAAGTAGAGAACACGTAGGTAGGCTGCATTTACTTTTGTCTTGTCTTGACTTGTTGTCACATGGATTTATTTGAGGAAAGAAAAGAAATGAAATGTTTTAAAAAATTCAAACATTTATGTAAATATGATGACAGTTTTTGAATGTAACAAAACTATACGAAATCATACTTTATCAGGTTTTAAATTTGAGCAAACACTCTCTATCTACCTCAGATGCATCACGAAGAACATCAGGGCAGCTAGAGCACAAATTTTCTATACGAGAAAGGAGCTCAGTTATTTAATGCATTATCACCCGAACTTCCTCGGTTGAGTTGTTTCTAGAAATTATATTGTTGTCATAATCGTTTTTGAATCCAATGGAAACGCAGAGGACTGACTCATCAGAGCAGGCTTGCCAACTTAGGGGTATTTTTAAAAGACAGTTTCAGAGAAAAAAAATTATAAATAGTCACAATTACTGGCAAAATCCCATAAAAAATAAACCAATTTACGTTTTGTAATATTCTTTATTTATAAATAATTTAATATTTCAAATATAATTGTGTTTTCTTGTGATTCTGATTCTGTCTTTTGTAAAAACCCCTAAGTTGGCAATCCTAAATCAAAGGCAAGCTGCTGCATAGCGCGTATAAATAGAAACTTAAGTCCGTTGGTGACAATATCAAACTTATAGACTTGCATCTTGTCATTGGGAGAGTCACGCCAACATGTTATCAGGGGCTGCCACCCGAACCCATCGATACAACTTGTAGATGCCAGCTGTAATTGCAATTGAAAAAGTACGAAATCAAATAAGAGTATTAAACAACTTAGATTGAATTGTAGACGCAGCCATGAGTTGTTTACCGCTAAGCCAGAAGTCATTGTTGCAGAACTATCAAACACAACTCTAAGCTTTCTTTGTTTATATCTGCTTGAACTCTGGGAATCGGTCAGTCTAATTCAAAGTGGTAGCAGGGCATAATAAGAAGAACAAAATTGTATGAAAATTGGCAAAATCGTTGCATTATTTTGCATAAAAATAATAGATTTACCTAGTGCCCAATACTTCCGCATAATCTTATGTGTTTTGTCATTAACTGTAGGTTTATGGAACTTCTTTCAGTAACCAAAGATTTTATACAAAAATATTATTATATCAAAAGTTCGTACAAAGTTTTAGTTTATCTAAAACCTTAGGAACTGCATTGCATGGAGATATGTATGACTAACAGTAGACTTCATTAGATCTCTGATATCAACTTCAACCGTGCCTAACACCAATTCAAAGTGATTATTAGAGGGTGATTATTACCATGAATTAAAAGCATAAAAATATTCATAGCCCCCCTCATCTGCTACAAATTTTTATAATTCAAATGAATTACAAGCATGAAAATAAATGTCTGCTTTAGATTAAGTACCCTCAGTAAGATATCTCAATTCTGCTAGAGTAGTGACAAATCATAAACCAATAATCCCACAAAAATAAAAATAAACAAACATTTCAAATCTCCTCCCTGAAAATTTTTACCAAATATTATTGTATTATGACTTAGCATTTTATTTCAATAGTAAATCATTTTTTAAAAAGATTTGCCTGCAATTCTACTGATTAAAGGTTGAAATGGATTACACAAGTCATTAAGATACATATCACCCACGCTTCAAAGTATAATAAATTCTGAATCGTTAAAAGCAAAGGAAATAAAACAAACAAAATCAACAAAACACGCGCCGTCATATAATAGTATCAAGTACCAGTATAGTACGAAGTACGATCGATGGTAATGAAATGTTATCATGAAATCAAGAGAGCTGAAAACCCAAATACAGACCAAGTTTAGTTAACCATCTGCACATCCGGCAAAAATCAAAGTACGCACGCACGTCGTCCCATGTCGACACAAACTCTAAGATATGTTCGAGTATGTACTTCATCTATCAACAAAATTGCAACTTGGTGTAAACTGCGAAATTCGTAATTCGCATTTATTGTTGATGTTGGTGTTGTTGTTATTGTAATTTTCTGATTTTCTGATATTTTTTTTTTATTTTTTTTATTTTTTGTAGCCTCTCACTGGGTCTGGGTTTCTTTTTTTTCTGAAAAATTATGCCATGAACGTTTCATTAATTTTTCTCAATAGAAAAGCATTTACTCGCAACGAAGCCAAGCGATAAAAATTCAACAGTAAACAACAAAAAAAAAACAAAGTCGGCACGTTTCTTGTTTTTTTTTTTCATTATATTTACTGTTGTTGTCGGTTGAGATACAATTTCCAAAATGACTGTAACATATATATATATATAGTAAAATGTGTAGTTAGTTGCCTTTGGTGCTGCAAGAAACCGCATTAATTTCAAAGTACGACGGACTACGTGTGCCAAAAATCATTAGCAACGGAATTACGCTCAATGAAATGCACCCAAAGGCCATGCCATGCCATGCCAAACCAAGCCAAGCAGCCAAGTCATGGTAATTTCAGTTAAAAAAGAAACGAGGGAAAAAACCAAACCAAACCGAACCAAACTAAACCAATCCAATAGAATCGCACCCTCTTCTCAAATTGAATGACTGACTGACTCACTCACTGACAGACTAACGCACATGCCCAACCGACAAAATGTCTATCTACTAGTACTTTGTTATAAGGCTCACTGTCGCTCTGCATAAAATCACCCTAAATCCATGCGCTTATGGCAATGGTAAAATAGGAATGAAGAGGGGATATTAAATAGGAAACAGGATAAAAAGCAGAAGTGTTGCCAAAAATTAAGACAATGTAATCAGTTTAATCAGCCACACCACACCACATCACATCACATCGCACTAACAGCAGAACACAACACCAGAAGATATCTCGTCACTGAAAGAGTTTCTGAGTTGAATAATAAATGTTAAGAGGAGGGGAAAAGTATTGTAAAGGTTTCCTTGTCTTTAGAAGTTCTGTTTTTAATGGAACACTACAATTTGTTAAGCTATTCAAAGAATAGTGTGGGATTAACAGAAACAGAAGTTTAAATAGATGATTTAATGAAGGTCTTCTTACTCCCTTTCTATGATTTCAGTGTTTCACATTTTAAAGTTTTTAATGAAACAAATTTCTCTTTTAAATCCATAATTTAATAGCAGGAGAAGAGAATCACTCGTGTGAACCATTTATTTATTCTTTTTTGACCTACAGATGATTCCAATTTTCATTTAATCTTATTAAGAAATTTGAATTTAGTAGAGACCACACCTGATCTTATTGCTTAATGTTATCTTATTAGAATTATTTCTTTAAACATTTTTCATATGAATCTGTTTTCCAACTTCTGAACAAAAAATAATCTATAATAATAAGAATGAGAATTTGATTCTGACACCCAAATGAATGGAACCTTTCTCCTTGGTGGCTGTCATACTTGTAACCGGGTACTATTTCTTTAACAGATATATATATGTTTAACATCATACTGGACGTCATTATGAAAACCACCACGGCACCTGGAATTGGTATTGCTTGGGGTCTGCAAGGCCGTCTGGCGGACCTCGACTGCGCAGACGACATTTGCCTGCTCTCGCATATCTACCTTCACATGGCACAAAATACGCACAAATTTGCAATTAAAAGTATTGAATTGGAGGAGGTACAATCTTTCTGCTAACTGGGTAGTGTTATCTCGTTGACTGGCGGTTCTAGCGAAGACATCAAAAGCCGAATAAAAAAGGCAACGGAGGCATTCGGTTCGCTGCAAACAATTTAAAATATCACAGTGCACAAAATTGAAAATATTCAATTCAAATGTCAAACTATCTTTACCATATGGTTGCGAAACGTGGAATGCGACAGCAAACGATAAAAACTCACTACAAGTCTTCGTAAACCGATGTCTACGAAAAATTTAAAATTAAAATATACTGGCCAAATATTATCTCAAACGCTGCCTTATGGGCCAGAACCCAACAAAAACCAGAACATCTAGAGATCCGTAAAAGATCATGGAGCTGGATCAGCCACGTTCTGCGCAGGGTAAGCGATGACCTAACAAGGACCGCGATTGACTGGAACCCTCAAGGAAGCCGTAGACGAGGAAGACCAGCGAACACCTGGAGACGACTGTTAGAATTGGAAACACGTGCCATGCGCCTTAACTGGAATGAAGTGAAGAGACTGGCACAAAACAGACCCGAATGGAGGAAATTCGTTGTGGCCCTATGTTCCAACATAGAACCCTAGGAATAATAAATATATCTTTAACAGACATTCCATTAGAATGGGAATTGTTTTGAATCATTATTGCAGAAGATGTAGAGATAAAGATTTTTTTTTTTTTTTTTTGTTTAATGAAATATAACATTTTTGCAAAATATGTAACATTAAAATATTCTTATGATTGTTTGGAATAGTCACTTGGGAACACATTTATCTAGATGATAATGACTTAAAAGGTTATAAGGGTGACGTCTATTCAGTTGATGCCGACTCACGCAATGGATGAGGACCGCCAGACTGTTTGTGTGAGTTTGCAGCTTCTGTTGATGATAGATGCAGCTTTGGAGGCTTTCTCTGACTTTTTGTCGCGGACGTTAACCAAGAAGTTTCATTCATATATTTAGAAAACTCTTTAATATGGTATATTGTTAGAAAGAGTCGTTTTATCATGTAGACCATCAATCTATACTCTGTCCAAGGCATGTTTAACATTCAAGAAGACCAACGAGTAGTATTGTTTTTGCTCGTACACGATGCAGTTGTTCGGATTGCCATGCTGTGCTCTAAAGATAAATTGGTGGTTTGGTCTGGTTCCTTGGATAACCCGTACTTCTATCATTTTTTAGATGTCAATAGGAAAAATTTTCGACTCCTAACTATCACACTGGAAAAGTATGTTCAGCACACTTGAATCTAACTTCATAACTTAAGAGATTCCATATCTCTTAGATATTTTATTGGGTTTGGTTTCCTAGGATGCAATGTTAGTGGAAAATTGTTTGTAATATAGTAGTATTCCAAGATCTATAAAACCGAGCAATAACAATCTCCAGAGTTTGTACAACAGGTGCTCAAATATTGTATAATGAAGTATAACTTGTGAATCTAAGCATAAATCTGTTAAATTTATGTATCAAAGTATTCATTTCTTTGATCCTTTTATCTTGCAGTTTCTTTTTTGAACATTTTTAATGAAATTATATTGTAATTTTATGCACATCAATTTAGTATTTTGTTTTTAATTTTTGGGGTTGATATCATATCACCACCATCTGTTGTCAGACCATTTTAAATTGGTTAAATCAGAAAAATTCATTCTTTTACATTGAATTCCCATATCAAATTTCAAATTCAATGCGCGTCAATTTTAATTTTCTTTATTATTATAATTTTTTTTTTGGTTTTTTTTTTCATTCTTCTTGATTAAAGTCCAAATTTTTTCCTTTTTTTTTCGGTTTCAACAAGAAATTAATGCCGTTTTCTCCTTATTGCTATATGTTTTTGTATTGTATACAATGAAGGGTCTCGACTGACTTTAATAACATTTTGCCTAATATTTATGACACATTTTACTTGGAGGCATACCGAGGCAGGCAGGCAGGCAGGCAGGCAGGCGGGGACCCTCTAGAATAATAACAGCAGTAAGAGCTTCACATCCTTGCTAAGCAATTATTATTATACAATACTACTATGCTACAAAAATATACAATTTGTTTGTGATGTGGCATGCATTTCATTTGATGTTTCTTCAGTCAGTCATTCTGTCAGTCAGTTAGTTAGTCTTGATCCTTCTGTTGTGTTCTGTTCTATTTTGTTTGGTTTTATTTTATTTTGTTTTGTTTTGTTATCTTTCTGTTTCTTCTCAAATGTCCAACAAAAGTAATTCTAGCACATATGTTGCTCTCTTCGTTGACAATTAGTGAAGCTCTTCTTTTACTGCTACTGCTACTATTACTATTGTATTGTATCTGTTGTATCTGTGTATCTACTATGTGGGTATAGTGTATCTATGTGGGTATGAGTATGCTCAACATTGCGTGTCCTCATTGCATTCTGTTGCAAATTATATGAGACAACCTTTCTTTGTAGTACATGACATTGTTTTCTTTTATACTCAGATGGCTGCAGGAAATTGTTTTCCTTTCTATTTAAATTTTTTACATTTTTAACATTTTTCAGGTTTTTAGATAAAAGCAAGTTTTTGTTGTTAGTATCTTTTGAGATGTGTCTAAAAGCAATTTATACGTACAAAATGCAAAAAAAAAAAAATGAATGGACTCTTTAGTGCCATGTGTGGCCTCTTCATCAATTCGTTTTCTTCGAAATAAAGTCATGAATGTCTTAAGATACACTGACTGACTGACTGACTGACTGACTGACTTATAACCATGGTGATCTTTGACTTAATCCCATTAAGACTCGATTGAACCTTCTATTGAACTTTACATGTGTCGTTCTCTTGAAGGCATTTATGTAGAATATTGTTTCCCCTTTCATTCATCAATCGCTCGTGTTGTCTTCGAGAAGAATTATTAATCCGCTTATAGTACAAAAGTATCTCATTGTATTCACCCCAACAACAACAAATCATCATCATTATCATCAACAACAGAATGAAATCTTCACTTCACGCACCAATTAAGTCAATTTTGATGTTTTGCGTATAACAACAACAGCAACAACAGCAACAACATCAACAAGAACAACATTAACAAATATGAATTTTCAACGCATACAAAATATTATTAGATTACATGGTAACGAAAGCAAAAATGGAATGGATGAAGGCAAAAAAAAAAAAAAAAACAAGAAATGAGAACCAAATTGACATAATTTGCCGTTAAAGACCAAACTCAACTGAACTGAAATCAACAGAACTCAACTCAATACAACTGAGTTCAACTCCCCCATCAGAACATAATCGGTTTCAACCGGCGCTCGGAACGCGTGCAACGAAATATCGTCATCCTTGTGAAGGGTGCGATAACAATTACTTGTACGTGTGTTCCCACACCGCAAGTTGACAATGACGTTCCGTTTCGTTTCGTTACGTTACGTTATGTTACATTATGATTCTATGGGCCACATGCTACTCTCATACAAACATATACTAAACACAAATAGACAGACAGAGAGACAGACAGACAGAGAGACAGACAGACAGACAAAAAGACAGACCCATATAAAGAAAGATACTCATAGAACCCTAGCCAGTAGTACTCGTAATATCCTGTAGTACTACGACTACCAACGTTGTGTCGAGTCAAGAGTCAGCAGGCGGCATTTTAAGCACATTAAATGATCCAAAAGAAAAAGGAAGCAACTCAGAGCAGCAAAGAAGACGAAGAAGAAGAAGGAGGGCATGAAACAACAATTGGGTGCAACCGAACAGAATGTTTGGTAAAAGGGAAATCCAAGGGAAGCGAAGTAACATGAAGCAAAGAACGACAAACGTCACAAGTGGTTTTTATATATTTTATTATTGAATATCATTAAGCATATGAGGATGATGATGATGATGACTATGACGAATATTTATACAACGAGGACGATGACAACGACCCTCATATTTAAACTCACGTTCGTTCGTTCGTTCATTCGTTCATTCATCCTAACGTAACCCTAATCACTGCACTGTTTGAGTATTTGCCCGTTCGTTCCCTTCGATTCTTTATTCTAATTTTGACGAGGTGTATCCCAAAAGTATTCGACTTTCGCTAGTATTATTTTTATTTAAACAATTCACAGAATTCCTTCCCAATTGAGTGAATAACACGCTCGGATTGCAGATGCTTTCACTTCCTGAACCATTTGTGGAAGTCAACGCACTCTTTTCAATCGCCTTTAAGTCGTTCAACCATTTAATCGTAATTTTCAATATTGAGGGAAGATAGAAATAAAAGGAGCATTAAGCACTTTTTTATCTTTAAAATTCGCACACAGGAAGTCTGTGTGATTCTCGGTAAGAATTTTCGTATTTCCGTGAACACTTTTTATTTCAAGACAAGTGCAATGACACCTCTGATCGCAGGCGTATAGTCATCAACTCAGATTGAATACTTTTGGACACCCCTCTTAGGTATTTATCATATTTGTGTAGGAAAAGGAAGCGATGGAAAAAAGTTAAAGGGGGCGTTGTGTATGATGATTTTGACGTTTGCATGACCGGAAAATATAAACGCGACAATATTTGAAATCAAATCATGAACTTAAATTCGCTGTGATGCGTTCAAAATGAATAAAAATGTGAAAAAAAAAAAGAAAATCCGAAAAAAATATATTGAAGGGCGTCATCATAATACACATTCGTGCTTGACAGTTGCCTCATATTCATTTGGGTTCAGGCAGATACACGTATCGCTGGTGGCATTGTTGGAGCCCATCATGTGCATTAACAATTCTGATGTTGATTTTATTCGTTTTCGTTTAAATTTGTTCTTATCTTAAATACATAAATAAATAGAATTTATATATTTTTCAATATTTTCTCACTTTTATGAACAAATTTAAAAAGATATAGTATTGTACTATATGGTGTGGACCCCCTTTGGTGGTTGCACGGATCTACCCTTACTACATTTAGTGCTTTACTTACTTAAATGCAAAGAATTGCTGCTTATGCTGCTGTGGATGCTGATGCTGATGCCAAGTCTGTGCTCCAAATGTGTTTTTTTTTTTATGTTAATGTTTTATGTTGGCTTTTATGTGTCTTTTTTTATATTTTATGTTCGTTGGTTGGTCTTCGCTTCTACTTACTATACTACTTACATATATATTTTCCCTCAATTTTTCCTTCATTTATTTGTCTTCTTCTTTTTTTTTTCTTTTTTTTTATTACTTGTATCTCAACATTGCCACTTGAGGCACTCGCACTTGATGCTTTTTCTGCTTGTCATTCATGTTGCTTAATTACTTCATATTTCTCTTTATTGCTTGGTTTGTCTCCTTGTCATATCTTCGTTCGTTTGTTGCTTGTTGTTTGGCCTTTGAACATTTTTATGCAACAAACTTTTTCATATTTTTTTCTGTTTTTTGTTTTTTGTTCAGTTTTAATGAGAGTGTCGTGCGTTAAAATTTTACTTACTTAAAATTAAGCAAAAAAGTACTTAAGTTCAGAGTGAGTGACTTTGCCAAAGGCCAAGAATAAAAATTATCATCATCATTATTATTATTATCTATTTTTGAAAGCTTCATAAAAAAGGTGAATGGAACCATGGTTATTATGATGCAGTACAATTTTTCCATAAATACAATGTCACATTTCAAGAGATGTCAATGTTAAATACAAAAGAAATGGATCTATTAAAATACTTTATTTATTTTATATTTATTGAAAGACTGATCTGAGGAGAGTTTCCTTTTATAAAGACGTATAATATTCTAATGAAGCCGTTTACTTTACTCTCATTGAAAATCTTGAAACATTCGCAAAAAAGAACACTTCTTCAGAAGTATATAGAGCTCTTTTTAATGAAGTATACAACGATCTAAGGCATTACTCAACGACATTTCTATATACAGATGGTTCAAAAACTACAGAAGCAACCTCTTTTGCTGTGGTAGACGTGTCAAATAATACAATGTCAACTGATTTAATGCTAAATTTCTGCTCAACCTTTACTGCAGAAGCCTCTGAGGTCCTTCAAGCAGTACATTTTGCTGCTAAATTACCATCCAAGGTCATTATTTGCAAGGATATCAAATCAACCGTTGACTCAATAAGAAATGCCAACAACAACAGCATAATCGCTTCTTCTATTCGCGACCAACTTGTTCAGCACAAACACATTCATTCAGTCATGTGGGTCCCTGGCCATGCCAATATATTTGGCAATGATCTAGCTGACTCCTGTGCCAAACTCGCCTTAACAGAACCACTGCACATAATCAACATCTTCGAAAAGACCAAGGTCCTCCGTCTAATTAAATCTCATATTCGGGAGAAAGACAAACATTTTAACCCAGATGCCATTACCCCAGTTTATCCTGCTAAGTGCCACCGAAACGCAAAAAAATCAACAATGATGTTTGCCCTCTTTGCAAGGATGTTGCAACTGTGCCGCACCTGCTCTCAGGGTACATTCCATTTCAGCGCTTTCAAAATCAAGCCAAACTAAACATAGTGGAGCCACTGGGCAACCCAAATCTTAATAACATAAACATAATTTACAATTTTTTTAAATCCATTAGAAAATCTTATATTTTTAATCTCATATTTTACTACATTTCTCTTTAACCTTAGAGCTGAAAGTCATGGCAGCTAGTGCTCTTATTTTCTAAGTAGTTTAAGAATTTATTTGTTAAACCACTTCTAATAATAATAATATTAATAATATAAGCGATATGGTCCTTAAATATGATTTTTCTGTCCAAGACAATTCCCAGGTATCTAACACATTATTCTCAGGGGATATCAGTATTGTGGGAGGAGCTGGAGAGTCTTGAATATGTCTTTCGATTGCTTAGTGAAGCAGATGTTTTATTCATATAAGTTAATTCTTACAAATTGACTTAAATATTTTCATAAAGGAATTATTATTTTTTGGTTATATGGAACTAGTATTTCTTATAAAACTTCATCACATTTCCATTTTAACTAATAAATTTTCTTATTTTTAAATTTTTCTTTTCCTTTTTTTTTTATAAATTTTTCATTAATAATTTGATCTTCTAGATATTTAAGGTTAATTTTATATTATTGCTAACTTTCCTTTTATTAACATTATGATAAAAAAAAGTAACTAATTTTCTTAATATTCAGTTGGAAAAGTTAATCTCTTTTAATGAAATTCATGTTATTTTATCTTTCAACTTTTTCTTTTCCATTTCTCAATTCAATTAAGCAAAAACTATACCAAATTGTGAATATGAAACTGTCACCTTAATTTCTAATAATAATACAAAAACCTAATTAATTATCAGTTAAACGGAAAGCCACAAACTACATAAAAGTAAATTAATATAATTTATTGTTCAAAGAAAGTAAAGTAGCTCATTTCGAATTAAACTAAATAAAATGAGTGTGTGAGTTGTAAACGATAAAAAACTTTACTAACAACAACAACAACAACTTTCGATAAACCAATTCAACACCAATAGTTGGTAGCAATGTTAAAATTGTATATAAATTGGCTATACAAATTCATAAATAAAGAAAGGCAAATAATACACACAGATACACACACATACACAAGTACACACACATACACAAGTACACACACAAGACCAACAAATATAGAAAATGTATGAACAAAAGAGCGCCAACTAATTAATATAAACGGCAAACATTAACAATGCCAGCTAGGGGTCCACCCGAATCCGCCATGTAAAAGGCACACACTCAATGAACAAATAAATGAATGCATGAATGAATGAATGAATAAATGAACGAATAAATGGTGGATAGAAAGATGGAAAAGAAAGTATGTAATGGGAGAAGTGCAATTTAAATAGAGCCACTAAACAACATTAGCAACGAAGACGAACTGCCCGTTCAAAGAAGTAAAGTTAAAACCAAAATCTAAGAAATTAATTTTAATAACAAATGCCAACGACAACAGCAACAGCAACAACAACAACAACAACAACAAAACAACAAACAAATAAACATAAATACGAAAGAAAGAAAGAAGAGGAAGAAGAAGGAGAAGGGTAGGAAAATAATCACACACACACACACACACTAAAGCCAATTACCTACATCTGAATGAAAAAGAGGGGAGAAGATTATAGTGAAGAAGAAGGTTTTGTTATTACGAGTATAAGCTTTAATTTTGGCCATAAGCCAAATAAGATTTGCTTGGCTAGTAAAATCAAAGTGAGAGAATATTGGAATACACATAGTACATATTCTCAAAAAATGAGATTCCATTGAAAAAAAAAAAAAAAAACAAAAATGAGATTACAATTATAATAAGTAAAGTAAATGTAATTCATTGAAGCAAAACATTAACCTAATTGTGGTAATTTGAAACTAAAAATTCTGAAAGGAAATGAAACACCATATGGTTTGGTGATTAAAGCGAATATGTATAGCTGGACTGATTTCTCAAACTAATTAAATTTTCATAAAGAAAAGAAACTCTTTTTAAAGTCATTAGTATATTGTATACCTAGAATTATTAGTAATTATATATTGTAATTATACTAGCTGACCTGGCAAAGAACATTTGTGTTAAAAATATAGCATTGGCTACTAAAACCTGCGGTTTTGTTAATAAACTTAATTATGAGAAAAAAAAAAACTAAAAATAAATTAATGATAAATCAAAGACTACTAAGTCTTTCGGTTTTTATATGTAGTTATTTATGAATAACCCATATAACTCCAGCCCAGGGCCATCTAGTATAATGCCAGGTCCAAAATAAAAAAAAAATCCAGAAGAGCTTGCACCAAACCCACGAAAGGTACAATTACTCTGATAGTTATAAGTTGGATCCCTCTTTTTTCTTCCCACAAGTATTGATAACATAAGTAGAGGTTATTAGATCACAATTTTGATAAGTACAGGATAAAGTTGTAAGAGAACAAAGCTCTTCTATATTTAAAACATACTCCATGTACTTTTTCCTTCTCACATATAGTGATAACATTGGTAGAGGTAGTGATCTCATAGCTCTGATAGTTACAGGGTAAAATTGTTAGAGAACTATCCTTCTATTTTGGGTAGGCAATCACAGTAACCGTCATTCACGTTTATTTTACTTGCAGTGTCGGTTTTTAGGGTTAAGCCATTCAATCAGCATGTACAGGCACCATTTTCCATCGCCAGTAAGAGGAAAAAATGATTAATTCACTTACCAGAGCAAGGAGGGCTTATGAGGTCGAAATTTATTTAATTTTTTAAGCATGGCATACCAATCACGAGTGATTCTTTCATCTATGGCAACCTTTCCATACACAGCATAAGTGTTGCCAGCAATTTTTACAAAAAAAAAATGGAGTTTTTGACTTCGCATCACGCAGTGAATAGTATTATAAGTTTGTCATGAAGTTTGTGAAACACAGAAGGAGACATCGGAGACCCCATAAAGTATATATAGTCTTGATCAGCACGAAGAGACGAGTTGATCTAGCCATGTTCATCTGTCCGTCTATCTGTATGTATGCAAACTAGTCCCTTAGTTTTTGAGCTAGAGAGCTGAAATTACACGGAGCTTTCTTTTTACCATACGCAGTACATTTGTCGGAATCAGCCGAATCGGACCACTAGGGGGACATACAAACCGGGATCCAAATGAAAGTTCTTATTAAATAAACTTTTTTGTATATATAAATTTGAAGACTCTCGGACTACTAGCAGGGGCGTGAAAATTATTACACTTCGGTATAGCCAAAGTTAGTTTTTTTTTATACATATTTTTATATTTTTGGAATCCTTTTGCTTTACACAATCATTGATTACATAATTAGAGATCAATGGAACTATAAGTTACACCAAAACGGTATGAAGGAGACTATTCCATATTCACTTTAATATATTCTTTAATTAGTGTAACCTTCTAGGATACATCAAGGTATATTAAAAGATTTTAATGCTCGAACAAGTCCAATAGAATCTTCTTTATATTTTGATAAAATAACCATAATATGATTATCCTTTAAATAAGAGAAAGAGAGACAGAGAGAGAGAGAGTCAGCTTTTCATTTTCACATTTCTAGCAAACCTTAATCAATGAAAATTGTCTTGGGAGCTTACAGGATCTGAATATTGAATATATTTTAATTTAAATATCTTTTTAATGGAATAAAATTGTTTTCTTTTGTATCCTTGATTTCCGTATAGAAGGAGTAGGTAAGCACTTGTATTCTTCTTCCTTTGAATTCCCATTCCATCTACTTTACTGTTTTGTATGCACTTCAATTCAATTCAATTCAACACCATCCGTGCACACACAAACCCTCCTTCCTTCATCTAATAAGCAGCATTTGTCTCGTTTTTTGGTCTGCAATACAATAACGTCGTCCAATAACAACAACAACAACAACAACAACAGCAATAGCAATATCGACGGCAACAACAAGCACTTTGTGTCAGCCGATGGCGCTGTCTTCTATACGAGTATCTATGGGTATCTGTAAGTGCGAGTGTGTATCTCATGCTGAGTGCTTGCGGCAGCTAATTCGATTTGAATGTGGGGAAAATGGAACGTTCATTTAGCTGCGGTTTACTTTGTGCATTGCTACCGTATGCTATGCTATCAGTATGGAAACCATTGAAAGACCAAAACTCACTCACACTTTAATAGACAATATTGTAATCTAATGAATATGAGTGAGCATACATACATACATACATACATTCATATGTATATGAATAAATATATCTTTACTCTTTAAAAGAGATTCATCCCTTTCGTCGTAGTATGCTTATGCTTATGCTTAACTTTTGTGATTATTGTAAAAAAATTTATAACTTTAATGGATACTAACTAACAGATAAGGGTTTATAAGAAGAGATACTCGTAACATTTAAAAGTATCTTTAAATCATACAAAGGTGTTATAATAGATATTCCATACACATATCTTACTTATCTATCTATGTAAGTAGGTTTTGTTTTCTTTTATGTCTGATACTTGGATCAAAGACTTTTTTGCTCTGTCTGCTGTTATGTTATAACTCAAATTGTCGTTTGTCGATTGATATTAATGATTATTGGGTGCCATTAAATTATATTTATTTCGTATTTCTCTCATTTCCAATACAATAGATTTTATACCTTTCACATATACTTAGAATAGTATGAAAAGGTATGATCATTTTAACTAAATGTTTGTAACACTTTGAAGAAGATATCAGAGATCCCTGGGATACTATATACGAGGAGCTGAGACCTTTTCCCTGAACTATCAATCTGCACAGTGGCTTTTTATTATCTAAATCTGTTGAAATCTTTTAATTTGAGATCCCTGAATACAAGATGATATAACCTCTTTACAAACCAAACGCTGGAAAATATGTTTCTATCCAATATTGTCAACATTTAAGTGTTTTAAATAAAATACCCATTAGTTGGATCCATGGTAAGACTTTTTAAGCAAACAACATCTACATATCTTTACTCAAACTTCATTGAAACTTATTACAAGAACATGTGTTTAATTGGATGTTCCATGAAAATGAATCACAAGAATTGTGATATTTGTATTGAAATACTTTGTCTGTATTCTTCTTGGAAGGGAATGCAATTATTAGTGCAACCGAAGCTTCAGTCCTCTCCAGATTCATATTTTATGCATGTTAACTCAGCAGGGACAAAATATTGTATAAAATTTCATATACATAAAAGAAACTCTTATATGAATCAGAACAAAAAAACCATTTCTTAATGTTATTGACATTGATTGTGTTGGCATATAAAGTTTGGTTTGGTTTGGTTTGGTTGGTTAGATACAATAGATGAAATGAATGAGAATCAATAAACAGTTGAATGAATAAATGATGTTAAATGTAGAAATGTATAATATTGATGATTTTTCTATTTTATGTGTGTTGTCATTGCCAAAGTTTTATGCTGTCATATCATAATCATGTTCAACAAAATCATGAGGGTGTATGTGTCTCTTCAATAGACCAAAAAAATACTAAAAATTATAAAAAAAACAATCTATTTTATTTGAATTTCAACAGACAACAACAACAAATAACTGCTGCTTTAATAATTATATTTAGTAGATTTCATGCAAACTACACCAAAGAAACAAACGAAATCAACTGAGTGAAAGCATTAATTTAATGGATAAAAAATATGTCAGATAGAAATCAGTTTATTTATTCACAATTTGGTTTGCTTTACTTTGCTTTGCTTTGCCTCGAGTAATGAAAGGGTGAATTTATGACTTCCATAAATTAATTTCAAATTCTGCAGGCCCATCATGATGATTACAACAATTTTAATAACTCAAATTTCCTTTTTTCCATTCCATTTCTTTCGTCCAATTCTTTTTCCATTGTCACGACAACATTAAGTTCTTTTTTTTTTTTGATGGGAAAGGATTCAATGTCTGAGAAAGCACGTCTGAGTTTTGATTTTGTCTAATGATTTTTAATGATTGTTGAGAAAAATACTTTACTTTAATATAAAAACCATTCAATTTAGTACTTTACTCTTACATTGTACTACTATGTGGTTATATTTAGATGTGATAATTTTTTGTAAAGGGTTGAAAGCTCAAAGCAACCCTAATTTTTTATTGCTGTCGAGTCTGTCGTCTTTTGTCCTCATAGTCATGAATATTCTTGTGCAAATCATGCAAATTAGAAGTTGGAAAAATTTAAACGAAAAAATGTATAAAAAGAAAAAGAAAATCTGGACAATCATCATGTTCGCCACAAAAATCATTAACAATTCAAATGGCAAATGCCTCAAAACCAAAAATGAGATATTTCAAAAGTTGTAAGGCAAATTTAAACTGAAAACAAAAATTATGCAAATAAGAAAATTGTCTATAAAAACATTGAATATGATAAGCTTTTTTTTTTTTTTTGGGAAAATAATAATCCAAAATGATTTCCAAAAATTAAAGAAAAGGAATAGTATTATCAATTAGAAAATTTTGAAATTTAATTTAAATAATTTAATACTCGTATGTTTCTTTCCTGTTAATAAGTCCGAGCTCAGCCTGAAGAAGAAGAAGTTGTTTAATGTGCTGTAAAGGGAAGTAAAATAAATCTGTTTGAATTAATGAACTAAATTTTATTCAAGCTAAAATATTGAAAAAATGAAGACTAAAAAAGCATCACCAGGAAAGGACAGATTCTTTTTAGCCCTAATGACACTTTTACTTTAGCTTTTGAGACTCAAACTTAAAAAAAAAATATAGAAACTCTCAAACTCTCTCTAAATTGAAGTGCTTAAGAAGGTTATTATCGTTACACCATTCATCATAAAGACCCCAAAATCTAACTAACAGAGAGAGAGAGAGAGAAGAAACAGCAAAGTATTTTGCTTTATTAAAGTCACAATCAAATACCATAACCTTCAACCATCAATTTTTAGCTTTCAAATCCCCCAGTTTCCAGCGAAATTAATCTTTTCATACTGGTTTCCCTTTTAAGTAAAATATTCTATAATCTTGATGAGATCCTCTGTTTCTTTTAACAAAAACTTGTAGCGAAAGGTCAAATTCATCAAATGAAAGCCTTAATATTTTTCTTATAAAAACTTAATCCATAAAAATATGCAAAATTTGCAAATAAAAATAAAATGAGGGAAAATATTTTTTCAAAAAAAGGCGTTGAAAATCTTTTGTTGTTTGTTTGCATTGAGGGTCGTCATTGGTCGTCGGTTGTCGGTCTTCTTTACAAAATGGTAACCTGTGATAATTACAAATGATATAACTACAAAATATAGTAAGCAAATGTCTGTGGCAAATAGAGAATCAACGACAAAGTTGGCAAATAAAATACAACAATATATAAGAAAGAATGAACGAATGCTGAATGCCGCTGAAAGACAAAGGCGGCACATTGAAGCATACTTAAGGATGCGAGATACAAACTTGCAGATACTTTAAATGCCTAACATGCTTCATGTAGAATAAGTAGAATATTAAAGAATACGACAGACTGACAGACTGACAGACAGACAGACACACAGGCAGACGGTCAGACGGACAAGGCGCGGTCGAGATAAATGACAGAAAATACTGCAAAAAATGTAAAATAAAAAGCGGGCGTACACAAGCGAGTTAACGAATGAGCGAAGATATCCTCAGCAAAGGACTTTGATAAGCATGCAGGTATGTGTTCATTGTGTTAAAATTCTTAGATACTCAAAATGGGGGAAGGGAAGACATGAAATAAACTAAAGGTGAATGAAAATAAAAATAAAAATAAAAACAAAAGCATCTGCTGCTTTGCATTGTCGTCATCATCATCAGCATCATCAGCAGCAGGCAGCAGGAATAACATCATCGTTGTATTGACGCAAATGCACCAATTGAAATGCAAAATTGAAAATAATAGCAGAAATTTAAGTGGAAGAGTGGTTCGAGATACCTACTCTCTTCCACTCTTTGTATGGCAAACATTTCGTCGCATATTCATTCATATGATGATGATGACGATGATGATGATGCTTTTGTATAGTACTACTATACTAGGCAGTATGCAAATGAAAGAAATCTAAAGGAACCATAGAAATAAAGTTGTTTTATTTTTTTTTTTCTAAAGAAAACCTGCAGCGCCATTGAATAAATGTATGAATGAGTGAACTCATTGAAGCACAAACACATCCACACAGATACTGAGACAGAGACAAACACAAACACAAACACATTTTAACAATAGCAACAATGACGAAGTTGCAAACTATGTACTTACCAAAGCGCGTCCTTCACCCAATACCTATTACATGGGACTTTACTATACTATATATGAGTATATTGTACTAGTTGAGGCGGCAAGTCGAGAAGCGTTGAGTCAGGCACTTGTGCATCCTTGCACAAATATATATTCACATCATTCCAAAGCAGGCAGTAGAATGCATATTTGTAGAAAGAGTCACTGGCATGGAAATAATTTTTGTTGTATGCACCAAGCAGCAGGCACCAGGCACCAGGAGAGCAAATGAGTAAGCGTCTGCCATGTCGATTTGAATAGAGGCAACAATTTTGAGAAACCGCATGCCAACGCGGCGTCATAGTATTCAACATTTGAGGCGGCATAGAAGCTTAACTGGCATCAGCCTGGCAAGCAAAACAGGCAAAGAATCAAGCAACCAAGGAAGAAATTATCAAGGAAGCGGGCCATGCCAGGCAGAAAGCAGGCAACAGACGGACGAACAACTTTTGTTTGAAAAGTGCGCGCAAAGACACTGACTCACACTCACACTCACACTCTCACTCTCACTTACACATAGAAGGAAACAATGGAAAAAGAGACAAAGTCAAAGGATGTGACACACAGAGCAGAGAAACATAGAGAGAGAGAGAGAGAGAGAGAGTGAGAAAGAATAGGAGAAGTGCCCAACCGACATTTGTGTCGCCTGCATATTGTTCTATTCCTTTTCAACTTGCAACTTAGCACAAAGACATTTTTACTTGTCCTTCGTTTCTTCCGTTTTTGCTCTCTTCCTTTCCGTTCCGTTCTGTTCCCTTTTTCAGTTTTCTTTTAGTTGTTACCAAGTCGTCGTCCAACTGTCGTCTGCCGCAAGCTTTACAAAGTGTCTAAGTGCGTATATCTGTAAAATTGCATCTGTGTGTATGTGTGTGTGTATGTGTGTGTGTATGTGTGTATGAAATACTTTTTGAGAAAAATTTCTTTCAAACAGTTCTGCCATGCCACCATGTCACATTAGTTGCTTTCTAAGTAGATGTCAGAGGCACTTGTGTGACACATGTTTGTGAAGTCTAAAGTCTGTAGAAATCTGTCTATCTCACTGTCTTCTCTAACATCTCCTCCTCCTCCTCCACCAACTCTCTCTCTCTCTCTCTCTCTCTCTCTCTCTGTCCGCTTCTCTACCATTTTCCATTCTTCTCAAATATTGTAGATACTCGTATGATGCTAAACGACCATATCAGGATGCTGCTACTACCATTTGCTGTTGATGATGTTGCATGCATGCATGTTGCAGGTACATTTGACAAGTTTTGTTGCAAATTTATGTAAATCAAATTACTTACAACTTGAGTATATAGTCAGCATATATAATAAGTAAATAGTATGAGTAAAGAGATTCATACATACAAACATAAATTCTTTTGTATCTAAGTATTTATACATAAATACTTATGTTTATGTTGTTATATATTAATTATGTAGAAACATTTCAAAAAGCCTTTTATGTTCATCTGTCTGTCTATCTGTTTGTCTGTTTGTCTGTCAGTCTGTCTGTTAAATTTGCAAAGACCCCCATTTGTAATTATGCATAAAGTTGTTTGTCATGTCAAAGACCAAATTTTATACAATTTTAGCAAAAAGTTTTCTCTTGAAATGATGGGCAAATCTTAAAATAACACAAATTTAAATCAACTTCTTCTTATTTTGTTAATGAAAATGTAACAAATCATAGATGTAATGTTTCAAATGATAAGTATATCTCAACTGAGATGCATCTTGGTCTGATAGATTTAGATAATTAGGAAATTCACATGAAATAAAAGCTTAGATTAGAGAGCAAAGAACATAGGAGTATTTTCTTAAAAGCTACTTGAGCTATTTCCCAATGCATCGAAGGTCAAGATCAATGAAGGTTTTCTATTCATATTAGAGTCCCTTATAAGTCATTAGATCGTGGGGTCAATATTTCGTTGATTTTTTGGGTACTCTGTCTTAAGAAGCGATTCTGTGTTAATTTCGCTTATTAACTCAATATATAGGCAACCTTAATCCAACCATTTATCATAACAACAAACTCTGAAAATCATTAACACCATGATAAACTGAATAACTAAACTTCCGATTGAAATATATTGTACACATATGTGTATTTGTTTCAGTTCATTCAGTTTAATCTAATCAGAAACCATGAAATGATTTTGTATTGTGAAAAATATTAATTTGAAATTTTTCACACAATCATAAATGAGAAGAATAATTTCGCACTCACAGATATCATTTCACAGTTGCTAATCATATTTAGAGTGGAATAACTAATTGAACAAAATAAAAAGTAAAAAAAAAAAAATTAATAAATTAAAGAAACAACTACAAAGAAAAAGTATCTGATGATGATAATGACGATGACGACGGTGGCTATGGCGATGGCGATGGAGATGGCTATGCCGATTGTTGTGCTAAAAGATTCCAAAATAATTTACACTTTCATGGTATTCACATTTAAGATTACCACGGCAACTGAATTGAAGAAGATTGTTTGCTTTGGATAAGGGAGACAAACTGACAAACTAAGCCAAAGTATAAAAAAAAGTATCTTCAGAATGATGAAATTTTTAACGTTCCTATGTTGGTTGTTTTGGTTGGGATTTTTGACCATTTGTTGTTGAGAATAGATATGTTAATGAAGTAAACATGTTGCCAGAATTTCGCAAGTATCTGTAACTTCTTCTATATCATCACCATCACCGTCAGAATCAGCATCATCAGTATAGATAGAATGTGTGAATGTGAATGTGAATTGAAATGAATGAACAACTTGCAAATCATGTTTTCACTGACTTTGGTAACAAACAAAAAACTTTTGACTTTATGTAACAATTTAAATATATTGTGAATATGAGCGAAAACTATAACAAGAACAATAATACATACTATATTTTTGTTTTTAGCAACAGCAACTTCAGCATCATCATCATCATCATGATCATGATCATGATCATCACAATCATCATCATTTGTATCAAACATTATGATGTTCTACTAAATCAACATCATTAAGTTTTGTGTTTATAAAGAAAACACTTGAAAGCATTTTATTTACACAATGAAGATGTGTTATTTTAGGTTGGTTCAATGATTCACTCAAAAGATACTCACTCAACACTGAGTATGTACATAGATACAACGATTTATACTACAAACGTTGATCTATAGTAAAGTATCTTAGCATGATGATTTTTTTTTTTTTTTTTTTTTACTTGTATTTCTACTTATACTCGTATAGTCATCATAGTGAATTTCAATGGATTTCAATGGATTTCATCTCTGACCACGTTTTACAGCGAATATCATCTGACAATAGCATCGTCGTCGTCGTCATCGTCATCATCATCGTCGGTGATGTTGTCTCGTAAATTAGTTGTCATTTGTAAAACATTTTCAAGTTTCATAGAGTATCTCAAATAAATACACACAAACATTCACTCAAACTCACAAACACACTTCCATACAAACAAGAAAACTTATCTTAACTTTATTTATTTAACAATTTTTGTTGTTGTTGTTGTTGTTGTTGTTGTACATAAGCAATTTAGTTTTACTATTTTGGTTTTATTTATCCAACGAACATTTTGCTAAGTAAAAAAAAAAAAAATAAAGCAAATACAAATTTTCATTTCTTTGTAGTAGGATATTTGTTTTTATAATTTATTTGCTAAAGTATTTAGATTTAATGTTTCTTCAAGTTCAATTTATTAATTTAAAACAATCTTCCTTCTGAGAGATTCCTTCCTAATGAAGACTTTGATTTGTGAATTTGTTGATTTCTATTTGAATTTGAATCATAAAAGCAATCAAGTCCAATAAGAATCCATTTCTATCAAAAGTAAATTTACTATTCTGAGATCAAAAATACATACATTACATCCATTTAACACTTTGGATTTATTATCATTATCATCTAAGCAATAAAATCTTTCGCAGATTGCGTCAAATTCTTATCAATTCATATGATGCAATACTTTATCATTTTTTGTCTTTCGCTATCTGTTAACATTTTTCAACTGTCTTTAAATCAAATGAATACTTATCACTTAATTTTAATTTCTTTCTCATTTGTTTTACTACAAATTTACTAATAACTCGATATGTTCTCCCGTACTCATGCATATATTGGGGTCAATGGTTTGCTATTTCACTTCTCAGAGTTTGTGTCTCTTTTAGTGGGACTTGGAGGCCTCTTGTCAGAAGTCACAGCATGTTTAAACAATGGTCCAAGAATAGATTGATTTAGTTTTTGTTATCCACTAAGGTTGCTCCTGAAAAACGCTGGGAGAGTTGGTTGCCCAGAGGATCAAACAAAGAACTTGTCAACAAGAAAATACATTCATAGTCTTATGGAATTAATGGAGTTTATTTGTTGAATAAGGAAAAAAAAAAACAATTTCACTTATGTAGGTCAAATCAAATCCAAGCAAAGTCAATTAGACCCCATAGTTTTCCCCCATTTAATGGTCACAGTATATTAGAAAACACAATTTTAATTTGATCTCGACGATCTGTCGTTATCTCTCAATCCAAATGACTTGTCTTGTTTGTTGCACCCTTGTGACTACAAATAATTGAAATAGAAATGACTTTTTTTTTTGGAAAATTCAATTTAAGAAACGACATTAATTGCTTTTTACTGTTCAAACCAAAGAGGAGAGTAGAAGGGTGCTTTCTATGTTCTCTACTTCAAAATAAGTGCACAGAACAGCAGTAGAGTACCCTGTGATGGAGATGGAGATGGAGACTGAGTCTGAGTCTGACACACTCAACGACTCATTAAGAGCTAAAAATTTAAGTTCAAATGTTCAAGAAACTAAAAACACAAACAACAAACAGCAGTTCACAATCACACTTCAGATACTCACTCTCATACTATGCCATACTATACGAAGAGAATGCCAGAGGAATTACTATATTATTTTTAAACAAACTCAAACTCAAAGCCACAATTAAATATCAGAAATAAAATTCACAAAAAAAAAAAGTGAGAAAAAAAAGTGAATGAAAAAATAAACAAAAAAATCACGAAAATTGTTTATTTAACAAATAAACTCCACCAATTCCATGAGACTATGAATGTATTTTATTTGTTTGGTCTGTCGGTTGGTTGATTTGTCCATTCGTCTGTCTATTTGTCTGTCTATCTGCCTATTTGTTTATCTTCTCAATTGTTTGTTGGTGTGTGTGTGTGTGTGTGTGTGTGTGTGTGCTTACAAACAACAAGGCACCGAACAAAGTAAGTATCTCAAGCAAATGTTACTTATAGATGAGAACACTAAAGCGTCGGCAACGACGACAACGACAACTACAATGACGATGGCAACATGCAACAATGAAGCAATTTATATAGAAAAAAGGAGACCAGAGAAAGGTGGAAATAGAGGGAATTGATGAAGAGTCAGCAAGGGGCATACATAAACTAAAATATTATAATTCATGCAGGATGCACGAGATATATTTCATTGAGATTTTATATAGTAGTTTGTTTTTTTTTTTTTTTTTTTCTTATGGTTTAAGATGCAACAAGACAAACGAGACACATAAATATCCATAGATGAAGTCAAGCATGCCAAACAACAGACTCAGAAGCAGAAGCAGAAGCATGAGCGGAACGGTATGGAACGGAAAGGAGACTCTTTTAACTTGACTGTGTCGGTGAATTAGCATTAACTCATAAGACTTTAATTTATATATTACCCAATATAAGAGTTAAGCTAACAAAGATGCTAACACACATAGTACACATACACATACACAGACTGAGACATACAGACATACGAGTAGAGAGATAGAGAGATACAAAGATACATACTTCGCATGCATGCCCATGCATCCATTTGATATTTGTGTGTATTTCTCAAATTACAAACTTTGTTTCGTTTAATGTTTGGCGTGCACTTTCTTCTTTGACTTCGAGTATTAATTTATTAAACATGATAATTTACTTAGGTTGACTGAGTTGCTCCGTCCAACTGTCCATCTGCTGTGTCTGTCTGCCTGTTTGTCGTCTGATAAGTTGTTTCGTTACCTTCGCCAGTGCAAAAGTCAAACAGCTGTCATTAGTATCTGTCTGTCTTCAATGATGCTGCTATTGTTGTTTATTTTCTAGAGAACTCTAAACTCAAGTCAGTCAGTCAGTCATCAACGTCATTAACATCATCTTACAGTAAGTTTGCTTAACATTAAAAACCGATGCCACTTGTGAAAGATCCACACACATATTCTATTACAATTTCAGCTCAGATATTATTACAAATATGCACATACTATACTTATGATGCATCACATAAAAAATGTATGTATCGATAATGCATTCTCAACCATATCAATGGTAGTAAATATTCATACAAACAAACAAGTGAAGTTGAAAAGGAAATGATTGGATGGTGTCATGTTTTAAATAAAAATTCAAATAAAAATTGTCAAAAAAGATCTATGAATTTGTGGCTCTTGAAAAATGCATTAAGACATAAAAAAAAACCATGACAAGTTAATAATTGCAGAATGGAGAAACAAACCCAATGATATTTTAACTTTTAAATTTTTTATTTACTGCAGACATTCCAACATCTACTCAAATTGTCACATCGACTTTTGCCGATGACACTGCCATTATCAGCCGCTCCCGTTGCCCAGTTAAAGCATCTACAGTCCTGGATAAACATCTTCAAATCCTCCAGGAGCGGTTATCTAACTGAAGAACTACTGTCAATGAGAGGAAATGTAAGCACATTACATTTACATTGAAACAGTAACGTTAAATGGTGCTACAGTTCCTCAAACTCAAGAGGTAACCTAGCTTGGTGTTTACCTGGACAGACGTCTAACCTGGCGGAAACGCAATGAAACTAAGGGCACAAAATCTCCATTGGCTAATTAACTAAAAATATGGTCTGAGATTTGAGTGCAAGGTGTCACTGTCTGAATCGTAACGATAGACCAGGCCGTTTGCTTACTTAGAGGCTCGTAGTGTTAAGTGAAACCCTTCCTCTTCCTTGCAGGAAGCACACAAATTATTATTAGTTGATAAGAGTTTAATTTACATTGTTAGTCCTATTCATATATTTATATAGGAGATACAATAATTAACAAAAAAGTAAAAAAAAAAAAATCTTCTGCTTACACAGAATGGTTATCAGATATCTGAGAAATACTTAATTAGATCTGAAGAAGATTTACCTTCAATTTGTGACAGACAACAGATTTAGTAATGAAACAAAGAATCAATCATTTTAGTAAATCAGATTAGTTTTTTTTTTTTTTTTCATTCATTATAAACAATAAGGACTTATTCCAGCAACCATCCCTATGACACAATAAATTATTAAACTCTCTTTTGTGGGAGGTCATCTACACCTTACAGCTGAGCTTCGGTGCATGGCAAACACCAATGAGTTTGGATGCATTTGGAGTTTAATTAGATGCCGACTGCATTCTCTCTAAAACCGTTGATATGTTTGACAACAGATTAGTAAAGTAAACAATAGTGAAATTATGGAACTATTAAGAAACAAACAAGTCACAGTACAAAGGTTAGAAAAGTTCCTTATTCAAGTGACCAATGATTTATTTGTGTTCGGATAAAGGGAGCAAGCGATTAGAAAAACTTGAGAAAAATTATGAAACGTTTCAAACTAGTGATGTGGATGAGGCCTGTCCCGAACATTGACAAAAAAAAGGGAAAATTTTGCAAAGAGATTCTTTCGGATAAAATCTCTGTATGACGGAAGTTTTAATCGATCTCTTGTACTTGAAATGTTTGTCAATACTTTAATATCTTAATCTTCATTGAAGCTCAACTCCATGGAGACTCCACAAATTGAATAACTAAGAGAAGAATTAACCATTCTTAGTAGATCGGAATCTATTAGCTAGACATATTTAGATGCAAGATTTAAATAATGTCTTAAGATATCTTTTAAAGAATTTGCCAACAAAATCTAATTAAACAAAAGAATAAAAGACCCCTGATGACTTAAACATTCTAAGCATGGAGTTTGAGTCTTTGTCGGTACTGCTGCTAAGCATTTAAATAAAAATCCACATAATAAGATTTAACCTTTTCTAATTATGTATATCGTTTTCCCTATTTAAGATCTTTATTCTCTATAAGCTTCTTAGTATGCACATTATATAACTCACATAGTTTAAGGAATAAAAAATTATTAAAATTTCAATAATTCTTAGCATATGCGAAGGGCAAACAACAAGTTTAAATAGCTTCTAGTGATACTCAAGGGAATCAGACCAAATTAGGCACTTTAAAAGCAAAATGGATAGGAAAAAGGAAACAACAAATTCTCTGGTGTCATTATATAAACAACAAAAATGTTGAAAGTCATTAGGTAGTAGATACACGCACACGCACACGCACAGTCTTTTACTCACGCACATCAATATGCGATTTCAACTCAACTTACACATAAATCCATAGACACACGTTAACAATGCACTTAAGGACACTCACCCAGAAGACATAACCCATCCGCCCGCTTATTTGTTCCTTTATTCATTCATCCATTCCTTCTTATGTACATTCGTTCTTCCTTTTTTCCCTCTTTTGCTTTATTCTAGACAAATTCAGTAAAGTCAAAAGTGGTTTGGGTCGAATAGATAAACAAAAAGGATATTGTACCAATGAAATATCTGTTCAAATACATTGGAATGAGAATTGTTTGGTTTTGAATGGTTGGATGATTCAAGTGATAAAGATAGGAAGGGGAAAAACAATTGATTGTAACACGTATGTTGTACTACTATTGTGTAAAGCTATAACCCAAAATCGAGTTAAATTATTACAAAATGTAACTTGAGATGGTAAAATGGTTAGTTGGTTGCTTGTTGGGCTCTTTTAAATTTATTCTCACCAACTTTTTTTCTTAACCAAACTAATCCTTGGCTATGTTTCTTCTACAATACTAAAAACCAAACGAGTCAGTCAGGTCAGGAGTTGATATAAAATACAAAATAAGCCCATTTAGGCATAAAACATTTACAAATCTAACATACAGTTAAACAGTTACGATAGATAAGTTGACTAAGAAAAATGGATATACTTATGTAGAATATGATGGTTTGCTTAAATTAAACTTAAAAACTGCTCAACATTTTAATAAGAGTTTTGAAAATATTATTCCTTCATTTATGGGAGTCTAAAATAACTTCAATTTTAAATAAAATTTTCAAAAAATCATTTAAAATAATTCATAAAGTTGAGTTTAAAAAGTTATTCTCCTCCTTCTATTAATTAACAAATCATCAAATGTTAAAGATTCGCTCTGCTAAATAACAGAATTTTTAATTGTTTTGTTATGTTATGTTAATTCTCCACTAACATGTTTCTGTTAATTACAGAACTGTTAAAAGTATGTACATATATAACATTTGTGAGTGACAAAAAGTTAAATGCTACAAAACTTTCATTTATTTATAAACTAGTAACAACGATCACCGTTAGATGGCAGCTCATGATACTTAATATCGGACAAACAACAATGATTTCAATTAATTCTTATTATTAGCCATTATTGTTGCATTGAGACCACTAAAGGTTTATTGTAACATTAAAATGTAAGGTTTTTGATGCATTTAAAAATACTTTTAGAATTATTATTTCATATCCATGATGAAAGCCCCTAGAATGAAAAGTGTTTTTCTTACAATTGCAAGATATTCGAATAGTATGTACTATGTATACTGGTGTTTCAATACTCATCAGTTCTCATTATTTATGTTATGAGAAGCACATTCTTTATGTCACAGTTTTCCTTTGTTTTGTTGCTGTTGTTTTTGGCGTTCATGACCAATTTTCTTAAGATGATACCTGGGGTCTGTGAAATATCTTGAAGAATCTGTAGAACCTTCTATATGTAGATAAAGATATATCTTCAAAAAGATCTCATGCTTGAAGTATGGAAACATTTTGCAATGCTTTAGCCTTCACTGTTGTGCCAGTAGCAAGCAAATTTTCTCATTTCTCTCTGACAGATATCCCATCTATACAATACATATATCAATGAAATTTCACTGTGATTAGAATTCATAATCTAAGCGAAATAACCATCACCATTATCACGATAAAATACAACAAAAAAAATACCATAAATAATTTAATTTGACACAAAAATTATGAAAATTTTTTTTTTAAATTCGTTCGTTTAATACACAAACGAATTAAGTAGTTTTAAAGTTATTTCATTATAGAAATTACCTTTATAATGGTGAGTCTAAATTGAAAATTGTCCGTAATTTTCTATTAATGTAGTATATCATTTTTTATTTATCCAATTTCATGTGAAAGAATTTCCTTAAAATTAGTCTCTTTTTTGTGTTGCTGTGCATTATGAACCCAACAAGTTCTGGATATCATAAACGTATGAAAAAAAGAAATCAAAATATTTGTTGTAAGCCACAAACAAGTAAATCGGAAATAATTTTGATTGCTATGCAGGGTGCTATAAAAATGTTTATTAAAGAACTTGAACTATATGCAGAGGGGCCATTAGATACTTTAGGTCTTCTCGAGTATAGTAAATTGGTAACAGAAATTTTGTTAGATGGCAAAAGCATAGATAAAACGATAAGAATGCTAAAAGCTCATTGTGTAATACAGAAGAATTCAACAATAAGTGAACAAGATGGATTATCCAATGGACAAGAGTCTACAGGACCATCAGGACATAAAGGAGGCGAACATGTAACAACACATCCAGAAGGCGAAGGTGTTACAACTCATCCAGAAGGCGAAGGTGTTACAACTCATCCAGAAGGCGAAGGTGGTACAACTCATTCACAAGGTGAACATGTAACAACTCATCCCGAAGGCGAAGGTGGTTCAACTCATCCCGAAGGCGAAGGTGCAACAACAAATCCAGAAGGTGAACATGTAACAACACATCCAGAAGGCGAAGGTGTTACAACTCATCCAGAAGGCGAAGGTGTTACAACTCATCCAGAAGGCGAAGGTGGTACAACTCATTCACAAGGTGAACATGTAACAACTCATCCAGAAGGCGAAGGTGGTTCAACTCATCCCGAAGGCGAAGGTGCAACAACAAATCCAGAAGGTGAACATGTAACAACACATCCAGAAGGCGAAGGTGGTACAACTCATTCACAAGGTGAACATGTAACAACTCATCCAGAAGGCGAAGGTGGTTCAACTCATCCCGGAGGCGAAGGTGCAACAACACATCCAGAAGGTGAACATGTAACAACACATCCAGAAGGCGAAGGTGTTACAACTCATCCAGAAGGCGAAGGTGGTACAACTCATTCACAAGGTGAACATGTAACAACTCATCCAGAAGGCGAAGGTGCAACAACACATCCAGAAGGCGAAGGTGCAACAACACATCCAGAAGGTGAACATGTAACAACACATCCAGAAGGCGAAGGTGTAACAACTAATCCAGAAGGCGGAGAAAATCCAACAAAACCTGAGGCAGAGGGTCCTACAGCAACTGAAAGCCCCAATGATAATGAAAACAACCAAACCACTGGTAAACCTACACAGGATGAGCAATGTGTTGCAGATTGTGATTGTTTGGGTAGCAATTACATGTGCCAAATTGAATTTGGTGAAGAGAAATGTTATAAATATCGTTATGATTTGATCAAACCATTGTCAATTGAAAAGTTTTGAACTCTACCAATCCAAGTAGAACCATTAATGTTTAATAAAGTTTAATGATAAAATATTATACAATACAAGGTGTGGTAATAAAATAACGAGACTTAAAGCCTTTAAAATATTTTATTAAATAATTAATTTTTATTCTCATCTCCTTCTACTTACATATATGGAAGTCAAATTTTGTTAGCTTCTTTTGTGAATTTCTTTTCAGCTTCAATGCGTTGAAATTGTTTTCCCTTTAAGGCAAAGTTAAGTGGCATTTTGCAAATCTGATCGATTTACCAAATTCCTTCTCAACAATATTGGAATCACTGAAACCTTTCAAAAAGCAAAAAGAATTTAATTAATTAACATTCACTTCCTTTTATCATTAAGTCCTTCTCACCTTTATTGAAAACACTTAAATCACTCCAAAAACCATCATATTTAATAAACATTCATTGCCATCTATTTTAATCACATAAGATTCTGGGATTTGCTTAGTTTTTCCAGCGATTCAATATAAAAGCATCCATAGTGAATAGTATAAAAATCTACGGTGCTTTTATTATACTCTTCACGCAGTGAATAGTATTATAAGTTTGTCATAAAGTTTGTAACACACAGAAGGAGACATCGGAGACCCCATAAAGTATAATATATACTTTCTTGATCAGCGTGACGAGACGAGTTGATCTAGCCATGTCCGTCTGTCCGTCTGTCCCTCTATATGTATGCAAACTAGTACTTCAGTTTTTGAGCTAGAGAGCTTTCTTTTTACCATACGAAGTGCATTTGTCGGAATCAGCCGAATCGGTCCACTAGGGGAGTGAGGTACCCCCATACAAACCGAGATCCAAATGAAAAACTTTTTTGGTTTTCATATTATCGACTTGAAATAATAACACTATAAGTTTCTGACCGATATCCACCAACCATATAAATTTCAAGACTCTTGGACTACTAGAAGGGACCTGAAGAGTATTACAACTTCGGCATAGCCAAAGTTAGTCTTATTTTATATTTTTAATATTGCATTAGTTCTACTTTTAATCCAATAAAAGTATAAAATCTTTAATCAAGACAAAAAAACAGAATTCCATTTAGAGTTCAGTTCAGTAATTTATAATACTTTGAGGAATTCAATTCAAATAGACCAAAAATACTTAAAGAAAAATGGTATGAAATTTTCAATAATTTTTCTTATTTCTTTTATTAACCAATTTGTGTGTGTGTTTTTAGAAAGTCTTTGTAAGCCTCTATAGTTTTACTATATTCTTAATGTTGGGACAAATCACTAAAGCTGATGTCAATTGTGATGTCTTTGATCATCGTGATCTTGAATATATGATAATAAGAAATATGGAAGTCATTGTATTCGATAAACTTCATACAGAATGTGGATATCATGGTATTTTGGGTGAGGAAGATTTAAAAAGGAGTTTTGTCAAGAGACTTTTGTGTGGTAACAGTCTATTGAGTACAGTGAATATGCTTTTTGAACAATTCAATGAATGTGGAAGGGACAAATGTCCAGCATTACATGGATTTACAGCCTTAGATATGGATAATCCTTAAATATGTCTACCACATAAAATAAATACAATATATAATATTATTCAATATATATAAAAAAAAAAGAAAAAACAATATTGTTCAATAAGAATAATGTTGCTTCTATGAACGAATTCATTTTATTATTTTAAAGTTAATCCATGGATGGAATTTTTTATTGTCTAATAAAACCAAAGTTGTACTTCTTAGACGATTTGACCAACAGCTAAAAAAAAAAAAAAGAACAAATACAATACATAATATGTATTTCATTATTAATCAATCATTCAATCAATCAATCAATCAAATAATCATCATATATTCATTATAGATCAACATAACATAATCTTAGGATATTATTTCATTTTCAATTCGCCTGAGAACAAATCAAGTTCTTGTTTGAAATTTTTCAAAAATTGTAAATCCTTCGATATCCTTTCACTAACTAAATCAGCTTTTGGTATACCTTCAATCAATATTGGTACAACTTTCTCTCCCACAGTTTGTAGAATTTCAGCAATTTTTAGAATGGCTGCCGGATCAGGTAATCCAGGTATTCCGATACGTGGTGCCATATTTTTCGATTCATCATTATTGACACTTGACATATCTGCTGCAAACCTACGTCGTCGTCGTCTTCGTTGTTGTTGTTGTTGTTGAGCTGTTGACTCATCTTTGGAATCAGCTTCAATAGTTTCTTCAGATGATGTATCATCTTCATCAGAATTATCAATTTCCTTTTCAGTATCATTAGTTTCTTCCTAAAAGAAATACAATATTTTTCTTTATTATGAAGTCCATAAATTGAGGATCTTGCATTCTCATACCTTTGCTTGATTTTCACAAATCAAAAGTATTAAAACTAATCCACTAAATAGGATCATTTGACGTCCCAAATTTAAAGACATTTCGTTATAATTATTTAGACTTCTCCTATGTACTATTTATGTTTGATGTAGACAATCTGTTGAATCTGTTATAGAACTAAATATTTTTGAAGTTGTGATTTCTATTTTATATACTTTTAGGAAAGGAATTTTCACTTGCGTGACATTAACAAATCATTTAACTAATTTTCAAACAAAATTGATCAATTTTGTATTAGAATAATTTCAAAACGCATCGCTCATTATTAATTTGGAAATATTTTTGTTTTATGTACTTGATTCAGGGTGAATAAACAGTAGGGGATTTAGATCAAAATAGGTGAAACCATTGTCAGTATAAAAATGTGGCGCAAAGTTTTATAATTTTATAGAATTGAGCTTATACATTTGTTAAGAGAGAAACGAAAGGGGAGATCGAGTGGATGATCTCTTCTGGTTTTAAGGGCTGTTGTCATGCAAACTCAAATCAATCGAGTATCGGGGCTATTCACCAGACTAGTCGTATGTATCTTACTGTACTGTTGTATTTCTTCTTTGACCAGTGACACCCGAAGGTCTCTATGCAGCACCGAATGACCACCCACTACTCTTCTTAAAAGCTTCAATTGAAAATATTTGATGATTTTTATGTTAGAATTAGCTGTTGTACCCCATAATTGGTTGACATATGTCCATATTGTTATTAATTATTGTCTTGTATAAACTCAGCTGAGGCCCTTGACTTGGTACCTAGTTCATTTTCCAGCTTTTCAGGACAAGTAGCTTCTTCTTCCTCTTAATATGCTCATCGGATTTAAGGCTTCTATCAAAAGTAAGATCAAGATATTTAGCATTGAGTTCAATGGGAACATATTCGCCGTTTAAGGCAACTGGAGTGCAAGGTGCTCGCCAGAGAGCAAAAATTGTGTAGGCCGATTTATAAGAATTTACTGTGAAGCCAAGGACCAATAATATCGAGCTGTCGCTGCAGCAATCGCACATGAAGTTCAGCTTCTCTGTAGATCAACAATATCTTAAAGAGAAATTTATCTCAAAAAGAGGAATCGACTTACTAAATTTATTGTCCAAAGTCTTTAAAAAATTGTTAGTGGATTTAATACAGAATTAACTGTGTTCGGTAGTAATTCAGATTAATATTCAATAAATAATATTTTTTTTTTTTTTTTTACATATTTCGATAAATATTTTAAATTTTCTGTTATTCTGTAAAACAACTTAAATTAAACTTAAAACAATTACAAAACAATCATAACAAAATTAGAAAGTTGGAAAGAACAATTAATTAATTAATAAATCTAGTTAAGAGGTCGACAGGATGAGATCTTCTCAACCGTCGCGCCACTCTGACTCCACCTATTCTGCGTCGCTTTAAGAGACGCCTTGCTAGTATGTTTGGGTGATTTTTCAACCGCTCCATATAATTCTTGACCTGACGATTAATCATATCAACCATTTTTGGTATTTTTAAGTCGGTTTCAAGGTCCGCCGTTCGCATAAGCCACAGAGCTCCCGAGATCATACGCAGCGTCTTGGCCTGAAGTACACCGATTTTTGAAATGTTTGATTTCGCTGCTATTCCATACACCTGCAATCCGTAAAGCACCTTATTTTTTAAGGATAACTTATTCCTACTTACTTAGGAGCCAACGCAATTTCCTAATTCTCTGTCCAAGCGATTTTGTGATGACTGAAATATGCGTTTTGAATGTTAGCCGCCTATCCAAATACACACCCAGGTATTTATAGCCCGAATGTTCCTCCATCAGTTGGTTGCCAATGAAGACTCCAGGACAAACACCAGGCCGTAAGGCGTACGTCACATTGGCAAATTTCAGTTTGTTAATGCCAATATTCCATCGTCTTGTCCAGACTTCAAATTTATGGAAGTACTGTTGGATGGTGTCTGTGGCTCCATAAACGCACCTGTTTCTGGAGAGGATGGCTGTATCAATAAATTTATAAAGTTTTTTTTATCATAGAGATAAAACATTTGAATATTGTTCGTCGTTATTCAACTTTTTCTCTGAAGTTTCTTATGTCGATCATATTCACTAAAAAGAAATGTCCTTAACAAAAGACTTGTGTCTTCTTTTAAAGTGACTTAAGTGAGCAAATACACTTTGTGTTGAAATCAAATTTGAATGAATTTCCAATTCTAAATTGATTAATTTCTTTAAGTGTATTAAACGCACCAAATTTTGTATAAACTGACAAAAAAATGTAAAAATAAAACAGCTTTGCTCAGCAACATCTCACGACAAAAGAAAAAGTAAGACAACAAAAAGAATCTTAATAAAAATCAAAACAAAAACAAATTTCGAATTCAAAAGCAAATCACATACATTAAAGATTTTAATTTTTTTGGCCACGGAATGCGGTACATGTAATTTTCTGCATCGATTGCAATTTTTCAAAAATTTAACAAAAATAACAACAACAACAACTAAAATACTAATAACAACAAGTATCAAATGGCCAAGAAGTAACAAGCAGCAGCAACCACCAGGTCATTGAGATTGGTGGAGTACAAAAAAAAACAAAATCGTAATTCAAGTCTTTATTTGGATGCCGCCGCCGCCGCTACAACAACAACAGCAACAAAAATAATAATAACGGCAACGCTTTCTTAAATTCCCAAACGCATTCATTTACAGCCTCAGTATGGAATTTGGAGTTGTTGGAGCAGCAACAGTATCAACCAGTAACCATAACAATAGCAAAAACAGCAACATTTAACCAACTAACCAACAAGTGCAATGTCAATACAATATAATATTTTTTAATTTATTTGATTCTATAGAGTAATATTAAATATTAAGAGAAAGTGTCTTTAGAGTTTAGAAGAGATTGATAGAAGTGATAAATAGAACAAAATATACAATAAATAGTAATAAAGATTTATCCAATTGAAAGAAAGAGGAAAGGAAGAAACTATACAATTTTTATCATAACTAAAGTTTCATAAGGACTGAGAACACAGTTTTACAATATTTAGTGTTCCTTTGCCAAAATTCTCCAACTGTACAGTTTGATATTGTGTCAACAAAGCGGTCGCAACTAAAATCAGTGCACATCAAACTGCAAGATTTGTTTAAAATTTCAAATACAAAAATTAATTTAAATTCAAAAGAAAATAACTTTAAATTAAAAACGAAACGAATGAAATAAGTGATCAATAGAATATAAAAAAGTGTGGAAAAGTTTGAAATATTTAAAAGAAAGTGGAAAGAAATTACAAATATTTTCCATTACCAGTTCTATTAAAATTCTCAAACTGTACAGTTTGATATTGTGTCATAGGAGCGGTAACAAATAAAAAACACTTTAGTGTTTATTTTTTTTTTTTTTTTAAATCATTTAGTGATGAATAAAACACTCTAAAGTGAATAAAAAATATTAACACATTTTAAACAAAAACAAAGTATAAAATTTACATAATTTCAATTAAACTTAACAAAAATTTTAATAAAAACAGTTCACAGTTTTATTTCCTAATTCTCAAACTGTACAGTTTGATATTATGTCTTTGAAGCAGAAACAATTAAAACCACTTTAAGATTTCTTTTGGAAATCACAATTATAGAAGTCATTTAGTGACGAATAGAAAACTTTAAAGTGTATAAAAAAAAGTAACATATTTTAAACAAAAGGGAAAAAATTATAAAATATGTATTACGTTCAACTTAACTCAATAAAAAAAAATAAGAACAGTTAACAGTATTATTTTTTATTCTCAAACTGTACAGTTTGATATTATGTCATAGGAGCAGCAAAAAATAATACAACTGTAAGGTTTTTGTTATGAAAACCATTTAATGATGAATAAAATGCTCTAAAGTGAATAAAAAATATTGAAACTAAGTATAAAATTTACTTAATTTCAATTAAACTCATAAAAATTTTAATAATCACAGTTCACAGTTTTATTTCCTAATTCTCAAACTGTACAGTTTGATATTATGTCATTGAAGCAGAAACAATTAAAACCACTTTAAGATTTCTTTTGGAAATCACAATATAGAAGTCATTTAGTGATTAATAGAAAACTTTAAAGTGAATAAAAAACATTAACATATTTTAAACAAAAAGAATGAATTTATCAAATTTACATAAGCTCAGTTAACAGTTTTATTTCTTATTCTCAAACTGTACAGTTTGATATTGTGTCATAGGAGCAGCAACAAAAAACAACTGTAAGGTTCTTGTTATGAAAATCATTAAGTGATGAATAAAATGCTCTAAAGTGAATATAAAATATTAATATATTTTAAACAAGAGGGAAAAATTTATAAAATTTACATTAAGTTCAACTTAACTTCAATAAAAAAAGCACAGTTAACAGTTTTATTTCGTATTCTCAAACTGTACAGTTTGATGTTAGTCAATCCACCAGAAACAATTATAACCACTTTAAGATTTCTTTTAGAAATCACTAAATACACGTATACACTATATCGAATACTCTAAAGTGAATAAAAAAAGAATCTATAAAATTTACATTATTTCAACTAAATTTTAAATGAAAAAAAAAACAGTTTAATAAGTACAATTAACAGTTTTATTCCTTTTTTTCAAACTCTACAGTTTGATATTCTGTTGTTAATATAAAACGCCATCTACATTAACCAACCGGAAGTTCCATATTTCTCATCCATTTGACACATCTCTAGTAGCAATATGAAATTGCTATCTCGTTTCATTCATTTGCTGACATCCGGTCAGGAAAGTAGAACTGTAGTTGTTGCTGTTGCAGCTGCTACAAACGATAAAATTAACGAATCTGAAATTGAAGAAGTTTATAAACCAATATCAGAAGATAATATAGTAATACAACAAGTAGCAGCATCGATCGCATTGCAAAAATTAAATCAAACAGGTTAGTTAAAAGTTTAAACAAATACAAAAAGTGAATGGAAATGAAAAAATTTGTGAAAGCATCAAATAAGAATTTGAGTGGCAAAGAAAATATGAAAAAATCCTAGTGAATAAGCTGATGCAATAAATCACATGAATTTCTCTTAAAAAAAAATGTATAAATACACATAAGTACATTTGTTAAAAAATTGCAATGAAAAATTTATAAAAATTAACAGAAAATGAGAGAGAAAAAAACCTACGACGCCCTATTTTTGCCCTTCAGTGACAAAATTTGCTTGTAAGTCACCATGTGACGTCATCATAGAGATACACACACGCAGAATCATCGTATTTCTCAATTCATATTAGCAAATTACAATCGACATTAATAAATTGTGATTGTGTTTGTCTGCTACTTAGCTTAATTGAAGATTCTTGTTCAATTTTGATTAATTTAATTGAAAATTTTCTGTTTCTTTTCATAATCTACAACAAAAAAAGGAAACGACGTTGATTGCTTTACTACTCCAACTAAGCTTACGACGTCGCCATCTTTACCAGCCGAGCTACCAACAAATAAATCAATTCAAGAAAAAGGAGAAGGAGAAGAATCAGAAGAAGTGAGAGAAGAAGAAGAAGAACAACAACAATCAGTAGTGACAATGGTTCAAGAGCAAAATAATGTTCTCCACGATGGAGCCGATGAGCAAATGCTTGGTGCCGAGGACAATGATAAGTTGGCCGAACGTCGCGATGAAGTGAAATTTATCAAAGGCGACCATCAAAATGGTGATGCCAAAATTGATATTGGTACAGTGAATGCTAGGGTAAGTAGAAAGATAATCAATTCTGTTATTTGTTTTGACACATTCTCTTGTGTTCTCCGTTTTGTCAGATAAGTGACACTTGTTGATTGATATAAAGACAATTTCAATTGTTAAAGATAATTAATATTGGGTTGGCAAAAAAGTCAAGTTGATTTTTCATTTAATTTATTAAAATGTGATTGGAGGAGTTCAAGAGATACTTAAGTTTTGTTGTGATTATCGTCAAACGATAGAGTCAAAGTAATCAACTCTTGATTCTATAATAATGATATTGAAGTTTAAGATTGAAGAGGATATTAAAATCAAAGGATTGTTGCGATAGTTCGTTGTCTCGACCAACAAGCAGTGTTCCATTTCATAAAGTTGTACAACTCGTTCGCATAATGTGTGGCCTGCTTAACATAGAGTGTCTCATGAAAGTGTTTCAAGGTCAAACTCAATCTTTTGGATTATTCATGAATTGCAAGATTACAATTTACTCTCCACAATGATTGAATCTTATGTCTTCTAATCGAAGCCAATATAAAATGAATTTTCTACAATAATGTCAAGTACAGTAGGCAAAATAAAACATGCAAGCGGGGGTGGGGCAGACATCCACCACAAGAATTTAAAAGGACCCTGAATTCTAAGAACTGCTTTCAAGAAACTAATCGAATAATTCAGAAGTCTAATTCAGCAGGAATGAAGTGATGATGACATATCAATTAAATGTTTTAAGCTCTGATTCAACGTGTAGACCACACAAAGAAGTAATTGTGTATTAGTTTGGTGAGGATACTCTGCCATATTCTCTGTCCCCATCCAGACATGTATTTAGTTTCTTTCAAATCTGCTGGTTTGCTTCTTATCAAACAATATTTTGGCAACTTTCTAGCTGAGGAGAACATGGAAAGTTTGTTTAAATGCGATATGCCCAAGAGATAACCAAAGGTCATTGAACAAAATGTGATTAAAATAATATTCATTACAAAAATCATAATAAAAACCTACTTGACTTGTTTGCCAACTCAATAAATTTCATCCATTTCAATTCTTGGCAAAAATTGAGCATTTTTTCATACTTTTCCTAAAAGTTATTAAAATTTGTTTTGAAAAAAAAAAAATGAAATTGATTAAAATTTGTAAAAATTGTTTAAGTTTTTGATTGAAATCCACACACACACACACACACAAAATACAAAACGAAAAACAGATTTGTCAAATTTTAATTAAAAAAAAAAAAGGAAGGAAAAAAAAAGTAAAAAATCGCTGATAATCAAAATTTATCTCCACAGGCCTTTACCGGCATGACTAAGGAGGAACTCATGAAATATGCCAACGATCCATTTTGGGTACGTTTACGTTGGATTTTCTTTATTGCTTTCTGGTTAGTTTGGATTGGAATGTTGGTTGGTGCCCTCTTCATTATAATTGAAGCACCAAAATGTGCTGCACCGGAACCATTGACTTGGTATAAACGTGGTCTGCATGCGAAATTCGGTAATGTTGATGATGCGACACCGGATGATCTTAAAGCAACAAAGAAATTGGAAGCAAGTGGTGCCATCTATGAATTACCACCAACATTGACTTATAGAGTAAAGGAACCCGAAGTAGAGGCCAAGATCAAACGAGCTGTTCAACAATATGAGGGAACAGATGTCAATGTTGTCTTGGATTTGACTCCAAATTATGTAGACAGCAAATCACAATTGTATATTGATGCCTTACAGGATGAAAGCAAACGTTCGGCATTTGTTTGGCATAACGGCAATGGGGCATTGCCCACCAATTGGCTAAATATTGGAGGCAATCATACTGCATGGACTAAGGTTGAATCAGATTATGTCCTCTCACAATTCGGTAATGATACATTTGATTTACGTATGAATGATACGCATGTCAAGCAAGAATTTACTGATGTTCTAAAGCATTTATTGGGACTGGGTGTCAAAGGATTCCGTTTGAAGAATACTAAATTCTATTTGATTGCACCCAATTTGGAAGATGAAGAACATTCAACAAATCCTAAAGATATGGGTGTTGGTCTCGAAGATTATGGTTTCTATAATCATTATCAGACAACATTCCAAGAGAAATTGGGCGATTTGCTGTATGAATATGTGGCAGTTGTGAAAAATATCTCAAGTGATGCATTCCTATCAGTTGCCGAGGACATCATACGTCCTGAAAGTTACCAGACTTCCAGTAGTGGCAATGTTTTGGGTATTGATTTACCCATGTATGGTAAATTCGTACAAACTCTTAGCTCTCGTCATGATCTTAAGTTGCAACGAGATCTAGAGGATTCAGTAACCAAATGCGGTAACCACAGTTGGGTTCAATGGGATTTGGCAACAGTCTATCATGATACACCAGCAAATCCATCAGCTATTGCTTTATTCATATCATTATTGCCTGGCGTTCCAGTGGTGCCAGTCGATTCGGTTACCTATGAAAATGTAACTGAACAAACTTATAAACACATCCATGAACTACGTCAATCACAGTCATATATGTTTGGAGTTTTGGATGTCTATGATGCACCATCTGTTATAGCATATTCCAGGTACGTTTATACGCTTTGTAAAATTCTTAGTATCCTTACAAATTCTTATTCTTATTATATATATATATATATATATATATTTATATATAAATCATTTATTTTTACTGCTGCTCATTTTCTCTCCCAAATAAAAAGGCAAAGGTAAAACTAATCCATCATATTAGGTTAAAAAACAATCTAACAATCTATTTCTCTCTCTCTCTCTCTCTCTCATTATCTCCCAATGATAATTTAATTTTTTTTTTTTATACTTTTTAATTTAATTTTTGTTTTGTTTTTTTTAATTAATTTTTTTATTTTTGTTTTTTTTTTATATATATAAATACAGAATCAAGTCTGGTAACCCTGGTTACTTTGTCGTCTTCAATCCAACTGCTCATGCTCAAACTGGTAATTTTACGAATTTGCTTGGTCTGCCTACTAAGATGACTGTAGATTATCTGAGCGATAACTTTAACAGCAGCTCAACCATTAAACCAAAGTAAATCAATAATAAAATCTATCCAATATTTGTTATACTATATCCTAAACATATATATATTTTCTCCTTTCTCTCTTTAGGGTCAAGGTTGACTTACCGACTTTGGAATTGGAACCATATTCCACGGTCATTTTAACTTATGTACCAGACAAATCAGATTAAGATGTGAAGACTCACTCCGTTTGTCTGTCTGTTGTTTTTACGTCATTACGCTCAAAAAAATTGCGTACTCAAACAATATAAAATAAATAAATAAATATAGTATACTCAATAATATTGCTTAAAAAAATATATAAAAAGTTAAAGTTTTTCTTAAAAAGAATGTTTAAAGAAAATAATAAATATTTAAAATGTTGTATGCTTCTCTTAAAAGCTTAAAAAAAAATATGAGAATTTTTGAATTTTTGCTTGATTAAATATATTGAAAAATTTATTGCAAAAATTATAATTAAATTATGGATTTTTTTATTGATAATGAGTTAATTAAATTAAGATTATAATGGTAAAGAGATTAAGTAAGGACTTCATCATAATTTAACTTTTTATCAAGTCAATATAGTAGGGAATCCGTGCGTTTGAAGAGGAGCAACCCAAAGTTTGTACATAGAAATTAAGACAATCTTTTGTCATTAGAAACCAAAATGGTTAATGAAAATGTTGAGTAACTTATGGCTACTCAATCTTGAAAATGATTTTGGTTTTTCTTTTTGCTATAAAATAAAACTCAGACTTCTCTATTCGTCATCTGAATGAATTCATTCAAAAAGGGCATTTTTCGTATTCATGCTCAAATGAATGAATTTGACATTCGATTTCATTCAAATGAATTCCAATGTCTTAATGTAGCTGAGAGAAATTTCCATGTTCTCATTCAAACCAAACGGTGCCGAATTGAATGGAATTTACATTCAAATTTGTATTGCTTTGCTCTCCCGGCTACAATTTGTGTGCAATTGTTGTTGTTGTGAGAGGATTGTATAGTCTATTATACATATTTCATAGTCTTTGATGATTCACCATGAATGCGACTGAATATAACAATTTTTTTTTCTTGTTCCTTTCGCTTCTTTTACACATAAGGCATTGCTCTCTCAAAAGAATTAGAATTCATTAAGTTTGTGTCTGTATCCAAAAATTTAGTATGAAATTCAATGGTACTCAGTCACATGCTAATCAACTGAATACGTTCGTACAGATGTCTATTCTCTATAACAAAGTCATTTGGACTGGTCAATCAATCTCTTTGCTTTAGAGAGTCTTTGTTACAGGAAAGTTCCTTACTGAGGAACTTTATTGATTGATTTTCCCCTGTCCTATCAGTTCTCCTTCTAGTGTTTAAGTTTTACGCATAGAAAAAACTGACAGTTTGACTGAAATTGAACTGATGACTGACTGAGACCCCGTCTAAAAAGAACCTTCATATTTAACTAATTATTTCAAACATATTTATGATAACCAAATCTTGTTATTGATTAATAATAATCTTAATTGACTTTCTTCGGATTTCCAGTCATCAATAACTTTGAAAGTATTTATACTTAAGTATATTTAAGATGCTTAAAGTCCTCGTATTTGACAATCTATAAAACTACGAGTATGGTTGGTTGGTTGGTTACCGTGGCTGACTTGTTTAGTCCACTTGCAAGCCACAAATAGCACTTAAGTGCCGTTTTGAAACCACTTCTTCGCCGAACACAATCAGTATTGCTAAACCCATCCCCTAGAGTTTAGGTAATTTAGAAGATCACCCGGACATGTGACCGAACAGCCCGAGAGGTTATCGAAGATATATTTGCCCAGGAACTTTACTATTTATAAAATATTATTATAACTCATTAGTTATTGTCTACTATTTAGTACTATGCATTTATTGCATTATTAATGATTGTTGTAAATGCTTGACGCATTGAAAACTGGGAAGTGCTTGCTAGAATGGTTGTTTTTCAGTATTGCTTCCCATTGCTCGTCTATTTCAAAAGCAATCGTTAAAATACTTTTCGAGTTAACATATCATGAACAAATATACATAAAATTTTTATTTATATAGATATATTAGTCTGCGAGATATTTCTCTTTACTTTTTTGAACAATGCGTTCCCCCTTGAATGATACTTCATACTTGCTTCCCGTTGCTCGTCTGTTTTTTGAGGCTCTTGTTGCCTTTTCCATTTGCACATCGAGACGAAGACCGAACAAAATCTTTTTTTTTTTTAGATTTAATAGCGAAAGTAAATTCTTAAATCAATTGAATCTGTAAGCATTTTACTTAAGTGAGTAGTTTGAAAGAATTAACCTCATATTTCTTATAAGACTATAGACACTCATAGCTTTTGAGTTTAATTCAAAGATTGTTTGGGATTGCCTAATATTCCTCAAGACATGTCAATCTTATTTGGATTTCTGTACATAGTGGGTACCTTGAAAACGAAGGGACAAATGAACTCGCCAGAAAATGAGTTGCTATCGTCCTCATTGGATCAGAACCATTCTACGGGTTGCCTTGGATTTCTACAAGGGATAATCTCTATAAATGACTTTTTGATAAATCGCATTAATATTGAGTTAATACTGAAAATATTAGAGTATCAAAAATCTTCATACCACAAGAACACAGGAACTACTAGGACTAACACGGGAAGGCATACGGTTAGTTTCGGGCTTCTTAACTGGTCATTGTAGTATGTAATGAAGAGTAGAGGAAACAGCAGAGCATGTGCTATGCCGCTGTGAGGGTCTAATTTAGACCAGACTTCAGATTATCTAGATTTTCAGTACTTGGAATCAAATGAAATTGCAGGTTTGTCTCTAAAGAGGATTCTGAAATTATTGATGATGAATACCACTCTTTCTCTCTCTTTTTATTAATATGTAAGAATATTTCACTCAAAAGATTTCAATCTAATAATTTTAAAAACAAAAAAAATTTGGAGAAATTGGAAATTCTTCTATGCAAATATTTATTCTTTAAAAGATGTCTTAGTTTACCTTCAAATTCCACACATTCGTCGATAACAAACATTTTGAATGAGAATGTGCAACAAAGGAACTTTATGCGTAAAAACTTCATGTAGTCTACTTGTTCACTTGCAACAACTTGACCCCAAAAGCCACATAATGAAAACAAACCAAACTATGCGATACAATTGTTCATTCGTATGTGTATCTACATAAGGATAAGATGAAATTCAGTTGAAGGAGGAGGATACAAGAACAAGTATCTTAACTGGTAAACTAAAATGGGAACTACTATTCTTGGTTAAAGTATAAAAACAATTGAAACCAAATGAAATTGTATATGTATGCACACACACACACACACACATACACATCTGCATGTGTGTAACACAGATAGATGGATAGATAGATACATAGATGGATAGAAATAAGCAAAAGGACCAAAACTAAATTCCTATCAAAGAAACTATAGTTTGTGTAGCCACATAGATCCACCAACACACTGTGTCAGATGCAGTGCACACACACACACACACACACACACACACACACACACACACACACGCACACACACATATACATAAGTATACTTACTTTAGATACAAGTTTTTAGTTTTTTGTAAGTTTGATACGTTTGATGATGATGATGGCAGCCTTGGGATGAAGAAAAACAAACATAATACACGTGTTGTACAATTGCAAGAAGAGTAAATGCAAATAATGCAGAAAGACGTGCTAATGTGATTAGGTACAGTTTTCTTCCATCTAAGGATATACATACGTATGTGAGTATGAAGGAAGGATAGAATGAAGGAAGGAAGGAAGGAAGGACAAAAAGTGTGAGTGCAACCGGAAGTACTACTAGCAAAACCACAACATGGCTGGCGTGCAGTTGATTGCGGTAGAGCTTTTGTTAGTTCTGTGTTTCTATTTTATTATTTCTTGCCTTTTATTTGTTGCTGCTGTTGTATCTTAAACTTGTATCTTTTGGTTAAACAAAACTATTGTTGCAACAAAAAGCCACTTTTACTACTGTTGTCACTGTTGCTGCTGCTGCTTCTCACTGACAATAACAATGATGATGATGATAACGATGACGAAGATGAGAGAGGCAAAGGATTTTAGTATTTGATAATATTGTACATGATTTGACTAAAATTTTCATCTTTTTGTCCATTGGAAAACTTTGACTCAGTGGTGGATTCCCTGTTGTGCCACTAAAGTGAATTAGTAGGTAAGATGCATTTGAAGGTTTTGGTTTATCAACAAAAATACATACATTTGCTACAAAAGTGTACTCAATTATCACAGACATAATAACAATTTACATTGTCATAGACAAACACACACACACACACACATCACACTCACTTTATACTAAGAACAAAAGCAGCAGCAGGAGCAGGAGCAGCAGCAGCAAATTGACAACAGCCAACACAACTTCAAAATGCCACCACAACTTGATAAGAACAACACAAACGAACAACGTTGCGAACTTTTTTCATCAAGTCATCATTTACAGCATTGCAAGCAAATCTACAAAATGCACAAAACAAGAAACAATCATCGAAGCGTGTATTGCCAGATACAAATGGAGACGACGATACTCGTACATAAGTAGATGCCTGAAGGCACATGCATTCAACCAGAGTGCAACTCTTCTTTATACATAATTGTATGGCAATAAACAAACAAATGCAACAAATGCACGCAACAAACACAACCGGCATCCACAACAGATACACATAGTACGTGTACATCCAAACATGATTACAGAGGGTTAACACTTCAACCAACAGATACATCAATATGTTACATTCATACATACATACATATGTGATTATAGAGTGCTAATACTTCAACCAACAGATACATCTATAAATACTTACATACATTTGCTTACATGGACACACTAAAGAGGGCTTACTCACACTTTCCTTTAAGCCTGTTTGACTTGACTACTTTCCTCTTTTATATGCCTGCCGCCTGCCGCCTGCCTGCCTGCCCTTTCTACCCTAATGATGATGATGATGATGATGATGTGGTTGTTGTGGGGACTGACTAACTGACTAACTGACTGACGGACAAGCATAAAAGCATTTAAAATTCAACAATTTTTTTGTAGATATTTTCTTGATTGTTTGTCACTTGCTCCACGCTATCAAAGTCATGGTCAACAACACCAATATGTACGAGTATATTGTATGAGTAAAACATATTCTATGAGTTATAAGTATGGAAATCTGTTTTTTGTTGTTGTGGCCAATTTTTGGTCAATATTTTCCAATTTTGTACATCCTTACCTCATCGCATAAATTAGCATTTCCTTTTTCACTTTGTCATTTAGCATTCAGCGTTTTCTGTTGTATCTTTTGATGCTTTAAAATGAAAATCATTTTGAAAATTTTCATACAAAATTATTTATTTAACAAATATTCTGAAATTATTGTTTGGGAATTTTTGATTTTTATTCTAATCATATTCAATGTTTCCATTTTCGACATTAATTTTAAGAAAAAATCCAGTTTAAATATTCTAAAAATATTACATATTTGGTATTTTGGGTTATCAGTATATTGGTATACAATCAGCGGCGGCCCTAGCGCTTGTTCAGGATAGAGCGAGATTGTCTTTCGGCACCCTTTGGTCGACACTTTTACTTCACATAAATTCTACTTCGGCGCATTTAACTCACTTTTGCAACATCAGCAGCAGCGCGCACATGGCGGCCCTTGCCATCTGATGCCTAGAGCGACCGTTCCACTTGTTCTAATCAAGGGCCGGCACTGTATACAATGAAGTAGATTTACCGATTGTTAAGAGATAATAACAACGTAACAGTTGCCTAAATATGTAGGCGACACAGTTAGTACACTTAGCACCTCAGAACTGCTAACTCCTACAAATTCAACTCAACCGATTGGAAACCTGGAATATTGTGATAAATAACGATAAATATAAACATATCACTTTTAGCTTGAGACGAAGTGGCTTTCCACAAGTAACGTTTTTCAAAGATGTTGTACTCGTAACAAACCCCAAAGAATTGCACATGAAAACAAATAATAATGAGGGCATTTCGGTTAAACTGCTGACTAAGCAATCAATCCACACTCTTCGCCTTGAGTATAAATTACATACTTGTTTTCAAGGCAATCATAAAACTGGTGTATAGGTATGGAATTCATCTTTGGGGCTCGGCTGCCGAATCAAATATTAGAATCCTACAAATATTTCAGACAATATTCATAGGAAGGCTTGTCCGAGCCCCTTATTATGTTAAAAACTTAGCATTACATAAAGATCTCCGCATTCCAACAGTGGAAAAAGAAATCGCGAGGTTCAGCGTAAACTAATTACTTTAAACGGCTGGAAATCCATAACAAAGTACTAGCTAACTTTCTATCACCCTTTGGACTTGCCTCAATCAATAATATGTATACTTTATGGAGACTCCGACGTCTCTTTCTGTGTGTTACAAACTTCATGAACAAACATAGAATATTATTCACTGCGTGAAGAGTATAAAAAGATATTGATGCATACCAGCTTACAGATATATTTTTTAAAATCAATCAAGTCGCCTTTGACACACATCTCATTAGGTCAACCAATCAGTATCCATTCCTTTTTGGGAAGGAAAGTCAGCACAACGTCTGATACTATTCTCCGCTAATACACTCTTTATGCGAACATCACTCATTAAGCGAATCTTTCCATTTAAAAACATTTTGTTAGTTCTGCCTTTTGAAAAAGAGTTTAGTTTTCTTAAAACCTTTTTTGATTTTCTCATAATTTCATAGATTTTATATTTAATGATACTTATTTGTTTTCTTCGATTTTTTATAAGTTTGTCATGAAGTTTGACACACACAGAAGGAGACATTGGAGACCCCATATAGTATAAATATTCTTGATCAGCTCGACAAAGTAAGTTAATTTAGCCATGTCCGCCTGTCCGCCAGTCCGTCTGTATGTAAACTAACTAGTCCCTCAGTTTTTTAGCTAGACATCTGAGCTAAGAACTGCACGTAGCTTTCTTTACACTATTTGCCACCATACAATTTTCGGAATCAACCGAATCGGACCTCTAGGATGGATACACCCGATACAAATCTAAATCTAAATTCAAATTCATGTTCTCATTAGAAAGAATATCATTTTTGTTTGTTTTACTATGGAACTGTAATTTGGATACTATAAGTGGTGTATGACTCATATTCACCAACCAACCATGTAAATTTCAAGACCCTCGGACGACTAGGAGTGATAGCTCCTGTACAAGACATGAACTTAAACCAATAATAATCAGAAGATATAAAAGGTGCATGAAGAGTAGTAGAACTTAAGCATAGGCAAAGTTAATCTTCTTATTACTTATTTAAAAATGTCTTCCTCAAACTTATTTATTCTGGTAAACCCAAAATATTTTTCCCTATTAGATTATATTGAAATTTTTTCAATTATTTTTTTAAATTATCTTTTATGAAATTTTCATAGAATTTCAACTCTGTAAAGTTATGTATTAAGTAAACCAATATTTTTACATTCAATATCATGAGGATGATGATGACTAGTCTATTAAAATTTTGATTAAAAACTCTGGGCCTGGCCTCACATAATGGAGAAAGGCACTTTAATTGAGTGAAAGTAATTCTGACCAAATTAGAACCACAAATTAGGAAACACAAACACAAATTGAACAGACAACGAGCACACACACAATGTAAATTAGACTTTATGTGAATGAATTTGAGTGTGTATGTGTGTGTGTGTGTGTGTGTGTGTGTGCGTATGTATATCTGTGTAATTGAGTTTTGCCTGTGATGCAACAACAAATTAATCATACGCAGTGTATGACAATGCAATGAACTGTGGGCGTTACTTTAAATTACATGAAAATCTATGGAAGTTTTTTAAGTTTTTTTTTTTTTTTGATTTTAATCAAAATAAAATGTTTCAATTTACATACAGAAAAGAAACAAATGAAGTTAAGTATTAATTATTATTGTCGTTTTAAGTGAAGTTCTATCATGATATTACAAATATTAAGTTCAAGTTGAATGAGTTTTAGACAATTTTTAATACTTTGAAACCAAAAAAAAAAACAAAAAATGTGTAAAATATAAAAACTTTTCCATTTAGTGAAATGCACAATTGAAAGGCCATTGAGGGCGGTTATGAGTTGATAGATTGATTGATTGATTGCTTGCTTGCTTGCTCGCTCAACATTTTGCCTCCTCTTTATCACTTTCCTTTCAATTCACCTGCTTGTAGAAATACACTACACTACACTGTTTAACAAACAAACAAAGTAACAATTGCCACAATGCAAATAATATTCGAAAAGTAAATATAATAATATAGAAAATTATAAATAAGTATAACGACGCTTGGATTAGTTTACTTGAATTTGTACGTGTAGTTGTACGAGTATAGTTGAGGGTGGTATTACTACGTAAAGAGGGGAAAGGAACTTATTATTCAACCGGTTTACTTACTAAATTCAATATTGTAGTAGACACACGTGTCATGCAGACAATATTATATTTACTACATACATACATACATACATACATACGAGTACATATATACATACATACATATATGAATTCACATCTGATTGTATATTTTCAAATTTGTAAATGGTGATGGGCGTACTAAAAAGTAAGTGCTTAGGTAACTACAGATACATACATATACTCGTACATATATAGTATAAACAATATTAACTACTTAAAATAAATTTATGGTGTGATATTGAATTTATTTATTACTGATTAAATTACAATACAGAGAAGTAAGAAATATTTTTATATACATACATGAATTTTCTATTTATACTATGAATGCCAAAGTATTCATTCATTTTCATTTTGCATACAAAATATAAATTCAAAAAACAAATCGATTTGAATTTTGATAATTTTAAAATGGTGATAGTAGACACATGAATTATTTCATTTAGATTAAATATTTTCATTATGCCTACATTGATAATTTTTGAATGGAATATGATGATAATTTACACAAATTATTGTATTTGTACAATATATTTTATTTATTATTGTATTGCAGTTAAAGTTAGGTTAGGTTATGTTATGTAAATGAATAGTTAACAGATAATAAAGACATTCAGAATAGATTTTTCTTAATAATAGGAAAATAATTTTGATTAATCATCGATTTATAATGCAACACAAGTATTTCCCAAATAATTGCTTCCTTAAATACATCATTTGGTATTGAAATTTGGGGTGGAAGTATGTAGTTGTTATCTCTTTCCTTATAAAATCATAAATAACCTCATAGAAATTTAGACTGATAATTTTAATATACAGACGAACTTGCATAACTCGAATCACCAAAATGCACAAGAAAAGTTCGACTTATGAAAACTTTGAGTTATAGAATTATTCATTAAAACTAACTAAAAATCAACGGGGTATGATTTAATAATATCAATATTAAATTAATCAAATATTAAATCATCTGTCAAAAAAAAAAAAAAAAAAAAATTAAACAATTAACATGTGTCATCAATGCAACATTTATGGTAAAATATTTTTCAATTTATTGGAAAACGGCAGAGGTTGTTATGTTTAATAAACCAGGCAAATCGCCTATCGAACTAACATCCTATCGACCGATCTCGCTACTCTCCATGCTATCAAAACTAGCTGAAAAATTATTGATTCAATATTATAATTGAAAATGAAAAAATTATACCTGCTCACCAATTTGAGTTCCGTTCGAAACATTCAATAATAGATCAAGTCCATAGAATAACTCGTGTTATTGAAAATGCATTTGAAGAGAAAAACACCTATAGTGCGGTGTTCCTCGACGTTTCAAAGGCGTTCAACAAAGTGTGCCATACTGGGTTCCTGAAGAAAATCAATGTGCTTCTACCAAATCAGTACTCATGCATATTGAGTTCATATTTTTCCGATTGTTACTTTCGAGTAAAACAACAAGATGATTATTCACAACTCAAAGAGATAAAGTCTGGGGTTCCTCAGGGAAGCGTCATGGGTCCTCTCCTACATCTACTCTTTATGTGTGACCTGCCATGCAATCAAAACTGCGTCACAGCGACATTTGCCGATGACACATCTATTCTCTCTGTCGGAAAGACAGAGTTGGAATCTACTTCGAAATTACAGAACGCTCTAAACGAAATAGTATATGACTAGACGATAAAGTGACATATTAAACTAAATGAAACGAAGTCTGTGCATATTTAACTTCACGTACAACAAAGTGCGATATCTTCCACTTTATATTAACTGTATACAAATTCCGTATTCGAATACTGCAAAGTATTTAGACATTACTTTAGATGCTAAGCTCAGGTGGAACACACACGTTAAGAAAAAGAGAGAAGAATTGGAATTAAAATATAGAAATATGTATTGGCTTATGGGGAAACAGTCATCGTTAACGATTCACAATAAGATACTCCTATACAAACAGATTTTAAAAACTGTGTGGACTTACGGTGCTCAGATATGGGGTTGTTGCAACTTAAGCAATGCACAGCAAATCCAAAGGTTCCAAAACAAAGTGCTGAGTTGTGCTGTTAGTGCCCCTTGGTACATTCGGAGTTCTGATCTCGAAAGTGATCTCGCAAACTATTCGATTGCGGTAGTTATTAAAAAAAATAGCTAACTCTTACAAAGAGAGACTGATCAACCACATAAATGATGAAGCCTCTTCCCTCACGGACTCGATCCAGTGGATAAGAAGGCTTAAACGCAAAGAAACCAGAAGATCTAATCCAATAGAAACTTAGTATAGTATTGTCTACAATACAACAGTAGGTAAAGTATTTATATTTGTATCCACTTCAAATTGCTCCTTAGTTCTTATAGTACTGTAACTAGTCGCAACGAAAAAAAAAAAAAAATAATAAGACTAATAACAAACATTTTTTTTTACTTAACATTAAATTCTTTAGTTAAAGTTCTTAAAATATTCAGAAATTTGTGTTTGAACATTTAGAGTAAGTAAAGAGATGGACGTTCTGATTTGTTTAATGCTTTAAAATGATCATCAGTTGTGTTACTATTCCATTTGAAATATGTATTCAAAATGACTAAGCAATGCGTTACATCAATAGATTCATTCTCAGAACCATCGTTATTTATTTATTTATTTATTTGAAATGGCATTGACAAAGAAACTGTCAGCTTAAAAACAAAAATAAATGTAATGATTAACACTTAAAAGTAAGAAAAAAATATAAATTGAAGTGATCTTAAACTAAAATAAATTAATTACAAAAAAAAAAAAGAGAAACAAACAATAAATAGGGGGGGGGGGGTAAACATGAAAATAAATAAATAAGGATGAAATGAAATACCAGCCTCTGACCCGATGGGGGAAATTTATTTGCAAATAGTAGCGAGCTATGCTCCTACTCACCGCTATGTGTGGTCAGAGACATATGAACTAATAAACTACAATAATGCAGATGGTAAAGGTGACCCAAATCAACGACATCCAGTTCATCCAGCCTGCAGTGTGATCAGGAGTCCCGTAGGCAGCGTATGACGATGGTATTAATCGATGATGGCGATATCTCGGGTTAGAGAACGTGATAGAATTTATTATATGACGTGCATAAAACTCGGAAAGGATCGTGTAGGGTATAGTTAGTAGTGCATCTATTCAATGCTAAAGGGACAAAATTTCTGGTAGGACGACTAGGGACACAAAAGTTTAACTGATTCAATAGCTCAGGAGAATCAGCTATGAGCTTATGAAGAAAACTGGTCCCAAGAGCTATCCTACGGTACACCAAATATGGAAGACTGATAAGAAGGAGCCTATCAGAGTAAGATGGCAAACGCGAATTAGGATTCCAGTTGAGGCCACGAAGGGCATCATCTTCCATGGCACTTAAAGTTGAACTAGCTCTGAGCAATAATGTGTTTCTTTGTTGATTCCTTATTTTTTTATTATAGTGGAAACCGTACACGGCATATAGTATTTTAGAGTTTTCTTTCATCCAATTTCTACTTCTTCCAATAATTTAAATATTTCTTCAATTGACAAACACTTTAAAATACATTCTGATGCCATATAAATTTTGTATTCCATTCTCGAGCGCTTTAATTCAACTTTCTCAACGTCGTTAAGAATTAATGAAGAGTTATTTTTATTAAAATGGGACGTAAGGATTCTGGGGGTACTCACAAGCGGTGTATATAACCTAATCTACCATATCTTTATACTCTTCACGGGAGTGAATAGTATTATAAGTTTGTAACGCACAGAAGGAGACATCGCAGACCAAATTAAGTATATATATTTGTGATCAGCTCGATGAGACGAGTTGATTTAGTCATGTCCGTCTGTCCGTCTGTTCGCACTCCTACTCCTTCAGTTTTTGAGCTAGAGAGCTGAAATTTTGTGCATAGGTTTCTTTTTACCAAATGCCGATCAAGTTCGTGAAACAGCCGAATTGGACCACTAGGGGGGTACCTCCCATATAAACGCCCTTTTTTAAATTAATTTTCTTATTAGAATTTTTGTTTTTTTCGATATATTGAACAAAATTTTGGATACTATAAGTCTCTGACCCATATCCACAAACCATGCAAATTTCAAGACCCTCGGACTACTAGAAGGGGTACCCCCCATACAAACCGGGATCCAAATGAAAGTTGTTATAAGAAAAAATTTGGACACTATATGTGTCTGACCCATAGCCACCAACCTTATAAATTTCAAAACCATCGGACCACTAGCTGGGGCGTGAAGAGTATTACAACTTCGGCATAGCCAAAGTTAGTATCTTTTATATATTTTTTTCTTATCATTTTGATTAACGGATGCTTGTTGAGGATTGAAACAATTCTCCCTTGTAACTAATTTAGTACTTAATTCACAATGACTGCAACAAATGTTCTGATGCTAAACCAAAGAAGATTATAAAGAAAACTTCATTTTAGAAACTGAATGATTTAAAAACGAAGGAACAAAGAGATCGATAAATATGTAGATTGTCATTTAGTTAGTTAAGTTTCTTTGATTGATAAGTAGAATCCCAATATGATCAGCACATGCAGACTCCTATAAATGTTTTCTACTTATGTACATTACAAACATCATTTTAAATTGATTATACAATTAAATTTCACACTTTACACACTTTATGTGTTATGAAGTGTATGCAAATTGATTAAATCAAAATATGTACATATTATCATATAAATGTATATATGTATGTGTGTGTGTGTGTGTGTGTGTGTGTGAGTATGTAAAGAAAGAAAGCAAGACGATGATGGCATTAAATTTCATGATACATATTTTCATTTGTGAATTGTTTTAAAAATGTAAATAAAAATTAATGAATCCAATGAAAGAACGTTTAACACTTGGTAGGCGTGTGTGCGGCAGATTATGTTTATCAAATAACAAAACTCGATTCACACCGAAACGTCAAAACCATTATTATTGGAAGCTGAGTGTCGTGTCGATGTGGTTACTTAGTGCGGTTTTGGTTATTTAATACACAAAAATTAAATATTAATATAAAAAATAATAAAAAAAAAACAAACAAAAAAAAAAACAAGAACATGCAAAATTTTTGCATTGCAGCAGCCACAGAAAACGAACAACGTCATATAAAAATTTAAATCGAATCGAATCCGAACTACTACTTGCAAGAAAACCGGCCCATCGACCAACCCAACAACCGATCAACTAGTAAATCCAGAAGCTGTAAAAGATGCGCCAGAAAAGCCAAAAGGAAAAATATAATAAAGTGGAAAAAAGGAAGAAAACAAAACCAAAAAAAAAAAAAGAAAGGAACAAGCGAGCGAGCGAGTGAAACATGTTAAATTTCATTTTTCCAGCTGAGTAGGTCGTTCATTGAACGCTGATCATAAGCGATCGGTGATCAGCGGTTGTTCAGTTCAAGATCTCCAGATACTTTCTTACTTACCATATTTAGTTCCATATAAATATCCCAATGCACGCGGTCTGGCCGCCAAACAAAATACAAAAATAAATATTCTTACAAATACTTTAATACATATTTGCCGGTTTTTTGCTTTACTCCTTTTACTTTTTTTTTTTCTGTTAATTTTTTAATTTTTTTTTTTTTTTTTGTTGGTTTGTTTAAGAAAAACGTTTATGTTTGCCATGTGATCAACAAAAAGAGAGTACAGAAATACTCACACATTAACAGAAATAAACAAGTTCTTTTGGTTTAAACAAACCGATCAACGACGCTAAAGACAACGACGACTTACTTCATAAGAAAGACAGAAAAAATCTGTCTAATGAGGCATGTAGATATCTGTCTGCCAGTAAGTCTGCCTACCTACTACCTACAGAGTATGATATTTACAGAATTGATGTTTATTTGTTGCTTTGGTGAAATTGTATTTGCAGATAATTTCAGACCTCATCATCATTATCATCACCATTATTATCATGATCAACCATTATCAGCAGCAATACAGTTTCGTTTAATGGTGATGATGATTTAAACACCTTTGAATTATTCAAATATTCACATAAAATATTACATTGTATAAGAGATTTTATAGTATTAGTATAAAAGCTCTCTCTCTCTCTCTCTCCAATCTCTTATGCTCTTAAATAATGCATAATTGATTTATGTATCTGGATCCCCAGATCGAGAATATAAATCATAAATTGTCTGTGCCTGGCTTAGGTACATAAATACTTTACAATAAAATCTTATAGATCAAGGGAGGATGTAAGCAGCATTATACTTTTCTTACCTCCACAAAAGAGTGGAACATGTTCGAGTTTATAAATATAAATATAAATGTTAATGAAGTTGAAACAGTTGGACAACATGTTGCACATATTCATGTTTCTATATTTATGGTAAGACCACTTCACCATGTTCAGTATCCTATTTATGGTTAAAACACATAACTGTATAATTGGATTATTGAAAAGAAAAAGAGGTGCATTCACTTTTATACGAAAGTAATCATAATTTGGAGTGTTTTTTTTTTTTTTTTTTTTTGTGTTCATTTTGTATCACCGACATCTACACTTAGATCCTGATAAATTTCCTGTTAGAAAAGTTCCTCCTTTAGAAACAGTAATGATTTTCTCCGGAACTCGACAATAAGTATTCAGTTAAATCCATTCATTGCCACCAGATGGTGCACACCTTTTAGTCCAGTACGCTTACGTATTTCCATATCCACTTCATATAATACTTTATGATGATTTAGATGGAACAACAGAAGAAAAGAATAAATTATTCAGGAGATGTAGGGCGCTCCGACTGAAACGAATACTCGATTCTTTCACGGTAGATCCTATAAGAAATAATGTTTAGGTTGTGGGTTTTGAAATAAGTTCTTTATTATTTTAATGATTTTCGTATTTTTTAAATAACTTTTGGTGGAATATCTTATACATATTTAACAATAATTTACAGGAGTTTCCCCATTGAAAAATAATATTATATTTGGAATGATCTATCATTAGAAAGTAGATCTGAAGAAGATTACTACTACATTTTGTGTTGTCTCACCAAAAACTGATCAAAATTATGTATTCTACAAAATAGTATAGAAAGAAACAATTGAAAACAAAGTACTTATGACCTAATTTCTATACATACAAATCTATAAATAGTATCTTCATAATAAAATGTTAAAAATATGCATTTTTAATTAAATTCTCCTCAAATATAAACATTATTTCTTCTGTCTTATCACTAATTCTCATTTCTAATGATAATTCTTAATACACGTAAAATATTAACAATTTTTTACTAGTCTTAAATAGCCGTCGTTCTATCAACCGGCAACAACAAACCTGACCCGATTCAGCAGTAACAGCAACAGCAACAACAACAACAACAACAACAAGAACAACATTAATACCTAATAATTTATGCCCATCTTGGCAACAAACTCACTGACATTAAATAAAAAGCGCGCCCAGCAACAATGTTGCTTGATAGTATTGCTGCTGCTCCACATGCATTTATATGGATGAATGTTGGTTGTTCTCTATTATTTGCTCCTCTCTTAAAACAAAACCTCCTAATGGCGCTTATGCTCTGCTGTGCTTCGCTTCGCATTGGCACCAAGTTGATATTGCAAACTTTCGCTCATTCAATATTGCTAATGTTGCTGCCGCTGCCACTGTTGCTTATGTTGTTGTTGCTGTTGCTGTTGGTGATGTGATGTAATTCTTATACTTAGTATAAGTTGCTTTGCGTTGCAATCTTTTCCATTGCTATGTTATGGCGTGAGAGAGAGTCAGAGCAACACAGAGAAGAGAGCATTGCAATAAGAAGAGACCGATTTGTTGTATTTAAAAATTTTAACCAGTTTACTATATTTACTATAGTCGTCCTTACTACGTCGATCGCTTAGTTTTGTCGCTAGCATTAAGTTTAAAACATACGACGACGGGTTGAATCAAGTCGAGTGGAGTCGAGTCGAGTTTGTCAAGTATTGAAAGACAATTGTCAACTCAAAATATCTTGACAGTAACAATCGTCAACGGTTGGTCGATCAATCAATTATTTACTATAAATCAAATGCTGCTGCTGTTGCATACACGCGAGTGATATTTCTTATTTTTTGCATAATTTACAAGTCATAGATGTTTAGATAAAAGTGTGCATACCTCATCAAAGTCAATGATCTTCATACTATATGTAGTTTTCTATTTAAATTATTATTTTATTTTATTTGTTAACCACATTTTGTTTTATTGTTGATAACAATAATTATGATTATCAGAAAAAAATCTCTCTCACTTACGAATGATCAGATAAAAGAAATGCAAAGATAATTATCAACAACGACGACGACTTTTGCATGCGCGAGTGCCTGTGTTTGGATACAAATATAGTTACATAGATAGATGTGCATGTGGCTGCCCAACATCATCTAGATACATAGACCCATGATACAATACAATAAAATAAAATATGTTTGTTCCTCAAGTCTACAATTTTCCACACCAGCTGAGTTTCTGACTACTTATTTGTTTGTATTGTAAGTTTTTTGTTAATGAAAATAATTACAATTGAAGGAAAATCCACAAAACAAAAAACTTGTCTCGGCAACTCAAATCATGTAAGTATTATCGTGCATTTAATTAAGTTAAATCTCTTCTCATTTACCTTAAAGAATCAGTTTAACCAAAAATAAATGAACATCATAAAGAAATACATTTTTTTATTTTTTTTTTTTTGGTCAACAAAGACAACAAATTATTGTCGTGTGGTGGAAGTACACATCTCGTAGTAGATAAGACATGCAGTACAATAAATAAAGCGAAAAGACAAACTCAAATACTCACTTAGTTGCATATAAATAAGTATAAACAACCATAGAACGATAGATCAGTGCATTTTTCATACGCTCTCAGAGTTACAGTTTTTTTTATTTGTGCTTTATGATCTCTGCTCTGTTACGCTCTCTCTCACTCTCTCTCTCTCTCAGTCTTCATACATTGTATTGTATTTGTCTCTTTGCAAATAAGTTTAACAATGTTTGCATTCTCTGCTCTCTGGCAAACACTCAGCTGGTTGCAAATTTTATATTGACGTACAATATATTCTTTACCTTTCTTTTTTTCTGTCTGTTGCCGTTTGTTGATTTCTTTTGATTGTTTGCTCTTTGCATTCAAACATTTTTTTTTTATCATTTTTGTTGCTATCTGCTCTTGTTGACTGATTGCTCTACACATCTCTTAGGATTTGTGGTTTGTCTTCGTCATCATATCGCATCGGGCACAATTAATGCCTTTTGATTATTGACATTAACATGTCTCAAAAAACCAAAAGAAAAAAATTGCTTCTCAAACTCTTATCTGTTCTTTTGTCTTAAGTATTTGGTTTGGGGGCTTCAATTTTTGTTTTTTTTGCAAAATATTAAATGGAAGTGAACCCAAATCCCCAAAATGTGGTCGATTAGTTTGTGGTTTTTCATAAAATTGTTATTGAACATGAGTATGAATAAAAACTACAAATCGACCACAAGTTACCATTTTAATGAGATTCTTCTTAAGCATGATGATCTTTAGTACAGTTTTTAAAAGAGTTGAACAACATAAGATCAACAAACCTAGAATTATAAGTTTATCCTAAGTTGAAGCTTGTTAAAACGCGCCTAACTTCCACCATTCTCCTAATCTAAGCTGTCGCTTCATGTCAATCCAAATTATTCTTAGAAAACAACCAGGAGAAAGAATACTAACTTTGGCTATACCGAAGTTGTAAGTCTCTCCACCCCCTCCTAGGGTCCGAGGGTCCTATGTTCAAATTTTAGGTCGATAGTAAAAAAAATAACTTTAATTAGGGTCCAGATTTGTATGGCTGGTGGTCCGGATCGGCTGATTCCGACAAATGTACTGCGTACATATTCCCGTTACGTATACGTATTCACGGAAAATACACGCATGTTTTTTTTCTTTTTATTATATTAAATATTCTGACATTTTAATTACATAGACAAATTGTTTAGTCAATTAAATTTTAAGTTGTTGTAGACCTCAAGTTCCAAGTCAAGTCTTCATGGATAACTTATGTGATTGATTGATGTTTATGATGTCTAAATATTCTCAAACTAAGGCAAATCAACTGTTTTCAATATTTAGTCCTAACTCCTGCGGTCTTCTGTTCCACGTCTTCCAATTTTGCAGTAATATAGAAATGAACATAGCCATCAAAGAACTTCTAGTTGAACTATGGAATCTTAGATCATAACATTCTCTTACTATATTGTTAGATTTGCCCAACATTACATCATATATTTTTCTTATATTGTGTTTTTAAGTTCTCTTTTAATTTGTTGATACAACACTCGATGACTAAATGACTGAAAATTGTAACGTTTTCCTTTGTGAATATCTATACAACTGGACTTTGGTTCCCTAAGGTAACAGATTAACTTCTTTCTTTTAGGAAACTCTGCTTAGGCTCAACTTTAGTTACTAGTAGTTGCATATATTCCTGAGTAAGACTGACTTGATTAGCATAGTTGAGTTGCAACCTCCAAGATAGCTCACCTTGTTTATTATCTTTGGCCTTGGTAATTGAATAGATCATAAAGCTCTTCTAACGCAATCATTTCTTGTTCTCTTTTTTTTATTGAATTTGAGTGAGAGAAGATCCTAGTGCGCTCCTTTTACTCTTCTTCAGCAGTCACTGCATTGGAATGGATTCTTTAAATTAAAAACACATCTATTAATTCCCCTGAAGAATATCTTTGGCATTAATATCAATGCCATTAATCAATGTACGAATATCTAGTAAAAATAGTAGTAGCAATAAAGGACATGATAAGATCAGGAATACAATGAATAAAAACTGTGATGTGTCTACAATTTATGATGGGGAAAATATTGTAAAATGAAATCGAGAGACACAAAACAAAAAAAATATATCATTTTAGAGGTGTGAAGAATATAAAATTAAGAACTACTAAGAAGACCAAAAAGTAGGCAGACAGACAAAAGAGAACATAAAGAAGGTGGACAGACAGCAGACAAAGTGCAAAAAGAAAAAAAACATTGTACAAGATAAGTCACTATTGTGTGTCGCTTCTATCTGTTGTATTGTTTGGTGTGTTGCATGCATATGCATGCGTATGAAGCAAGTTCAACACCCCTGACCCACCCGATCGAATGAACAATAACATGTGTCATCATCATCAAATGAAGAACGCACCACCCCAACAACAACAACAACAACAGCAACAACAAAACTCAAAGAAATAAGAGTAAGACAGAATAACAAAATAAGCTTTACCGGCAACAAAAAAAGACACACACGCACAAAACACAACACGCAAAATTGGAATGAATTGAATGAAGACAAAGAAAATGCAAAAATATATCTTTAGTAGAAATGAAGATGAAAAAAACAGAATCAAAAACAAAAACAAATTAAAAGCCCCAAGGCGCGCACACACACAGAAAAGCAGAAACAAAAACACAAATTCTAATTGTACAATAGTAGTAAATGATATGAAGACCATCCAACATGTTCGATGCAATTGCATTTCTGGCGAACATGTTCGAGCTCATTGTTATTTCTGTTGGGGGCATGCATTTTCTTCTTCTTCTTCTATATTTGCTAACACAAAAACAAACAAGCAAACAAAGCAACAACAACACTGAAAGCAACAATAACAAAAAGTATCTGCAGAACCCATTGAATAACACATACGCAGTTATATACATAGATGCACTCTCACACATTGGCTGACAGCTAACGGCAAACACAAACCCCCAAACACATTGCTCTCATTGTTGTTGTTGTTGTTATTGTTGTTTGAGGTCGCCTAATGCAAGCTTCTCTGTATAAGTGAATGCGCTCCAAATGCGCACAACATTCAATTCAACTCAACTCACTCACAGTTTCCCAATTGCAACTAAGCAAATTTGAGTGAATTTACTCACTTGCCTTTGAGTTGGATTGAGTAAATACAATACACACATATGTATGTGAGATTGAGTGAGTTCTTCTTTCATCATTTGTTGGTGTAGTCTTCGTCGTTTCCGTTTCGTCGTTTTGTTTTTGCATCGTCTGTTTGTATTGTGTACTGTGTCTTCTGTCAGTAGTTGTGTGTTGCGATTTGTTGGCATTTCTGTTTCTGTTGTTGCTGTTGCATTGTTATTTGTATCTCTGAGTAGAATTCTCCACACGTAGATACACAATACATTTGTGCATATGTAGAAACGCGGAAAATGAAATCACGCGTTTTAGTCCGAACTCAATTCAACTCAACTGAACTGAACTCAACTACTCACTTTGCTCAATATTTTGTCGGTCGCTTGGTAGGTTAGTTTAGTTGGTTGATTTGTCGGCCGGTTGTTCTTTACATCCGCGACGACTTGTTACCCAACTTGAGTTGCCTTGTGCACGGCCAAGCACACAGCACACAGTTCATTTGATTTCAGTTCAGTTCAGCTCAGTCGGTTCCGCTCATCTTAAAAAAGTTCTGTGCGCTTCTGTTTGAATGAATTTCAATTCGATTTCGATTTTAGCTCTTTGCCACTATTGAGATACATTTTTCTTGAGATACTCGACTCGACAATTTTATACTTACTACAAAAACCACTTCTGCGCTGTCGCGTCTTCTTACTTTGACTTCATGTTTTGAGCGCGCAACAAACTCAAACGCCGCTTAAAACCATTGCGAATTTCATTTGCAACGATCGCGCGTGTGTCTCACTCAATGCAAATTGAGAATTTAAAAAAAATTCTGCAAATAAGAAATTTTTTATTTTAATTAAAAAACTAAACTATAAGAAATTTAAAAAAAAAAAAAATATTTTACTAATTATATATTGTGTTTGTTTGGTTTGAAAGTGAAACAAAAAGTGTTAATTGATTTTAAACAATTAATTTTTTTTCGTATAAGAAATACAAAAATTGTGCTTTTTTGCAAATTTTTTGCCGGCGGCATTTCAAAAAGTGCGCACAACTTTCAACAAAAGAAATATCATCGATCGATTTTTGTTTAATTTATTTAAGTGTAAAATAAAATATGAATAAATAAAAACAAAAACATATTAAATAATACAAGATCATGTTTATATAGAATGGATTTATTAAATAATAAAATAAATACACAAATTGAATCAATTAAAAATTTAAAAAAAAAACCTAAAAATTGTTAAACTTTATTAAGACAAAAATAATAAAAACAAAAATAAACAAAAAAAAATTTTAAAAATCCTTAAAAAAAATAAATAAAAATAAAAATTTGCAAAAATTAAACTTAAATAATCATTTATTAAATAATATTGAATATTAAAAATATTAAACACTATAAATAATATTTACATATAATAAAAGCAAAATAAGGTAAAACATTGTTTTTCTTTACCATTTTTAATAATCATCTGTAATAGATCATATAATCTAGTTATGAAAGGTCTCTATGTTGAATTGAGTACTGAAGAGATTTTTAATCTGTTGATTAATTATTTAATTTAATCATTAAATAGTCCTCTACGTTGAATTGAGTACTGAAGAAGGTGCATCTGTTGGATGACCTCCTGGAGCTTTTATTGAAGACCTCAAATGATTTTCAATTACAAATTCCTTTTGAAAAAATCATTATAGATCCTTTTATTCTAGTCATGAAGACCTCTTACGAAGAAGATGAAAAGATCTTAAAAGTTTTTTATTCAATTAAATTTTTTTTTTTTTTTGTTAATTTTCTTAAATCATTTAAATCAAATTAGACCACCAAATTTTGAGAATTCTAAAAATCAATTGACCATTAAAAAACAGTAATCGATCAAGCATTTCTATTACATTTTATAAACTTGCAAATGGATAATTCACTAGCACAATTTTTATAATAAAGTTTTTTACATTTATTTATACATTTATTTATATCACATACATTAACATTATATAATTAATTACAAAAAAACGTTTAGCTATGAGACCATTGACTTTAAAACTTAGTTATATATTGAAAGAAATATACAATACAAATTATTATAATATTAGATTAGATTGAGAAATGATTTTAGGAAGGATATGATCTAAGAGGTTGAAGTTCTTATTTTAAATTGAAAGAATCTTGAAGCCAAGTTCCATAAATTGTTTAAAAATACGGAAAAAGAAATCGTATAAAAAAAAAAATTGCAACAATATTAATGAATTGATCCAAATATATCTTCCAATTTATCCATTGAAATAAAATCTCCCTTAAATAATTCTAAATAATTTTATCGCATTGAAGTCATGGTCTATTTACGTGTATTATTTCTTGATTATTTTACCCCATCATAATGTCAAAAAAAGAAAACGTGAGTTTTTATAAAACGCCCTCACAAACAAACAAATTGTTTAACTGTATAATTCTAATAAGGTATAGAACTTTTCCGCATGAATTATTATTATACCTTGCATTATACACAACAGTCCGAGTGTATCTATTTTTTTTTTAAGTAATTTAAGTCTAACTTAATACTGAATATTATGGTGGGGAATATGGAAAAGCTGCGCTTTGGTGAATATTTATTATAGATTTTAACAATTCGCAATTTCTTAGTCAACTAAACAATTTGTTAAACAAATATTTATCAAAAAAAGAAATGAACAAATTACCCAATTAAATAATCATTAGATTTATTTGAATTAATTTTTTATTTAAACATACGTAATAAAATTTTAAATTCAATACATTAAATAGTTCATTTATTTATAAAACTTCTCGTGTTCATTTCAAGACTCCAATATCACAATAATTGATATTTAAATAAAATAAAATAAATAAATCGTGTTAACTTCAAGACTCCAATATCACAATTATTGTTATTTGAAGCATTGCTTAATCAATTAACTGATGGAGCAAATATATTCCCACGTTTATAAATGATTTCTGATAAAAAATATTTTTCATTTCAAATATATAAACATAAATATGAAAAACGTGATATACTATGGCAATGTAAAGCTTAAATGATCTGTTTAAATGTTGAAAAATATTGGTTTCTAAAGAAAAACTTTTCTTTTATTTTTCGGAAACTTCTATGTTTCAGAAACTATTCTAAACTATTCTTGTAATATTGTAATAATGTTTCTTTCTCTTCCTCATTAACCAACTTTTGTATATTGAATAGCGATTATCAACTCCTATTTCTTTAAATATGTGAGTTTAGTCAGTTTTATTTTTCAAATGACTTTAATCGAAAATATCACCTAGGTTGCATTAAGTATTGGTTTCATCTATCCACAATGAGGAACGTCCTTTGTTTCTTTATACATACTACCATCATTATTCAATTATCTTAATCCATCTTACAACTACAAGAACCATTTCCTTTTTAATCAATTCTAAGACACAAAAATAAGTATATCTCTTATCTTTTTGATTATTTATGAAAACTGGACAACCAATTAACTTTTCATTATCTTTACTTACTCTAACATTCAATTGAAATTGAAATTGACATCTTTTGATTTTGCGTAGATCCTAAAATTATTATTAATTATTCCTTTTATCTCAATTACCAATGAAATAATTTATTAATTTTCCATTTTCTTTCTTTTCATTTCAGCCAATATAAAAATTATCATAAACACTACTAGTATAAAATTTAAATTGCTTTCCTAAGACAAGGAAAAACTTATAGAATTTAACATGATTAATCCTGTTCTATGTATCTAGATACATTTAAAATAATCAATTACAACTGAAACAAAACAAACAAAAAATGCAAAGTTAAATAAAATCACTCAATCTTAGAGAAAAATGAAAATTTCCAAGTGTTAAAAACGTTTTTGTGAAAATATCTCGCAGTGCGTAGTAAATGTGCTTCGCTAATATCTTTGCTTAATCATAACAATAATAAAACTTATTGAAGTGAATCCAAGAAATTCCCATTTGGAGTTCATCAACGAACTTTTTGAATAGTCCTCGTTAATTGTCTTTTTAAACCGACAGTTCACTAAACACATTTTGAATGGTTTCTGAGGACAATTGGAACAGCGATACCATGTCCGATTCGGACATGATCGATTCGAAGAACGATGTTTGCGGCGGTGCCTCCAGCTCCAGCGGCAGCTCGATCTCACCACGCACGCCGCCAAATTGTGCACGCTGCCGCAATCATGGCCTAAAGATCACACTAAAAGGACATAAGCGTTACTGCAAGTATCGCTTTTGTAACTGTGAGAAATGCCGTCTAACGGCAGACAGACAACGCGTCATGGCACTACAGACAGCTCTACGTCGAGCTCAGGCACAGGATGAACAACGGGCTTTGCACATGCACGAAGTACCGCCGGTTGTGCATCCCACAACTGCAGTCTTAACACATCATCATACACAATTGAATCTCTATCAACACTTAAATCATAGTGCTGCAGCTGCTGCTGCCGGCGGCGGCGGTGGTGGTGGTGGAAGTGGTGGTGTTGGCGGTATCCCGGCACATGGTGCTGCTTTGGGTGCTGCTGTACCACATCATGCACATAGCAGTCATGCACATGCTCATGCGCATGAACACTCTGCACATGCTGCTGCTGCCGCCACCCACGCTGCTCATCATCACCATCATCATCACCACAATCATCACCATACTGCTCATCTAACACATCCGCATGTGGCAAATGCTATATCCAGTGGTGCTTTGCCACATCATCATAGCAATGTTGCTGCTGCCGCCATTGCCGCCGCCAATAACACAGTGTTGCGTTCGTCGCCACCACATAGCGATCACGGTGGCGGAGTAAATTCCGTCGGTAGTTCTAGTGGAGGAGGAGGCGGTGGTGGCGGAAGTGTCGCCGGAGGTGGTGGTGTTTCACATAGCAATGCTGGCGGAGGTAGTGGTAGCAATGGTGGTAGTAACGGTGCTGCCGGCGGGAACAATGGTGCTGGGCATACACCATCCGATCATCATATGTCGACAGTACCGACTCCCGCACAATCAATAGAGGGTTCCTGTGATTCATCATCACCATCGCCATCATCCACTTCGGGTGCAGTGCTACCCATTTCAGTGCCCGTTAACCGGAAAGTTGGACCGCTACATCCAAATGGCATAAATGCACCACTGGGTAAGTGAAACTTAAGAAGCTACATATTAATTTTGTTTATTTTTCATTACTCTGACAATACAAAACGTAAAATTTTATTTTCCCATATATTGACTGACTTTTTACCACTTCCAAGACTTCGTAACTTACAGATCCTTCTCCATATTGATTTTATTCCACACTCGACTGTCGTTTGGTCACGGCACCAGATGACGATGATTTTGAATGAAACCTTTTCTTCTTTGGTTGTTTAACTTCATATTGGGCCCCCTTTTGAATGACATACCCATTGGCGACAGTCTCGCGTAAATCCTTCTTAACTTGCTTGTACAAAGGCTTAATATCATTGGGACTTGTGTTTTTGACTATGGCGATTCGTACAATCAACTCTTCTGCAGTCACCGGTCGATTGAACTGACGTAATGCCTCAATCATGCATACTTGTGAATTTTCCATTGTGAAAATGTGTGAAAAGGCCAAATGTGGGTTTATTTGATAATTTTAGATGATGTCCAGAATTTTTTGGATTTTTTTTTTTTTTTACAATTTGAACTGCTCGATGAATGAATAAAATTAAAATGAAATCAAATAGATATTTATAGACATTTTTTACGATGGAATTTGACAAAGCCTACTTAGTTTTGAATATCATTGTAGAGAATCGTTTTTTCCGATTATTGAACATTGGCAAGCAAAGTACTCGTAAATCATAAATTTGTCATAAGCATCATGACTAGGGTAATAGATTCCCTCATTCGCAACAATATATCTATTTTTAAGTGTGTGAGTCCTTTATTTATTGATATATCTAGATGAAATTCTGCACCAAACTAGTCTTATTTCTATATCAAGGCATTTATACAGTTAGAAAATCTCTTGAGCTTTTTTTTTATTCGTTTAAAAATCCAAGTCTTTAATCAAATCACTGATAAAGATTTCATCATATTCAATCAACTTTCAAACATCGGCGGTCTATTGCCTTTAATATGGATAACCCAAATAAGAAAAAGTTAACAAAAAAAAAAAAAAACAATTACAACATCAAAAAGTCAAAAAGTATAAAATTTCAAAGGACTTACCTCGTTTTGTTTTGAGGAAAAATCATTTATTTCATTGCGTTTTCAAAATTGTCCAAAAAATACAAAAAAGTTGATATTCTGTTTTGCTGAAATGCAACTCAAAAGGAGTTATATAGTGCGGAATAAAGCACCACACTTCATTAAACAATTTTCGGGATATCAAATTTCCCCAAAAATTATACCACTCAATATAAATTCATATTGAAGTGCAAGCCAAAAATATTTTATTTTTATTTTATTTTCATTTATTTTGATTATAAAATTGCATCCACTTTAAAATTTATGACAACGAGTTAAATGGGAAGTGTTAAAATATTATTATACTTATGCACATTGAGGTCAAGTATTGAGGTTATGTTTATTACATCTTTTACCAAAAAAAAAAAAAAAAAAAAAAAGGAAGAAAAGAATATTTTGAGATTGAATTGAAAGTTTTATACATATAAATGCATTGAGATGATTATATGAACTGATTATACTTTTATGTATTTAATATAAAATTCAATACAAATTAAAGTTTTTCAACTTATTTTACCTCAACAACTATGTCATATTGTAGGTACCAAAGACACTTATCTATCACAACTGATTCTATTATATGAGTCCCATTCATTACATTGATCCTTAGCGAAATGGAAGATATCCCTAGTAGTAGTTACCAAATAGAGAGACATATTTATCTATCACAACTTATCATACATAAAGCTTTATATAGTTGTACACATGTCTTTCTACGATCCGACCATATCAAAAAACCATTAGAAACTCCATATTCCGAACCATATAAAAAAAACTAAATATCCTTTCAGCTTAAATTTTATTCAATTTTATATTCAGGAAACTTAATAAATTTACAAATTTTTTTAGTTTTTTCAAAAATATTCAGTTGGACTCAGTAAGAAATTTACAAATAAGAAACATTTTCTTAGTTTAAATTATATAGATTATGTTTAGGGAAGGATGGGATCTAATCAACTTGTCAGTTCGATTTGGCCTATTGTAACATTGGAGTCAATTAAGATATGTATGAATTTGAGCAGGAAAAACTGTCCGTCGAAAATGAAAATGACTGTAGGGAAAGCTAACTTCGTTCATGAACCGTTGATCAGTCGAGATAAATATAGTAATTCTTCCGACTCTACATATTAAGCTTATGCTTATAACATACCAGAACATGAAGATTATGGAGGAAAGATATCAAGGCCTTGAACTTGGAACTTGTAAAGAGACTGTATGGACCAAAAACATCATAGAAAATCCCATACAAAGCGATTATCTTAGCTCTTAATGATATGTTTCTGTTTTTTTATAAAAAACTAACTTCCTTTCTTTTCTTGGCATCACTTTGAGTATCAGAAAATTGAAGTGCTATTTTAGTTAATAGTTTGTAGTATACTTTTAGGGGTTGATGTTGTTTAAATATCTCAGATCTCAGAAACACGGACACATATTGAGACGAAAACTATCCTATGTTCAAGCCGGGAACCAACCATAGACATTCACAAAATTTCAATGCAATCAGTTGAACGGTTTGGCTGTGCAAAAAATACGAACAATTTATAACAATAATTTTCATATAAGTATAAGATGAAATAAATGAGAATCTGGAAACTATACTTTAGTTACTCAGCCCTTTTGGAATTATACAAGTCATAATCATTTTTCTTAAAATTCAAAATCATCTGAAGTATTAAATCAGAAAATTCATTTCATTTAATTTGCATTAAAAGTTTTTTCCATGGATAAAAGTCCATTGTTTCTATTAATGATTAATTAAATTATGTCAACTCAAGTTTAAGTCACAAATGTCAACAGTTATTATCACCTTTCATTATTACTTGACTTTTCTATTTTAACACAATTCTGATTGAATCTTTAAACTTTATAATGAAGGCCACAGATAATTAATTGTAAGTATTTATAACAAGTAAAAATAGTAAATCTCAAGTCATTCATTCAGTCATTCATTCATTCATTGTTGTAAGCATTATATATCAATCTGTAAAGCATTTGTTTATTAGAGAAAATTTGCCTAAATGAAAAAATACTTTTCCTGGTTTCATCTATTTTAAAGCAATTCTATGAAGAGAACCAAACATTTCTTATATAAAATACTTAGTAGGTACATACAAGTACAATACATATATCTTTATTGTATTTCTAAATTTAGAAATAATAGATAAACAAAAGAAAATGGATTGAAGAATTTAAATTAGCAAAAGAGCGCCAAAACGTCACAGTCGAATTAAAGAATTGCAATTATTGTAGTAAGAATATTTTATTTAAACAATACAAAAATTGCTCACTTGAGAACAATAATCTTAAAAATTGATTATACTTAGTGTAAATGATTTTGTATAAGAATTGACCTATTTCAATCGTAAAAAAAGAATAAGCGAGTACACTTACTCAATAAGAATTCAATTGTACTTACACACATTTCATTCTTGCAACAATGTTGCATTAACCAAAACCAACAAGACATCAAAATGTGTATGCGCAATTCCCGTTTGGCTTGTACCTGCCAGATAACTCAAAACATTCAGTTATGCGAGAGTCGCAATAAATTTATATTAAATTATTTTAGACATCAACATTTTTTAAATAATCATCATCATCCATCCTTAGATGTTTTCAATTTTCTCTTTCCTGATTTATTTTTATACAGTTTCTTTCTGTTCTCTTAAGATCATCGTTTCATCTTGTCAAAGGCCTCCAACTTTCTGGTGATTTACATACATTTCATCCATAACTCTTTTGGTTCACCGATTGATTATCTGCTATGCCAATGCAACTTTTTCTTGGTTTCTTGGTTACTTGGTTCTCCCTCAGAGCTGTAGTTCTTATTCTGACTACAGGAATTGATCTTCTAATTTTATCCTAGTAATAATGGGCAGCTCACATTGGTTATATACATTTCTAATATGAATATCACAGACATTTTTCATTTTCCGACCATTTTAATATCATTGTTCAACTTACTTTGTAACTTGAATGAAAATAAGAAACTACATATTATAAATATTAACATTTTGCTTGAAGTTTGTAAAACAGAAAACCCATATTCATCATATGCAAGGAATATAATTTCTTAATTTCTGTTTCGAATGTATTCGGTAGCTAAAAAATAAAAATATCGCACGACCCTCGTAATAATAAGCTGTTTGCTTTGATTATGATCACAACACATTATGATTATTATGTGCTGGCGGCTAAATCTCTTTTGCAGTCAATCAGATGTTCAACATTGATCGATAGACCTGGAAAGGTGAAGTGTTGATGCAGGAACAAGACAACAATACTCTTATCGACAAAACAACACAATTGGCAATGTTTGTCTGTCTCTTAGTCTCAATCTTGGCTACTGGGACTGACTGAGTATCGAGTATATGGTAGTAGCAAGTCCATAATAATCGCTCTTCTCTTTATTGTTAAGACGACTTACTTGTCTTGTCTTGTCTTGTCTTGGCTTGGCTTGTCTTGGATTGTCTGCATATGAAGTACACATTGACTAAATTAACTAAAGTCTAACTCGGTTAACCAGTATCCCAGTCTCAATTACGTCTATGTTTGTTATTACCTTACCCATGTGTTTCTTCTTTTTTTTTTTAGTTTTCCACGCACGTCTGACATTCACTCACTATACTCGTATATACTTACGTTCGTACGATGTACAAGTATGCGTAAATTCGCAATGTAAATTATGACATAAATAGATGCATTTAGTATCTAAATACATACAGTCGTACATATTTTGTATAAGTTAATGCAGACGGTATTTTAACACAATATGTATAATATTTACATATAAATAGTAATTGTAAACATTTGATTTGTCTAGAAATGAGTAGGGACATAATTTGTTGTTGCCTTGTTCAATTTGTCAGTCTGTTTTTCCTTATAATATAATAATAATCATTTCTAATTATTTAATAATTTATCAATTTGTATGCTTAACTAACTAAATTTTAGAATCGTTTTTGTCTTAAGCATAGGAAGTTGTTTATTTACATGAGTCCGACTTCTTCAATTGGATCCACTATATTATCTTAATATGCTAAGTATTTGTTAAGAGTATTCGATTTTATCATAGTATGTTATGTTGTAATGAAGTCTCATAGACCCATAAAATTAAGAACAAGAATCTTTAAGAAATATTGCATAGTCTTTGATTAAAATGTGCTTATTTTATGTTCAACGTGCATATAAATTATTATTAATTTTAGTAATGTTGAGATAAGATACAAGATTAAATATAAAAAGTATGTATAATGGACATATGAGTATGTATGTTGTAAGATGAGAAGTTGCTAGATTACTTGTGAAATTATTAATTATGAAACTTTTCTTTTGCTTTGCTACCAAACCCCAAATGATGAGAGTGCAAGTCTTGTAAAACAAAATATTGTCAGGATGCCCATGGTATGTTAGGAACTCTACTCTTCATATAGACATGATCCTGGCGGTAGTTGAGGATAAGATGCCTTCGCATTAGCCGTCTGTTGGCCTCCCAGGCCTTCAGCCGCCACGTCAATTTCATTTCTATCCTTTGTAATACATTTAAAAAACAAAAACATTATTATCTGTGATTCCAAATTCCTTTTAGAGACATTTTATCTTGAATTTTACTAATAAGAATCAATGTATCATAGACAGGTCCTTCCAATTCTTTGTAAACTCAACTATAATTTTTGAGAAATCGAGCTGAATATTTTGAATAGAGTCTCATTTTTAATCCATTCAAATATGAACAAGTCTGAAATTCTTATCTATTACATTACGGCATGACTGCCTCCTTATGAACCCAAGGCTTAAACATAATGTATACTAAAGGTTTCTATTCCGAATGGTAACTTCTTTTGTTTATCAACGAAATTCAAACGTCACTGTTACTTATTTTTCTTTCATGTTTAATCAAAATCGGAACAATCTGACTGCTCATATTAAATAAATTCCATTTCGATCATTCGATCATTTAAATTTAACTATAAACACCTTTATATTTTGTAATTTTTAGCGTTCCGTACCCATAGTACTAAGCTTACGGTGTCCATCCGTCCGTCTCCTGCTAGAGAGTTGAAATTTTCACAGAGTGTGTAATTCACTTGTGTGTCACGACAAATACTAAAAATATACATTTTTAGAAGCATTGTTTTTTAATTTAATCTTTTGTTTAAAATTTTATTTTTTTTTAAGTATATTTTTAAACTGTTAATTGTAGTATATTTTTAGGTTGTTAAATATACACATATTTTAATATTTTAAGCAAAAAATCTTGTTCGTGTGCAAGTCCGACTCACACTTGGGTGATTTTTTACAATATTTTTTTAATTACTCTGATTATTTAAAAGATTGTGAAGTGAAATCCTTCAGTGAAGCCCGAAAACGAAGTCTATCATCTTTATTTTTTTAAAATTAAAGTTAACAAAGTTTATAAAACTTAAATTAACTAGGGGGAGCACTGGCTACTATGGCCTTCAGCTCAAATCGTCTTTATTTTATTTTATCTGATTTAATATGATTTTTCTATTGTCAATAAATAAGCTCAGATATATCGACAATATTAATTATTAAACTGAATAATAATAAAGTAAAGCGACTATAATTAAAATCATTTATAAAATGCCACTTAAAAATCATCAAGGAACCATAACTGGAAAAATTCATCAAGAGATCATCATCATCTCATCTCATCTTAGGGAAGATATTAAAACAAAAATTTAATAACCAATAATGATTGGTAATAAGGCAAAGATATGGAGAAAGCCACCATGAGCGTAGTAGTTTTTGGTTATGGTCGTCGTCGCTCAATCCCTTTGATTTTTAACAATTTTAAGAGTTTCTTTTTGAGTAGCAATATTATTTTGTAGTCGTCGACGTCGTTGTCGTCGTCATCATCTCGTATTAGTTGGAAAACTCGTAAATTATATGCCGAAATGACCTGTCAAGTTAAGAATTTGCGCATGATATTTTTATTTTTATACATATATTTTGCTTCTTTTATCTTTTTATTTTTATTATTTGTTACTCAGATTGAAACAAAATGCTTAAAAAATTGTAGTAGTAAAAACTTTGTTGAGAACCATCACATACTACTACATAACATACTATAATAATACATACATATGTACATATGAAGTAAAACGTTACGATTTCAGTTGAAATGATATGAGTAGAGTTGAGTTGAGTTGAGTTGAGTTGAGTTGAGTTGAGTTGAGTTGACTTGGTTTGGTTAGTGTAGATCTCAAGTAGTAATATGTTTTTGAAATGAAATCGAAATCGAAACCAAAGCGCGGCGGTTGAAGTGGTGGTGCTTCCTGAGGTGCAGCACCAGATACTTTAAGACAAAATAGCAAAGAAGAGGAAGCGAAACGAAACGAAATTTTACAACTTTATTTTTACGATCCTCATCATCAACGACCAACCATCCAAACCGACCGACCCGACCCTATCTCTTCTTATAACAATACACTACTTTGAAGTATATAACTAAACTGAAGATAAAAATTATAGTATAGAGGTGAGAGAGATAAGTAGTGAGAAGTAAGGAGGGGTGTTGGTGGTGGTGGTTATAGTATTTGTAGCTCAACTGCTAAGCCCAAAATTAGTGCCGCGGGTAGTAAATTAATTAAGTGAAGTGTATCGATTCTTTTATTTTTTTTTTTTTTTTTTTTTTGTATTTGTTTCATTTTAATTTTGCAAAAATTGTGGATTTGACTTTGGTAAAATTATATCTTGAAAAATACTTAAAAGGCATACTAAACTCAATCCCAAATGAACAAAGCCGAACCCACGATGGTATTATACGAGAAGTATGAGAAACCATAAGCAAAGCGAACCTATCAAGATGGCATGAGTGGTAATCAAAAGTGAACGTAGAGTTTTTACGACTTTTTAGTTGC